>JPKZ01004122.1:111454-137838 GCA_000803305.1 Toxocara canis | reverse complement strand
CCCTCACCCCACCTCCTTCCGCCCGACTTCGGAGCCTCGGAATTATTAAACCCTCAAGAACAGGAACTCGATATTACTGTTTCAAATAAGCCCACAGCCTTGACGTCACTGGTGGGCACCTCCATAAGCCGCTTAACTGGGATGAAGGTCAACATAAATTCTCCTGAATCCGCGCAAAAACCCCATATATAAAAGAAACGGATATTGGTAACAGCTGGAGGAACCGATAAAAGACCAGAAAAAAGAAAAAAAATTACACAAACATGTTTGCAAAATAAAGTTTGTCCTACCTGGGGCATGAAGAGGACAGATGGTAGGATTTAAAGAACCGACGATACGATAAATACCCGTGTTATTGCTTAACGGAACCGATGGATAGGGCCATGGTAGTGCGACATTTCCCCCGCTTGCCGTACGCCAGCTGCTCACAGATGAAGAGGCAACTGAAATTCGAACATTTGTAAGAGCCGTTTAATATTCTTAAAAGTGCCGTTTAACGCCAAACTGACATAGCGAATGAGATCGAAAGACAGGTGGAGAGGAGAGGTGACCTCGAATTTTGAAACACCTCCACTGGGCTGCAGATTACAGGAAAAGATTTCATTTTTTGTTTGAGGTCTTGCTTCTTAGATGAAGATATGTAAATACTACAACCACTCAGAAAACCCAATTTATAATAGTAAAATACCACTCTTCGCGTAAACTTCACGCATTAAAAGCAGCCTCTCCCACCCCAAATTGGGGTACATGGACCAGTAAAAGCCCCATCCGACTCGGACAGCTACGACAGCAACTGAATAAATTTGCTACTCACATAAACAGTAACCACGAAACGAAAAAAAAATGGAACAAACCGTTTGCAGGATGCACTTGCACACAGACCACCGAAGGAATGTCGGCTTGACTGTTGTTCCCCGAATCTCGCCTTCCCTAAAAAACGATGCATTTAACGGTAAATACGGAAGTTGCACGTAAGGCATATCATCGGACAAAGTTATCAAATAACGTAAATATTTCATTTCCCTCCTCCGCAACAGCACAGCATTTAACTCCCCAGTTTTTCGACTTGTCCCTCGGCATCAGCGCTATCAGTTTGCTATCATTTTTTCTCTTCCTGTATGCAGTTCCCTGAAGTGAAGGCGCCCTATAGCCCCTTGCGTCTGTGCGCAGGAATGTACGCGCAAGTGCATATGCGCATCGCTCTCTTTCCCAACAATAGTTATTTGAAATCACTGGTCAGAAAATGAACCATGGCGAAGCTCAGTAGGCACAATCGCGGCATTGCCGGAGCTCAATACGTTTGAGTACAATTAGTGAATCTATAGATGAGTTGCACCGAGCAGGTAGAGCTTGCTGGGAAAGATACGTCACGGCCATCATTGCGCTCAACTTCAATTCACTTGACCAAATTTCCCGCTCAAATGATGCCTCTCACAGTGCGTTCAAACTGAGCTCCAAAGGTGAATTTATTAATAAACGAGAAATCAAGGGAAAACGAGCAAGAAATCTGCAAAATGGGCGCTGGCAATGACAGCAGTTCTGATCTTGTGAATATATCGCATGACCGCCACCGAAGCGCTTCGCAGTGCGCATCAAATGCTACTAGTTCGTCGCCTAACGATAAGAAATGCGTTTGTAGTTCCCTTGATTTTGGCTATTTTCGAAGTTTTACGCTAAATAATAAAGACGATTTTTAAAAACATTCATACAGCGAGACCAACGATGGGTGGTAAGGTGCATACTGTGGCAAGGTACAAGCGATGCTGGACTACGTTACGTTTCGATACGTCATAACCCAAGTAATTATTACCAGATGTTGCTGTCAAGAAAAGCTACTAATTTACCGCTTAAAGTTTACTAGTACTTTACTCTATAGATGAGTTGCACCGAGCAGGTAGAGCTTGCTGGGAAAGATACGTCACGGCCATCATTGCGCTCAACTTCAATTCACTTGACCAAATTTCCCGCTCAAATGATGCCTCTCACAGTGCGTTCAAACTGAGCTCCAAAGGTGAATTTATTAATAAACGAGAAATCAAGGGAAAACGAGCAAGAAATCTGCAAAATGGGCGCTGGCAATGACAGCAGTTCTGATCTTGTGAATATATCGCATGACCGCCACCGAAGCGCTTCGTAGTGCGCATCAAATGCTACTAGTTCGTCGCCTAACGATAAGAAATGCGTTTGTAGTTCCCTTGATTTTGGAGCATTTCCTTGAAAATTATTACCAAACACAGCGAAATTTTACTGCATATCGTATCAGATCTTGGCCAACTTCCTAGCTTGTTTCTCGCTTCCTCGTTCTATATTATTCTTTCGCTATTTATCGAAAAAATTACAATCTGAACTACAAATGGAGCTGAGATATGTCACTACTATGGTGACAAGGCGAAATCTGCTAAATTCACCTATGATAAAATATAAGAGAGTGAAGAGCTGAATAAACCTCGAAAAGTATTTTGTTGTTTGTAGATATCAGTTCTTTAACAACCGGATCGAAAAAGTTATAATCATTCGACGTGACCGTTGGTTCGTTGAGAACACCCGCCCGAAAAAGCGCACGACGGGTCGCGTACACGTTTGTCAGGTTGAATTCCCCCGACTCGATCAATATCAAATGCTGAAAAAGCAAGTCTGCTAAAAGTCCATTTTATGCATATTCGCCACATCGCACTTGAAAAGCACATTACAACGATGTCGTACCTGTGAGCACGCATGTTTATCAGCCAGTCTGTCTTCCCGGTTATTTCATATGGATTGCCAATGGAGCTAGTGAAACTTCTTCGGTATAACTGACATAATTCATACCGTAAAATGACTGACTCCCCATTCAGAATCTCAAGCTTCTTTATTGACATCAACGAAAAACACGCAAAAATGCAAATATTTTGCAATCCGTCAGGTCGCATAATACAACGGTGAAGCCTCAGAAAAAAGCCCTTATCAGAACGTTTGGATGAGTGTTCAGGTCAGTCAAACATGAACTACAGCTATCAGTGCGCAGTCTATGAAATCAACTGGGCTGACGAATTAGCCAAAGCGCATATCCTGCCAAACTCGAAGAACATATTCCCGCTTGTTACAACTGGTGATGTCTATAGATTTATTTGTCCATCTCTGGCTGAGCCAGCAAATCTTCCTAATAGTAGAACACTTCTTCCCTTCCAACCAGCTTCCACTTGTATTCATCGGCTTTAGAAAAGCCATGACAGCGCTTTCACATATAGCAATACGCAGGAAAGGTAACGACCCACTACCATCCAAAGAGGAACCTCAGTGAAAGCGATACTTGTTCGAGGGAATCGATGTGTCAAAACTGACAACCACCAACCCGCACGAAGTCTTCTCTGGTGAGCTGTTCGCCCTCGATACGACTTCCTTTTATGGTGATGTTTACGCCGAAAACGTCATCTCTTTTGGTGAAACCTCTCTGTTCCCTATCAACGCTCTCTATCAAATCTTCATCTTCCACGTCGAACGATAACTGCACCGGCAATAAACCCTAAAACGGTCTCAATAATGACTTAGCATTCAGAAATTCGTCTACTAAAGAGAGGAGACCACTGCGCAAAACGAAAGAGGCGTGGGGGAAATAGGCAGGCGAGCGGTGGGGGAGGAGATGCAGTCAGCGGAAGAGAAAGCAGCAGAAAAATAAGCGTTCTTCCATCGCCCCGCATCACCTCTAAGGTACTCTAACTTAGCGTAGTACTACAACAACGCCAATAAGCCTTTCCTTGCTTTGCATTCTGACGCGTTTAAATATCGAATGCCAAAGTCCAGTTGCAAAATGTAAAACGCTGGCTTTTCAAAACGAATGTACCTTACAACCACCAACTAAGTTTTCACACTCTTCAGGAAAACCTTAAACATGCCAAAAATAGTCTCCCCCTCGACGCAATAATCTAATAGCCTACCCCCAGCTCCTCTTTCCTCCGTCCTCCTGCCAACCAGGAGAAAACTATGAACTTCTTGACCCCCACCGCCTCCATACGTGGTGGTAAAATATGTTCAACAAAAATCTTAAATAGAATTATCGATCTTCAAAGTGAACGTATATTCGAGAAATCCTCGTGGCAACGACTGCCAATTTGAAAACGCTTAGAATGGGAAACGCGTGAAAGTGACAGTGGGTGCGTGAATATGGGTAAAAAGTGAGAGGACCCTTCTTCGGCCAGACATATTCCCATATCGTTTTTAATATTTTAAAGAAGTAAATTAAAATTTTACTTGAATGTATCTACGAGCATGCAAGATAGATCGCACTGGCCCTCGCAGGTATAACATAGTGATAGGCTCTCCTTCGACTGTCACTCTGCCTGGATTTGGGTAACACACCAAAGCGCCCGTTTTGTTGCTAACCACCCTCACAAGAAACGCGTCTTTAGCGCCCAGCACAGACAACTGCTGCGACAGTGGCACATCCACCTGGCTCGCATAAAAGGACATCGGATCCTGCAAAACGTTGTAGTACGATACTTTATAAATATGTCCAGAGCTACTTGCTGCGAAGTAAGCAACATACTAGTACAAACCACACTATAGGCTATCAATTCTGCAGCTGTTAATTTTGATATACCAGTTTGGGAAAAGTTACAGCATAAGATGAAATGCACACGGCCGCTTAATTTGCCATTGCCACAACATTTACAAAAAATGCCCTCCTGCTTGCGAACTGTAGCTATGAAAAGGACAAACAGTGAGGGCATACCTTAGCAAACGTAAAGTTGGCTGAATTAGCTAGCTGGTTTGATACTGTATTTGGAGGCACAATTGTCGATATCCCTGCAGGCTGCCCGCTGGATGGAAGGAGAGCTAGAGTGCGCGAAGACGACGAGTCCGCGGACGATGGCACGACCGAAGAAGAAGCTGTTGAATAGATCGACGAATTAGTTGAAGGTGTGGTAGAGCTCGCGTCGCCACTCACCACATATGATTTTACCATTCCTGTGATTAAGTCTGTTTAAAAAAAATTTGTACCATTAGGCGTGATCACGCTTTCTCGCGTTGTACCATTTTATAAATGCGTCACACGGGCAGCAGTGACATAAACCTCCAATGAATTGGCTCGATCCCGCTCCGAATTCCGCGACGGATGGGAATCTCGAATACATCCCAGCTGCGAGGTGAACTGGTTCCACCCCTTGCCTACACAGCTGCCTGCCTGGCTCCGGCTTCGGCTCCAGATCTAATGATGACCTGTTGTACTCACCATGCTCCGACTTCAGTTTTACCCTCTTACACATTTATCGAAATCTCTATTGATCCTCGCCCTCTTTTCAACATTTGCTTGAGTTGACGGTTTACAAGATCTAGCACTCCTAGAAATGTCTCTTCGTCGAGCTGCTGACCAAATGAAGGGACATGGGTAAGAAAGACTAATGAGGGAAAAAAGGAGCACACAAACGCAATCATAATTTCTTATGTTTCACTGCGTTACATATTAGTAACTTTAAGTTTCGCCTGAAAGCCATTTGCGATCGCAGTATGTCCATATAGCAACTAATTATGTATGCAGCACTTACACGTTCCTTTTCATCGTTTGCGTCAAAAAGAAGGTACCGCAGCGCAATACAAGCATCATGGATTTCCTCTTCCCAACACAACGATCCTCGCACCACGCATGCCCACCCATGCTAAAATACAAATGCGCTGTTTCCATGCGCCAATTAATAGGTACACTTCTCACTAGAATGATCAACCTCAAAACCTCGATTATGCGCACATATCGCCTGTGATGCCCAAAAAATAGATGTACATAACAACCAAAAAAATCATGACCATATTTACATTGAATCAACCTTTCCGGCCAGCCAGCTCTCCTCCACCATCGCCTTCAATCGACAAAGCAACATAGAAATACAGATAGCAGGAGACTGAAACGGCGATGGATACTAGGTGACCGATGATCTTCCACTTCATTTTTCCCCATTTTCTTTCTTTGTCTCTTCTGGACGTAACCTGTACTGCCCAACTATATATTCTCTTCTTTAACCACCTTTCTTCCTCTTCTTTCAAGTAATATGAAAACTTTTGTAATATTCTGGTGTTTCTTGGTTCAGCCTTGATTTGCCCAGCATCTGCACCAGGACTACACAAATCCACGAACAACCGCCACAGAAACGACGGTATCGCTTATTGGACCCATTTATGAATGCGAATACCATCCATCCCTCTCACCCTCCCCCACACCCCACCAAACGAAAATCAAGGAAAACACTGCCCGAAAGTCTCAAAAATTCGCATGCCGCCATCCTTCAATCTGCCAACTGAAAAAAAAATGTCCAAACATCAGGAACTACGTAAAGCTGAACGATTAAAATAACATCTCGGGTCATTTCATAAAAAGTCCATTTTAGCCGCAAGCCTCTCCCATTTTCCCTTTTTCCCAATTTCTCCACAAAACCACACATCACTAAGGGAAGGTGCTCACTTGTGCAAAAGGGAACATCACACTAGAAACAAACCAACCCCTTCGAATGTGTCGGGCAGCTGTCGTATGACAGTGATTTCGATATGCGGAAAGTCGATTCGCTTGTCGGCAATCGCCTCTCCAATTAGCTGCCTCGCCCCATCGATTGTTTCGAATGTGTCGGGCAGCTGTCGTATGACAGTGATTTCGATATGCGGAAAGTCGATTCGCTTGTCGGCAATCGCCTCTCCAATTAGCTGCCTCGCCCCATCGATTGTTTCGAATGTGTCGGGCAGCTGTCGTATGACAGTGATTTCGATATGCGGAAAGTCGATTCGCTTGTCGGCAATCGCCTCTCCAATTAGCTGCCTCGCCCCATCGATTGTCAAATTCGCTTTCAGGTTATATAGAGGGATCGTGATGGACACCGGGCACAGATTCTTCAAATAAAGTAGGAAATATTTATTTGTATACAGCTTATATACATACAAAGAATGCAAAAAACGCAGGCTCGAGACTCAGAAATGATAACCCCACCATCCATCTCACACAGAATGCCAATCGCAAGATGAAGCCAACGTCGATCTGAGAACGCATTCGGTTCAAAAATGGTAAGAAAAGAGGAATAGCGGGTGAAAGAACTTTTCAAAAAAAAAAAAAACTGAAGTCGCAGACCGCTGTCGACGTCAGGTGACATCACAAAAATGGCCAGAGATGATCTCACTTCACCGAAGGTGCGATGCCCAAACAAAATTAATTAAAGGTTATCATCTTCAATTCTTATTTTTTGAAGTGGTCATAGTAGAAAAAAAAAACCAAAATTTACACAACATGAACGAAATATCGGCAAAAATTTCATGACCTCGCCCAAAAATCACCACGCTTATCCCCATAAGCTGGAAAGGCTCATAAATGACATAGCTTCTGACTTTAGGACAACCTATTTTGGGACACTACAGTCATTATTTTCTTTCTCACTTACCCACCTAAGCAGTATTACATGATTCTACTTCCCTCTCATAAGGCTTAACTACGCTACGTAAAATCAATGCGTTTAAAGAGCTCCAGTGGAACAGAAACAACAATATAATGCGCTCCCACTCACCGGCATGACGTGAAAAAAAGTTCACGATTTCTGCAAGAACACAGTAGCGCAACAAAGAACCTCCATGGTAGGATCCCTTCACCAAGCACTCAGTGAACAAACGTTATGAAAATTTTGCAAAGCTTTCGCGCACAGAGTCCTCCTACTGCCTTAATGTCAAAAATGGGTTTGCTATTGCTCTGCGATATACCGTCCTCTAGTCAAAACATTTTTATTGACCTCCCATATTTCTTGCCGTAAAAGGACAAGCAATATCGCATAATGGCTGCAGATATTTGCAAAATTTCCCAACGATCCAACAAGTTTGCTTACAATGTATAAGAAAACGTTAGGTGTCCCCTCGCATTTGATTTTGCAGTTTTCCTCAACAAATTCCAACTGATTAGGTAAAGTACCAACAAGTGAAGTAGAACGTGTAATCATGAAAAACTACCGCAAATCGGGACGATTATTTAGATTTTTGTTCTAGAAGTTTACAAAGCCTTTGCGTAAGAAAATCTTCAGTGAGCCCCTGTGATCATTAATCGATTCGCAGATAACAGATCGAAGTGAAACCGAAACTTGGACAGCGCCAATCTTTGCGTGAGGGCAAAAAACCTCATAACTTACAACTTCAGCGGATGCCAATTTGGAGCTGTCGGACAAAAACATACACATCTACACACAGACGTGAAACTAGATCATCTGATTTACTACGCCAATTATTAAAACCTCAAACAAAATGCTTATGTCCTTACACGCAAACGACGACGTGCTTCTTCAACTTTAGCGACTGGCCCTTTCAGCTTCACCTGCAAAATCTGTTTACTAAACTGGTCCTTAAAATAAAACCCTACAACGCCCGCCGGAAATGATTTGTTTTTCACGCTTAAAGTTCATGTGCCGTACCTCACCGATGAGAGCAGCATAGTGCCGTTGCTCCATTGAAAACACTACTGAAGCAAAAAGTCAGATCGCATCACCTCAAACATCGATGGGCGCTTCATTCTTCATGAAGCACAAAAGTAAAAAATGGACTCTATTTCGGATAATTCGATGCCTTTCATTCGTTTAAAAACCGAAGAAATGATTTACTCGCGGGAGTCTGACCGTTAGACGGTCCAGTAAACTGACAAGATTGACTTCATTAACCCCATGAAGCTCTTTGCGCTCAT
The DNA here is from genome assembly GCA_000803305.1 of Toxocara canis. NCBI lineage: Eukaryota > Metazoa > Nematoda > Chromadorea > Rhabditida > Toxocaridae > Toxocara > Toxocara canis. The sequence goes on along the minus strand of JPKZ01004122.1, from coordinate 129,170 downwards.
TACGGCATAGAGGACGGCGAGGGAAATGTGAGCGTTTTGCAGCCCCAAGTCCTACCTCTCCGCCCCTCCCCTCCACCCCGCTTTGCTTTATCAACCAGCTGCCCCAAGATCAAACCATGTAACGCAAAAACCTGAGGCTCTTTAAACGTGGACACAAAGAAGCAACCTTTTTCTCCCGAGGCGACAAAACAGAGTTGTGAAGAATTTCTCGAATCTTAGATACTCCTGCGAAATTTCTGGGAAAGTAAACGGTGGACTACTGATATGTGACACTACCTATAAACAAGAAAAGAAAAGGAAATGAAACGAACCGTATTGACATGTTCGAAGGGATCGCCAGTATCGACTCGTTCATAAGGAAACAGAATCAAGACGCCCGTGTCATTCATAATGCGCCCAATAGAATCCCCCTGACACCATGCGTCCGTATGTGAGATTATGTCGAAATGGTCTTCGAAAGGCACCTCCACATTCAGGGACACATCACTGCTCATTGGATACTTCAAAACAAACCGAACTATATATTACAAATCATACCCTACAATTCCTCCTTAATTCGTTGTGCATTGCTGACTCATCATGAACAGCATTCTTCAACGAATTTGCATGTTTTTATAATTGCACTTTCCAAAAGAAAAATAAATTAAATTTAAAATAATTTACGATTGCACAATGCTTAATTTTACGCTTGAAATCACAGAGAGAGCAGCAAGGAAGTTCTGATAACAAACAGTCTATCAGCACTCTTCGTATGGTATCTGAGACGTCGATGTTGAAGACTGATTCAGCCGACCTATGCTGTTTCAGTCTGGCGTTAAAAGTGCTTGGAATAGCGAGGCAAGAAGTTGAGTTCGAGCCCAGGAAGGCATGGAACAAGAAATGACACCAGGAATACCACAATATCGAACACAAAGGAACTCAAGAGAAAGTAAAACAAACTATAAAGAAAATGAAAAGCAACACAACATTTCTACTCAAGTGAATAATAAACTGTCAAAAATCTTCAAGCTTTCTGCCTCTCGTGTTTTTCGTTAATTGTAGCTCCTCGGGGGCTTCACAATATTATCTGATGCAAGCGATCATTACGATAAATTTTGCATTCTCCGCTTCACGATCATGATGACGTTACCAACAATTATGAGATTCTCTTCTATATTACAGCTCATGAGCTATAAATATTTTGACCATAGCAAGACTGTGCAAACCGAAATCCATAAAGACATATATATGTGACCCAAGACGAAAAATGCTTTCATTTCGCTTCATCTGACCCCGATCAACAGCGACGTCAATCGAGGTAAACCTTTTGAAACGAAAAGCTGACCCGCTCTAGAAACTTGATTTTTTCCTCTTGCTTCTTCTGACGAAGCATTGCAGCTCCGGAACGCCTCATCTGCTTGTATGCAACTTCACTCAACCGGAACATCATCTCGTACACCTGCAAACGAGCGCATCAATGAAGTCTTTTGCATATACTTCCGAGAATATATGGTAAAACTTCGTTTCTCTTTCTTCAAGTTCACCACGCCACCTCCAATAAAACCACCACCTAGACAACCATAAGTATTACAGTCTTCCTTCTTCTCCCTCATCCCTAAGTAACTGTTTTTCGTCAAAACAACTTGTCAGCGATTTCGGCTTCCAGTTTGGTCGGGCTGTTTCCAACACTCTCTTTATCGTTTCCGCTATCTTTGCCCACCTTGATTTCCCGTTTTCGAGCGATTTCGACCTTATACGCGATCTGCTACTGCCAGCTCTCCTTCTCAACCCCGTCCCCCTCCTCTATCTCCAAGTTATTAGTGTAGATGCTGCAGTCTAACATAAACATCCTTCGCTCAAAAGGCGCAGAGGGAAGAAGTTTTATGTTAGACTGTCAGACATTTCGCACAGATCGCTGGAAATCCCGGATATCATATGCTGCCCCGATGTGTGTGCCTGCAGTACCCAACTCTTTTAGTCTTCATTCACACCCCTTACATGATCGACAATTTCCTACTACTGGAACTTCAAGGACAAAACACAATAAAAACTGAAATTCGAATTAATTCAAATTTAAATCAAACAATAAAAATTCAAACCAGCAGAAGGTGCTACGATTATGGAACTCACCACCTGTTCGAAACCATGACGGAACGACATGCAAAGCATAGGACGGGGGCTTAATTCAGAGAAGTCGTATGACTTGTATCAGGCTTAAGCGGCAGCATAGTTGAACGACTGAAGCAGTGGAGTCTGGAAAACAACAATGACCGAAAAGAAAGTCCTCTAGGTTTCAGCAAATGCCGAAATTCCGCCGTTTAACTACGTTCTTACCTTCGCATCCAGAACCTTGAACTGGTAGAAAAAGATATGGAAAAGCAAAACCAATAACCTTTGCATTTTTTTGTGTTCCATGGTAGAAAGAGCTGCTGAGCTCGTAACGAGGCTGTCGGCAGTAAGTGTTGGGCGGTGGGTATGATGTTAGGTTTGGGCGTCCTGAGTATGGCCTGAATGCGAGCCCACCGCGATTTTTGCCCAGCATTCCAGAAGCCATACCAATGAATACTATTCACATGAACGCCCTCACTGAAAACACGAATAAGCTCGCTAAGACCATTTTTAAACTAGAATTACGCAAAAACCTCCTTGTCAGGCAGGGGAGCGAGCAGGAAGTCACTGAGAACTGTGTGGCCGGAGAGAGGCGAAGCGGGAAATCTTCATGGGCAGCGACCCAGCCGTTGTAGGAACAGGGGACGAAAGGAGGGAGTGGGGAATTGAGGACTTTGAACAAAAGTCGGGTGCTTTCGCCCCATCACAGAGAGAAGACTTCGTGGAACACTGATATGACGCCATTAAGTTAAATGTGTCACAAATGCGCAAAATGGACACTACTTGGCCCCCGAAACCTACACTCCCATAAATGCGCGTGGGAAAGCATAGGATTGCGTCCTCAAAGGCTTCGGTAACCGTTCCCCAACGTTTGCCCATAGTCCCTTTTTGAACATCTGCTTCTCAAGTCAAAGTGGACTACTGCAAAGTGTTCCTTAATCAAAACCAAATTCCACAGAGCAAAAGCCCCGCAACTGAGCTGATATTCACTGCGAGCCAAACCCACAAAACGGGAAGTTGCCCAGGACGCAACGAAGCTTCATTGCAACTCGTTGCTTGCAATGGCCAAATTACTGCCATAACTGTCACGAATGTTATCGTCACTGTAACAATCGGACTTAAAACGGAGTTCACTGAAAAAGTGCTGTCTGCAAATGGACAACTCCACTGATTGTCAACGATATTATCAACGACAACTGAACATGTGATACTGACTCAGTGGAGTTGATCGCCTAAAACGGCAGCAGCAGCCCAAATAACTTCTATTCTTTCAACCATATATCAACCGCTAAACAGCAAACCCCAAACTCACGCCACACACTGCCACATTCAACCTGCACACCAAACCGCACACCAAAGAAGACTTCTGCAACAATGATCGGTCGGGCCTAACTGCGCGCAAAGAGCGCTCGTGCTGCTGCATTTAAAAAAATGCATCGTAAGACCATCGACAATCAGTAAAAGCGTTCTTACCGCCCTCATGCCGACAGCATTAACGAACAATGTTGTTAGCGTTTAGGAGAAGGAAAGCGTGGAAAAGAGGGAGGGGAGGGGGAAGGGGAGGGGGGGGGTTTGGGGGCTGGGGAAGAGATAGAGTCAAGGGGAACACTGCCTATTGGGAACGATTGGTTGGTGCGAAGAAATACTGTAATCACACAGAACCCAGCGCCCGCCCACAGCTCGAGTGTCAATTGCAAATGTTGAGTGGTGACTGCGGACTGTGGACTAATTTGCCTGTTTTGTAAAACACACTGAATTCGGGCGCCATTGTTTTGAATATGAATCAATGTTGAACAAAAACATCTTTGATAAACAACGAAGTGTTATTTGCACAGCACCAGTGCCCATAAATTTTGTTGTGCTCGCTGTGCGTTGGCTGCTTGCCTTTGCTGGCAAATCGAAGATCTCAGAAAGCAGTGGTCATGCACGACAGTGATCACCACAGTTTTTAAGAAGCTGGAAATTTGTGCATGATTAAAGTAAAAGTCCACGTGAAATCTTCTACATTTTTTGTAATGGAATTGTTTATTTGCTGAAAAATTCATTCAAATTTCAAAAAGCTTTCGTTCTGATCCGACTCGACCGCAAAGACAGATGCTTAGCCGTGAGCTAGAGAGGCGAGATGGCCAAATGATCGAATCTCAAAACTCTTAGACGGATGAGAATTGTGGGGAAATTTTAAAAAGTCACGAAGTCCCGTATAAGCGTAATTCAGCAATTGGAGAACGACACTACGTCTCAAAATTCGTGATCGCAAATTCAAGGAATTTGATCGCTGAAAAATTCAAGAAAGAAATTCAAAATGGTCCTTCGTACGATTCCCTCTGCACTCATTCAACAATTTCGACGTCCCTCCTCTCCGAGTAATTTCGCATACGGCGAAAATAAAGTGGCAAAAATACTTTCTATGAATCGCAATAAGCAAATGAACTAACAATTTTTCGCATTACTTTCCTCACTAATCGTACAATTGAGTGGAAAAATCTTGTAGATTTTTTGTAGCATATCTATTCGATTAGCTTCATTGTGAACTCACAAATCGTCTTCCAATTCATATTAACCTTTGATACCGTTTCACAGTTCATTTCCGTTCCAAGACAAACTTCGGCAATTTCTTATAGTGAAAACTCAATCATAGCAAACAAACAAACCGTTAGCGAATTGTACGCGACTGTAAATGAGAATAGCCATACGCTTCTAAATTATACATTTTCATTAAATCATTACTCCTCGCTCCAAATTGTTATGCAAAATTTTCAGCAGCTGACAAAAAGTGTATGCAGTTTACGCTCACAACGTTACGCACCAACTCAACATTTTCTCCGGCTAAGATAATGGAATATCAGCGTATGGTAATAAGTAAGCAAAAGTCCTCTCACAGATACCTCATCAAATATGCCAAATAAAATAAATTACTCGACTATTTTCCTGTGCTGCTTAACCCTTATTCAAAAAATAAAAACAAAAAATAAAATGGAAACGTCGTCATGCAGCTGAAGCATATCTCGATCGTTATGAAAACACTACCTCAGGCATCGATAATTGTCCCCTAATATAAGAGGGACTTCCGTCGCAGAGATCAAATTAAAAATCGTGAAAGCCTGAAGCTACACTAAAATGAGAGCCACAATAAAGCTGATGCATCCCAAAGCAACATAATGCCATCCATGTTGTGCATTTTAGCATACTCTGTCTACTAAAGAATCAGTTTAGTTTAACGACGACAACAACAATAACAAAAATAATAATAGAGGAAAAAGCGAACTCCATGCGCATAACAGCTGAAAGCATTCAACAAAGCACTAATTTGTGATTAGACAATATTATCCCTCCCAAGCCATCTGCAAAGCAGACATATCAGTAACTCAAACATTCCTCCCCCAATGTCTCTTTTTCTAAGATATGAGGCACCGACTAATTCCATGCGCAAAAGTTCCAACAAAGTCATAAACCAAAATTCTACTCCTTTGTTCGAAAAGTTATCAAAATTATACACTTTACTTACGTCTGCTGCAAAACCTAACCAATATGAGGAAACTAGTGCATCGGGCGATTTTAAAATGATCCACATAGCCTCCCTTCCCCTCTCCTCTCCCCCCCCCCCCCCCCCCCCCCCCCCCCAACTCCAAATCATGCATTCATCGTCACTGACGAAAAAGAACAAAATCATGCTTTTTTGGAAATAATTTCACCAACATAACTTCAACCGTCATAAACAAGAAGAAAAACATCGAAACAGCAGATGCAAAACTGCGACCATCAACGTGAAAAGATCACGACAAGCATTCAGCCTTATAATATCACAATCAGCATATACTCTTTATCGGTTACTGCGTAAATGTCTTATTAATTGATCACATACGCCTAGCACCTCCTCGATCATTACAATAATTAACAAAGAAATGTAAACGAAGCAATATTACAAACACTTCCTCTTGCATAAGCAGTAGGAGACTATTCTGAATCTCTCTCTCCCCCTCCCCCCTTTCAATGAAAATCTTTCACTGATTTACCAGTTTCTGAAGATTGCGTAAAACGCATTCCATGCATTTTTGCATAATGCATAGTTGGAAATGACTGACGAAAGAAAATGCCTTTCCGTACCATAAAAGAGCGAACCTGCATCTACTGAAGCACATCTAACAGCTCATCGCACAACGCTTTTACCGTACAGTCCAGTCGCAACTTTAGAAAAAATATTAAAGCTTTGTCACAAATGAATAGTTGAAGACGGAGAGATGGAGAAAGGTGAGATGCGATAAATTAGCTATTATCCCAACCGATGAAACAAAATATGGGAGCATCTAGAAAGGGAAACATTCAAAAGCTATACAGTTAAATGCGTCAAATCTTGAAAACAGGCAATGAACGCGCAAAAAAAGATTCTAAGAGGATACGAAGGAACATAGATACTCATCATGAGGCAGCATTCCAACAGATTTTAAGAACTTTTCTTTATTTGTCAGCCCCTTTGTATAAATGGATGCACAAATTCACTCATTTCGATTAGGCAATCAATGATTCATAAGTTCAACTTGGCGCCCCTTCTCAATATTGATTCGTGACATTCCCTCCCCCTCTCCCCCTCACCCTCCCACCTCCTCTCCTAATGATAAAAGCACATATATTTCTCCTTTTTTTGAACAGCATCAAGATGAAAAACGAAAGTAAAGGAAATGAAGCTTTCTTCCTTCTTCGCCTGACCCATACCTGCTATCCTCTTCTACTTTTAAACAACCATTAAAAAACAGAACTGTATATGATAAAACAAGAACAAAAAGCGAACAACTTTGGCAATCAAGAAGACGCATCCGCCTTGGAAAAAAGAACACAAACGGAACCGATGCGTAAGAATGACAAAGAACAATATCGCTTTTCATGAACGGTTCATTACAAGAATAGGAAAGCTCGTTCCGTTCACCCAAAATGAAAGCTGCAATCGCATGCAGCTACTAGAAACCGAACGGCTGGCTATCAAATCCACCATTTCCGCTCCTTCGATGCACCCTAAATCAATGCTTCCATTCAATCATCACTGACCAAAATGACCAATAGACTGGTAGATTAAAACCTGCAGCCGTTGTCAGTTTAGCTAATATTTAAACGCAGCAGAGTCGTAGAGGAGAAAGAAGGAAAGAAGAATGGACGAGTGCTGCTACATACACTGCTCTCAAGTGGCAAAAGAGGACCCTAAAAACAACGGGGCTGCACGCGTAAAAATGGCGAAAATTTACTTTCTAAATTTCTCACCGATATTCTCATAAACTCTTTCAACGGTTTCCTATAGGGCTGCTCGTATCGCATTTTACATTTCCCTTTAGGAATAAGTTAGCGAAATTCAACAACGAAATTTTTCTTTTAATTAAAAAATACTTTGAAGCTATTTTATAGATATTTTGAGTTTGCACTCCCTCGGGCTGCTCTTAAATCCAGGACCATTTCATCTTTTATATCTCTTCGATGCGCACGTAGCAATAATTTTTGGTTCTCCCAGAGTGCGACTGCGTCAATTTTCATTTACAAAAAGCAAGTCATAAAGGAAACAACTTTTCCGCTTCATATGGAACAGATACCTGCGCGTGAAAGGCTCATGTTGCCTTCTTATAATTTTTCTGATGAAAGAGAATGAAGCGGAAAGATTTAAAACAGCAAAATGAAACGTCAAAACAGAACGACAGGCAAATAACAAAAAAACCTCTGAGAAGGGCTTGACTTCTTGACGCCAAGTATATCAGGAGTGGTTAGAAGATCGCCCGCAACCACAGGGCTTGGCTCGTTTCCTCCACCCGCGAACACCGCCGCAACGTGCTTCAACGATGTGCCACGTCCCGCAGAGTTCGGATGCTCAAACAACATCACAATATTTTAATGACACATATGGCGTGCAGGGGATATGAACATAGTGAAGAGACGCATGCTCATCAAAACCTTCATTTTAAGGGACCTCCTTTTCTTATCTCTCTTCCCCCCTTCTCCATTTCAAACAAATTTCACTTATGTTTATTAGGCAGAAACTTAGTTATAATTCTTGTGCTGACAACCTTATGTTTTTAGATGCGACTCGCACACCTATTGATACTGTATGTGACCTGTAGGCTGAGACTTAATGAACGTGTGTGTGACCTCTGGCAATGAAAAGCATAACGGAGCGGCCGGGAGTCGAATCCGTATTCGAGCCGCTCCGTTATGCCTTCCATTGCCAGAGGTCACACACACGTTCATTAAGTCTCAGCCCACCGTCAAACGTAAGATGCCGCTGAAATGCGCCACACTGAACGTAAGGCGTTTTGCTCCCCATTCAAATAGTGAACACAGAGAGTGCCAGAGTAAACAACATGTTCCGATCACACATTCCTATCAGTGCATCCATTTTTTCAATCGACAACTGCAAAGCCCATACACGCAAGGCACCGGCCTTAAGCCTATCCAGCCGATTCCACGTTTATTTCATTTTTTTTCCTAGAAAGGCATCCCTCTGCCAAAGACGAATAAAATAAGGTTTCAAGAAATAAAATCAAGAGGGCTGTCAAAGACGCGAAAAACCGCGGAAGGAAAAATACTCTTTAAACAAACGAAACCAGGCCAAGAATCAGAAAACACGCCCAACCATGCAATCGAGCGCTCATCCTAACGACCCAATTTCTCCATTTTCATCCACCTGTGGTCAAGAATTGAAACGCGCACTAATAAGAACGTTATTAAGCACAATCAATAATGCAATAATGTTCAAACAAATAATAAGAAAATAGATTATTTTGAAAAATAAATTATACCATTTTCTGGCAGTCGCTGTTCGGGGTGCTCGTTGCGATGAACGAAAACTCTAGCGGTGTTCGCAGGCCCCGCTCGCCACAACCTAAAAACTAACAAATTTAGCGTCTTGTCCATATGAAATTACAATATTTCCATAAAATACACATACATCCCCTTGTCGAATCAAAAACATAAGACCGGCCGGCCGCGCTTAACTGGCTCAAAATTTTGCATGTCACTTATCCTCAAACCGCTCACGTTCTTCTTACGTTGCACGCTTCTGAAATATTAGCGTCAACCTCCACTTTCCTCCTCTTCCGTTTCTATGTGCTGCCCACAAAAACAAGAGAAAAGGACAAGCTCGCCCATAAACGGCTTCTGCTGAAAAAAAAAGAAGCATTCAAGAGCTATGCGCCAGAGCGTTTCTTCATTTTTTTTCAACTGATTCTTGCCTGTCGTTGGAGTGGAAAGGGAGAGGAGGGAGGGTGAATGTTGAATAGTGCTTTTTAGATTGGCCGATAGAAGGCCCATCAGTCGTGGGAGACGACAGAGAGGTTCACGGCGGGGGGTTTTAAGCAAATGCATGCTATAGCTGTTGTGTCTCTGAGTATATCATAACAAGTAATAAAGCGTCGGTTATAGCCGTTTAGCGGAGCTGCCATTCGCTGTGTAAAAAAAATGTTACATGACAGCGCCATGGTTAGATCATTTGGTATGCCTCCTTCGCACTTTTTGTAGCACGCTGTCAACCGCTCGATGGTTGACGTTTTGATATGTTGAGGTGCGTTCATCGTCTGTATGTTTGACTGTTTATGACATACGCACATAGCTCTTGAATGCTTCTTTTTTTTTCAGCAGAAGCCGTTTATGGGCGAGCTTGTCCTTTTCTCTTGTTTTTGTGGGCAGCACATAGAAACGGAAGAGGAGGAAAGTGGAGGTTGACGCTAATATTTCAGAAGCGTGCAACGTAAGAAGAACGTGAGCGGTTTGAGGATAAGTGACATGCAAAATTTTGAGCCAGTTAAGCGCGGCCGGCCGGTCTTATGTTTTTGATTCGACAAGGGGATGTATGTGTATTTTATGGAAATATTGTAATTTCATATGGACAAGACGCTAAATTTGTTAGTTTTTAGGTTGTGGCGAGCGGGGCCTGCGAACACCGCTAGAGTTTTCGTTCATCGCAACGAGCACCCCGAACAGCGACTGCCAGAAAATGGTATAATTTATTTTTCAAAATAATCTATTTTCTTATTATTTGTTTGAACATTATTGCATTATTGATTGTGCTTAATAACGTTCTTATTAGTGCGCGTTTCAATTCTTGACCACAGGTGGATGAAAATGGAGAAATTGGGTCGTTAGGATGAGCGCTCGATTGCATGGTTGGGCGTGTTTTCTGATTCTTGGCCTGGTTTCGTTTGTTTAAAGAGTATTTTTCCTTCCGCGGTTTTTCGCGTCTTTGACAGCCCTCTTGATTTTATTTCTTGAAACCTTATTTTATTCGTCTTTGGCAGAGGGATGCCTTTCTAGGAAAAAAAATGAAATAAACGTGGAATCGGCTGGATAGGCTTAAGGCCGGTGCCTTGCGTGTATGGGCTTTGCAGTTGTCGATTGAAAAAATGGATGCACTGATAGGAATGTGTGATCGGAACATGTTGTTTACTCTGGCACTCTCTGTGTTCACTATTTGAATGGGGAGCAAAACGCCTTACGTTCAGTGTGGCGCATTTCAGCGGCATCTTACGTTTGACGGTGGGCTGAGACTTAATGAACGTGTGTGTGACCTCTGGCAATGGAAGGCATAACGGAGCGGCTCGAATACGGATTCGACTCCCGGCCGCTCCGTTATGCTTTTCATTGCCAGAGGTCACACACACGTTCATTAAGTCTCAGCCCACCGTCAAACGTAAGATGCCGCTGAAATGCGCCACACTGAACGTAAGGCGTTTTGCTCCCCATTCAAATAGTGAACACAGAGAGTGCCAGAGTAAACAACATGTTCCGATCACACATTCCTATCAGTGCATCCATTTTTTCAATCGACAACTGCAAAGCCCATACACGCAAGGCACCGGCCTTAAGCCTATCCAGCCGATTCCACGTTTATTTCATTTTTTTTCCTAGAAAGGCATCCCTCTGCCAAAGACGAATAAAATAAGGTTTCAAGAAATAAAATCAAGAGGGCTGTCAAAGACGCGAAAAACCGCGGAAGGAAAAATACTCTTTAAACAAACGAAACCAGGCCAAGAATCAGAAAACACGCCCAACCATGCAATCGAGCGCTCATCCTAACGACCCAATTTCTCCATTTTCATCCACCTGTGGTCAAGAATTGAAACGCGCACTAATAAGAACGTTATTAAGCACAATCAATAATGCAATAATGTTCAAACAAATAATAAGAAAATAGATTATTTTGAAAAATAAATTATACCATTTTCTGGCAGTCGCTGTTCGGGGTGCTCGTTGCGATGAACGAAAACTCTAGCGGTGTTCGCAGGCCCCGCTCGCCACAACCTAAAAACTAACAAATTTAGCGTCTTGTCCATATGAAATTACAATATTTCCATAAAATACACATACATCCCCTTGTCGAATCAAAAACATAAGACCGGCCGGCCGCGCTTAACTGGCTCAAAATTTTGCATGTCACTTATCCTCAAACCGCTCACGTTCTTCTTACGTTGCACGCTTCTGAAATATTAGCGTCAACCTCCACTTTCCTCCTCTTCCGTTTCTATGTGCTGCCCACAAAAACAAGAGAAAAGGACAAGCTCGCCCATAAACGGCTTCTGCTGAAAAAAAAGAAGCATTCAAGAGCTATGTGCGTATGTCATAAACAGTCAAACATACAGACGATGAACGCACCTCAACATATCAAAACGTCAACCATCGAGCGGTTGACAGCGTGCTACAAAAAGTGCGAAGGAGGCATACCAAATGATCTAACCATGGCGCTGTCATGTAACATTTTTTTTACACAGCGAATGGCAGCTCCGCTAAACGGCTATAACCGACGCTTTATTACTTGTTATGATATACTCAGAGACACAACAGCTATAGCATGCATTTGCTTAAAACCCCCCGCCGTGAACCTCTCTGTCGTCTCCCACGACTGATGGGCCTTCTATCGGCCAATCTAAAAAGCACTATTCAACATTCACCCTCCCTCCTCTCCCTTTCCACTCCAACGACAGGCAAGAATCAGTTGAAAAAAAATGAAGAAACGCTCTGGCGCAATAACTGCAAAGCAAAACCGTTTCTTCGCGCCGAACTGGGCGTTGTTCGGCTTTGCTGACGATTTCCCTTCTCGAATTCCGCGATCCTGAAATGTGTGAATGTGGTAACCAGCATTAATGAAAACTTCTACTAGCTAGAAGCTCTACTGCGCAGCAGCGCCAAGCTTTTTTTTTCTAAGCTGTCAACTACAACACGTTCATTGTTTTACCTTTCATATTCTTGTCCTCATAAAACGCGCTAAGCTTTTGTTGTAAAGGAAAAACTCGACGAGTTGACCGTATAAAAAGATGCATCCGGACCTATTAAACAAACGTTACGAGTAAGCAGTCAACTTTAAAGCGGCAAAAAATGTTTAAGATTAGCAGGTTACAATGGAAACCTTTCGGATAATGCCAACCTCACTTGTTCCATAACTATTAGAAAAATGGAAATGAGGTACTACTTGGGCAGCAGAAAAAGAAACAAAGTTATACGAGCTTACGCAGTTTCTAGCTTTCGGCACTGATGTCGCAGCTTCTCGACTTCCTTTTGCAATGCTCCCTTCTCTTCTAATATCTTCCTGAAACATAACTTCTAAGTTCAGTCTCCAATAAACGGAACAAAAAAGATAAAGAACTGGGAACAACGCTACAGACGACAGGTCACCTCCTCATCTCCAACAAGGCAATTGGGCATTAAACCACTCAAAAACAACATAAGCACAACAAACTGAAGCTCACTTTTCATTCTCTGCCTTCTTCTTCAGTTCTGCTCGCATAGACGCGGCCATGCTGACAGCCTTGAACTGCTGTAAATAATCACTTTTCAACGAGAACAAATTAACCCAACTGACATCTAAACCGTTATGCCTTAAGCCCGCGATTGTAAGTTCTCTCACAGTTTGGGTCTTCATGGCTTTTATTGGCTTCGTACAACCGAAATGGTGCTAATGGAAACCGACAAATATGATTTTTCGATTTTAACTACTGGTATTTTGAAAATGAGTAAGTACGTATCCGCGTGTCTGCTGTATATGTGACACAACCATTTAATATTAAAAATTTAAAAAAGTCTATTCGTGCATTCGATGAAAGAACAATACGGTATCACGAACTGCTGTAGATAAAAGAATATATTCATACATTTCCCTATACTATCAAGATAAAAAGACGGAACGGACGAAATACAAAAAAAAAGCAAAAGAAAAGTTCAAAGGATTCATCAACACAACTCATTAACTCCCTCCCCCTCTCTCAGCTATTTCAAATAAGACCAAATGTACCTGATCCTGGCGAGCTTTGCTTAGCCGACTGCGATGCCCGGATTGAAAATTGAGGACCGATGTGACAGTCTTCACGTACCCCTCGAGAAGATTTTTCGGATCTCGGAAGAACATCAGTACGTCTGGTGGCAATTTATGGTTGATTTCCAGCACTTTAGCACGACGACTGCAAACACGGCATTGTCCCGACTGGTCTGCAATACGTGCATTTTTCTACAGTCAGCAAATGATAACAACTTTCGCAAGTGCATTGCACGAAAAATGGGGACGAGAAGATGACCACGCACAAGCAGACCTTCGCGTGTTTTCAGTGAGGAATATCGGAACAAAGTTTTCGACAAACATGCTATTATAAAAGTGCTAATTCGCAACAGTTTAAGCGGAAATATATTTGAGGCGATATAACACAAAGCAAACTCCTTTTCTCCCGAAGCAAAATAGCCCCTACAAACGTATGATGACGAGTTTATGGAAGCAAAGCAATGTCACTGGCAATGCCGGGTTCGCTTTTGAGAAGGAAAAACGCTCTAATGACGCAAAAGCGATCAGAATTTTGTTTCTAGGCCACTTCAACAAAATGGTATATAATTTGAAATACTTCCAACAAAAAAACTAAAACAAAGGGCCACACCCTCCGTCCCTATGTATGATACTGTAATGGCTAACTTACAGGCGTAGACAAATGCATTTACAGGAACCCATTATGCAGATGGACCACAAGTTGATAGGTTATCAAAAATAGCCAAGAGCACCAAAATACCAAAATTCAGAGAGGATAACCTGTAAAAATGTTATCAAATCTATAATCTTTGCCTGAGGTCATGAATTCTCAAAATGTGCAACTCTACAGCTGCATAACTTTCATTCAATGAGCTCACCAGGCCAGAAGAAAGTCAGCTTTTACCAAATATTTCCGGTTCTTTCCAGTGCTCGTCAGATTTCCCATGCAATTCAAATTCAATTTTCTCCTCAATGTTTCAGCACAAACTCCGACGTAAGCGTAAAGCGAATGTCTACCTGTGTTGCATTTCCCGCATATGATGTGACCGCACGATGTAAAGAAGAACGCCACTTCGCCTTTTTGGGTAGGCAAACGAAAACACACATTGCAGTGCAACCAATCGCCCATTTCGCCAACAATCCCTTAAACCAGAAAACAAAAAATCCACAAAACAACAAATATAAAACGCGAACTCATAAACGAAATAATTGAAGGGCTGTGGGTGCCTCGACACACACATGGGCCTCTTCATAAAAAACACAGGCCTTCCGGGGTGCTTGATTATGAAGCGGATAGGAAGTTAATTTTAGAAAAAAAAGCCCGAGGATAGCTAATCCTTCCCCAAAGACGCTTTAGCGGTAGAATTGTTCACGCTACTATCGATGGCGTTGACCGCTTGGTCAAAATCCCTCAGTACGATCCCAGTATCTTTCAGCTTTGCGAGTAGAAGTGTGCGAAAATGAGGATCAAAAAATAACGGGCAAAAAGAAAGCTTTTTTTGAAAACTGCGCTTTCATGGTCCACGTCAACGGGATTACCTCTTTATAAACATTGAAGTTTTGGGAAAACAACCAAAGTGATTTCAACGTACTAGCAAATTTTCGCTCATTTTGTCACTGATCGGGTTGAAAAACAGCTATAAGAAAATGAGCCTTTTACATAAAACTTGCTGTTCTGTCCAACCAGTTGAAGATGTGGAGACCTGCGGTAAGAATCAGTACTTTGGGAGACCCATCATGATGCAACAATAACATAATGCAAGATAAACCTATAAAATTAGATTTTAACCACGCAGAGATATAGGTATCGCATCTTTCACGGCAACCATAGTAAGATGCGATCTGATGCTGGTAGTCCCTGAAGCATAATAACAGCTGTTACTTGCCAAGCTGATTTTATGATCCTTGCCATTGTTTGATTCGCTCGATTCACCCATATCCAGCTTCCGAATACAACAGCCCATGTTTGATGAATCGCTAGCAACGTATGAACCCACCCGGTCTGGAGAGTGGAACCGCCAAAGCAAACGTCGTGGCAGCCCTTAGCATACAACCCCTCAGCCCAAATCATGATAGTTCCTCTCGCATAGTTCCCGTCGCGTACCCCCCATCTGCTCCTTCCCCGCTAAGTTTATTATTTGCCGCTTTTCGACCATTTCGTTCCCACTTCGCATGAATTATCATTTCGCATCTACTGAGATAACATCAACATCAATATTCTCATCTCATGTATAAAGTTTGATATTCTATTTGAGGTATCCGCTCGTATCAAAGCCATCAAATCTGCGCAGGCTGACTTCAAGAGCTGGCGGACAGACCGTCAACGCGCT
Organism: Toxocara canis; assembly: GCA_000803305.1. NCBI lineage: Eukaryota > Metazoa > Nematoda > Chromadorea > Rhabditida > Toxocaridae > Toxocara > Toxocara canis. The sequence continues at coordinate 113,498 of JPKZ01004122.1, read as the reverse complement.
GAACAATGATAAAGTGCTTTAGAGTAATCAAGCGTGCTCGACCAACTTTTTCGAAGGGATACTCCAAAATATTTTCCAAGACTCATTGCCCACTCAATTAAACCATCCCACAGCTACGAAAAAAACACACAATTACAAACGCAACGAATGGCCTAACTAAATGGCCTAAATGGCCTAAACATCTCGATTTCCACGGTTCGCAGAAAAGTGCTACAGTAACGCCACATTCGAATGCTATCGTTTCGTACAGAGGTTCGCTTTATTCAGTAAGAGCGCTCTTCCCCATTTGCGCAGTTATCCTTCGCTTACGTTTGGGTTGCAGAGGGAGATATGGGGATGGTGGGTTGAGCGAGGGGGGGTGGGGGGGAGAGGGGCATGGAGGAAGTCTAATGCTAACGACGACGGAGCATTGTTGCGAGGAAATATTGCGTCCCGGGAATATCCCCTTTCTTGTTGATTCTGGAAAGAAAACAACGCAGAAATTGGTGCATTTTACAACGGTAGGTGGCAGTGAAATGTATGCTTCGTTGTTTTTTTCAAATGGTTGATCTGCCCATCCAGAATGTTAGTTTACTGTGTCGTTTGTGAGCAGGTCATGAACCAGCTGTGAAGATGAGTGGAGCTGCTAAATAGCATTTCATGTACATTTCCTTGATTGTTCCATTAGAGTTGGGTAGGGAATCCCCGCATTGGTTGGCTCACGATTTGCAACTGTGAACCCCCCCCCCCCCTCTTCCGAACGACGCCTTTCGAATTATGGCTTGCCTATGTCTCTGGACATTAGGTGCCGATCATGCGTGGCCCATAGGCTAAAAAAGTTGCCCACCTAAAGGCCGCTGTGCTCATTTCTCCCTATTCCCTCTTTTTCAGCAATAAAACATACGGAGAAAGATCCCCACTGTGTCCCAAATTGCTTCATTATTACAAAGCAGCTGTAAAATGGTTTTATATGTTGCCCGTCCGCTTTTCGGAGTGATGATTTCTTCACGTTGCCAAACAGAACTTGAAAAGATCGAATAGGATGAAAAATTCATTCTAAGATTTCAAATGCATGTTTGAAATCTTAGAGTGAATTTTTTATTTTTTTTTTTCAATTTCATTTTCGATTTCAATTTCAAATTCACTCTAAGACACGAAAATACAACACATAACTTTAACACTGATATATAATAAGAGTAATTAAAATACAAATATTCAAAAGAAAAGCAATGAAATGTTTTATTAAGTAGTATGAATACCAAGCAGCATTGAGCATTGAATCTAACAAAAAATGACATTACAAATTATGCGGAACGTTACTTATCATCTTTTAAATAGACCACTCAAAGCACTAAAAAAATCAACGAAAAATATAACGGTTAAATCTCGTTTTCTGAGAATTACTCACTGGATCTTGCGATAGAGTAAATCGATCATCGAAAACGAAAACAAAAATGAGACAACACTGCAGCGATTATTCGTCGGCAATCGTATTTCGATTTCAATAAATTCGGAAACGAATATGAAGGAATAAGAATGATGCGAACGCTCTTAACACTGCTATACACGATTATGTGAGCGTTTTTCAGCGTATAATACGTTGGCAATGGGCAATGCAATGAAAGCGAATCTCAACGGTTTAATGTCACGCCAAATCGAGTAATTGGCTACTGTACAACCGCTTATTGTTATCGGGCTAATTGGTTAGAGAGTTATAGCCAGGTATGTTTACTTGTAAACAATTCATTTAATAATATGCAGCTAAACAAATACAGTTGCCGTACTTATGCGCATATATTCAAATTCGATATCATGGATGGCGGGCGTAAACGGCGTTAGTCTTTCTTAGTCTTTATTAGGGATCGTATCATTTGCTGGGTAGTCTCCACTAATTGATTGGCCTCGTTTCATTTCATTAAATCTCTCTCGATTCTCCAAATTGAATGATGTATTTCTCTTGATGTGAATGCTTCGCTTTTTGTTTTGCCCGGTGATTACTACCTATCATTTGAACAAAAGATTCGATTCGACCAATGGATTTGAATATCAATTCCCCTCCCCCCCC
>JPKZ01004122.1:72905-111351 GCA_000803305.1 Toxocara canis | reverse complement strand
CATCTTATTCTATTACGAATGGCATCAACAATGATACACATAGCAGCAGCCGATTTCTTTTTGGAAAGCACATAGAAGCCACTTGAAGAAAAGAGAAAGAGAAGGACGAGAAAAAAAATGCTCAGTTTAACGACAGCCATTAATGGCACTGTATATGTGCTTTTCCGGTGTTCAAGAAACATATAACTTTAATATACTTTAATAAGCTCAATATGGATGTAACTGAACTTGAAATACGCTTGCAGCATTCGGTTAGCTGACTTCCGGTGAAAAAAAAAACGTACATTAGGTATAGAACCATAAAGTATGCGGCTACCATGACATCCGTTTTGTTGACTCGCTCATCAGACCATGCTCTTCCATGAATACTTTACCTTACCTTGAATATCTTACACAGCTGTAATTTCATCGATTTCATCATTCTCTCCATCGATGCAGCTGGCAGTTTTTCTCTCTGCCGCGATCCTGAGCTCGCCGCATCCGAGCAATGCCATATAGACGTCGCAGCAGATCTTCTCATCTTACTTTCCATATTGCTTTTTCATGAACTGTTCGCTAATACCGAACGTTCAGATTTTGCTACATCAAACCCCTCATGCAAATTTTTTCCGTATTCTGCGACCTAGCCGGCCGGCTTTGCATTACGACCAGTTAAAATGCTTGCAAGTTTTCTATCTTAGAAGCCAAATGCCTCAAAATACGTGCATTTTTCCATCCCACTTAGTGAGGGGTTAATGGACTGATTGGAAACTGAGTGTAAAGGTGACCTCGGAATGCAAATTATGCCCACGAAAATCGATAATTCCAAGTTTAGTGGTTTCCGGATTGAAACTAGCTCATAGACAGACAAGCATACACATAAATGCATACGAACAGACATGACAAGCAACATCAAATTGAAAATTTGCAAATCGCGCAAAAAAACCTGCTTCTAGTCTGGCCCTGTTACCTATACTCTTTTCTTGATAAAGGATTGTCCAAACTGAGATGCTGCTTATCTCTAGGAGCACTCAAAAGCACCACCCGAGCACTCAAAAGAAATTTTGGTGGGGATTATCTGGAAGTACAGAAAAGTACGACAAGATTTTTACTACTGAAATAGAATTCCAGTTGTAATTAAGTAGTAATTTTTAGCAGTTATAAGCTGTAAGCGTTTTGTCGTCACAGAAACAAATACTGGCAAAGATCAAAAAGTAATGCCCTTAGTTCTCCTCTCCCCCTAACCCCTCCCCCCTGAATACACATGTATTTAATTCGTACCCAAAGTTGTTAAGAAGATGGTTTATAATTTATCAGTCGCTTTATATCAACTCCATAGAGGAAAAAAAAGGCGAGGAAATTAGTTCCGTTGCAATTTTTTGAAAAATTTTTGTACACATGTCTCTATACTCAAATGTTTTCGTTACTGTATATTCTGATTTCAAAAAATAAGCTGCTTGCCATTATCAGGCTGAGTGTTACGACTTGGCACAAAAGGAACGAAGAAAAGCCTCATCTCATTTAGTTCTAATTGACTTGCAATCTTCCATATCCCCTTAGCATATCCCTTTTATGTTTTTTTTTTTAAAATTTCGTTTCGTTTTTTTTAAAATTTCCTTTTCACATCCATTCGTTTTTCTTTCTTTGTTTCTTTTCTATATTTTATTTCAACATTCACTCCTCGTGTCAGTATTCAGTTCTCAAATCATAAAGTGTGTTTTCTCGTTGATTTGTTGTAAAAAATAAAAAAAATAAAAACACTTTTGTTGCTATTACTAAAAGAAATCGAAAAGCCCATTTCTTAACAAATTGTAGCCACAGCAATGCACAACGTGAAATGTTTGGAGCGATTTTTGTCCAGCTATGTGTGCAACAACTGGCAGTTCTCCGTTACCAAATTACGAAGAAATCGAACTATTTTTCATCGGGTACCGGTTCGTCGGATGTAGTCGGCAATTCAGCCGATGGTACTTGATAGCGATTTAGTTGTGATTCGAGAAATTCGATTCTTTTAAGAAGTTTCGATTTCGTGCTCGTGAACTCGGCCACAAAGCGAGCCATCCTGCAAATATGCATATATTTTAACGATAACAGGTGACTATCATGCCTACCTCCTTCAAATTTCCTCCTCAAAACGCAGCAAAAAGTTTTCGACACTTCAAAAACAAAAAAATTTCAGCCCTCCCTTGCGGAAGAGAAGCTGAAGTTTTATACGCCAGTATTTATCAAAACACACTAAATTTCTATGCTTACGTTTATTTTTGAACAGACGACACATGCACAGCTATGGAGGTAAAAGTGGAGTGGAAGCGGGGAGCGCATGGGTGGGGGAAGGAGGGGAGGGGGGACGAGAGGGAAACGGTTGTTGCTTTCAACAATCTTATCAAATAAGCGTTGGAAGAAATCTTCGCTGATTATTTAAATACTTAATTTTACCTCATTCAAGTTTGCATCGGCCATAAAAATCAAAAATAAGGTCTCGCGCCAATGGATCGTAAGGAATGGTATGTTTTTTAGTGACTCATTTTCACAAACACTGCTAACGTATATTCAACATTTAAAATCTTCCCCTTTCAACCAGTTGTAAAAAACTTCCATTCCTACGGTAACTTAATTAATGAAGAGTACAATACGATCGATTGCAAAAATAGATACCAATTTTTAACTCCCTTAACTGAGTGTAGTTGCTGGTGGTATCGACTGAGCGATTTAAAATTGCATATAGAAGGTAACGTTCCGTTATGAAATTTATCTATTGAATTTTTTCGTTGTAGCTTCAACGGCACCCGAGTTAAAATTAGATGGACACAGCACATTTTTGACTGCCAAAAAAGTCTAATTAATGACAGTTTGACAATTTGACAATTTGACAATTTGACAGTTTGACAGTTTGACAGTTTGACAGTCTAATAATATTCATGATGAATTCGTTTTAAGAGTTCATCGAAACTGATTCATCTTTATTTCATTTATCTGTACGATCTCGATTGCGAGTGTCAATGATTCATCTTTAAATAAAATATGGTCTATGAAGTCATTAAAAATTAAAAATTAGCGCATATATACCTTAGAGACTGTGTAAGAGTATCCAAAACTATTCAGCTTTTCGCACAAAAAATTTTCATTCTAAAGGTGTATATCGTCTGATTTTTGCAAATTGTTTAGGATGTGCCTCACCGTATTTGAACATTTTTAAGTGAATTTTGCAAATTCTCGGCCAATTCCTCGGCAGTCATTTGTTCCTCGGGTGCGTTCTCGTCGAGCAGATTGTCCTTGCGAAGAATCTCCCGACCCTTGAAAAATTTTTATGGGAACAATGAGAAATCGTTCAATGATCTCTCATACCAATTAGGACTTAATTAATCAAACAAATAAATATAAGGAGGAATAAGTTAATCAAATTAATAAATGAAGCAATGAATATAGCATGATTGAAATATAAACATCCACAGAGGACATATGACTTATTAGCGAACGTGGCACTTCCTTTAATGAATGGAATAAAGCATTCGAATTTAAGTAATTATTTAACTTCAGAGCCGAAAGCGTCGAATGTTTAGGCAAAAATACCAAGAAAATTTTAATACGAATTACGAGAATTCTATTTTGAGAGAAAAAAAAACTTCCGACCGTCTTATACACAAAAAACCAAAATGTTCAACAAGTTTTCGTACTGGATGTCATAATATTACTACTGAAATGAGGTGAAATAATTTGCTGAAAAGCTGGGAGAGTTTTGGCTTTATGATGAGCTTTTGGCTGCAAAATTTGCGGTTTTATTTTATTCATTCGATGAGCAAAGCATTACTTGTTTCTTTTAATGTTTTCATTTCATGATGGAAATTTCTGAATTTATGCTTCCTCTTGCGATAACATAGTCTATTACTAAACGATCTACCGGCTTTCGACTTTCTTTACGGATGCATTGCACCAAATAATTGTTATGAGCAAAACGTTTAAAAAAAAAAATTGTACTGCCTACTAGTTAAGCTAAGTTCATAATATTTTTTCACAATACTTTTTCACGTTCAGAAAAAAAGAATATGAAAGTAGCATGAATTGTGAGTGAAAAAAAAAAACTTGAAAATGGTTGTGAAAAGTGACAAAAGAGTTCCAACTGGACTGAGCTGAATGCAAAACCTTTGCAATGAGTAGTTTCCTTGCATCCGGATATTCCCTCAGTGCACTCCAAAGATCGTTTTTGTTGAGCACAAACAGATCAGTGTAGCCAACCGATCGAACGTTCGCCGTACGACGATTACCATTTTTGCTACCTAAATTTCACTGTATTTTTCAGTACAACTTACCTCTCCGCAAAAAAAAAAATAAATTCTATCAAATTATAAATGCTTCTTTTCTCGATTAATATATGAAGTTAAGTTTAAGTTCAATCGGTATAATTTTCGACACACTTCAATAGCCTAATTATTTGCGAAAGCAACAATAATGACTTTGTTCAGATTAAACGACGGACGACAGGTAAGTGCGAAGGCCATGAGTGCGAGAGCAGTGAGTGCGAGGGAGACTCAAATACAAAACTAAGCAACGGATAACGTGAGAACAACGTAGCCACAAGCAGAAAAAAAAAGATCTTACGCGTGACGGAAATTTTTAATTGCTATCCCTTAATTATGATTCCGTATGCACTTTGTTTCCACATCTGGTCTCCGAGCCGTTCACAGTATCAACATTGCGATAGTCGCCTCGGTCCGAGGAGCATGCTTTATGTGCTTTCCGAAGCAAAGAATGCGCATCTGGACTGTTCAAGTCTGTGCGGATTTATGTATGCGTTTATGTAGGGCGTATGTCTATATGTTTGCAAGTATAAATGTGTTTATCGGTCCGGCAGTTTCACCTTACGAGCAAGAAATGCTTCCGCGAAGAAACCTGGCAAGCATAATTTATGATACTGAGAGGTGATCCTAAGCAAAAACTGGGAACAAATCATGCGTTTATTGGATGATGGCGCACAGAATATAATAAGGCAGGGAAGGCAGATCAGCGCATTAATTACTCTTCGTATCCTTTTCCTCGGACTCGAATAAGGGCTCATACGGCGCACGACATTCCAAACTACAATGCGTATTACAAATAGTTTGTAGGCTGGATGGGAAATTGGTAACTTTGTGAAAAAAGGGCGAAAGTTTTGGGAAATGAGTGCCGACAATTCTAATCTCATGAATAAGTACCAGCAGTTCACAACAAGCACTAAAAGCAATCTTTGATCGCGAGCTGAGCAGAAACGCTTCCCACATATGATTTTTGGGCATTTTATTACAAAAAGCGCATATCGTGCCACTCTTCCATCACGTTCGTAACTTGTTTCGTTTGTTCTCTATCCTCCTGCCAATTATTTCATACTGTTTTCTCTTCTGCAGCTCTCTCCCCACCTTCGCCTTTTTTAGACCCATCCCTTTGCATTTTAGTATTCTTGTAGCCTTACGTACCCATTTACTATTTCACATCATATCGAAATTGTGAGTGTTGCCTTGATTTGCCCTCAATCAGATTACACGGCCGAAAACATGAAAGTTGGCTTGCAGACGCGAATGCTGTGGAAACAGTCGGAACGAATATTGCAAGAAATTTGCTTCCACAAAGTCTCCTAGAAGCTTCCTCGTATTTTACATTTGGTGGGCAGGTAAATATTTAAAAAAAAAACCACGCAGCTAATATATCACCTCATCAATGGACTGGTTAGTATTGCGGTGCCAAACGCCTCTCGTAAGAAAAGCAAAGTGCAAAGAAGATGTCAAACCCATTAAATACAGAAGAACATCTGATAGCCTCCAGCTAAGAGCTTCAAGGTGGGAGAAGTGGAGGATGAGTTAGGCAGGAGCGTTGCTGAGATCAGGAAGGTTCGGGAGGAGAGGGGTTGGGTGGGCGAGGGTGAGGATGAGGCGATGGGGCAAAAGTTGAGTGCCGGCATAATTATTTTGCAATTTCCATGCGTTTTTACATGCATGTCAAACAAACTAGCTTCATTCTTCACTTCGAAACAATTGGACGAGCCGTTCTGCTTTAAGATGCTCTGAAATATACGGTTTCCGTTAGACATGTATCATAAACCCGTGCTTACGAGGATTCTCTGATTTTTTGACGGATAACGAATGATGTCATTTCATATTTTCAAGAAATAAAACTTCCGATGCTATCATAATGAGTATCGCGTAATGGTGACAACGATGAACTCAGTCCAGTAATGAGTTAGCAGCTGTGCAGTTGGGACACGAATATATTCATAGGGATCCCGTTGATAAGATTAGCAACGAAGAAAGTGTGACAGTCTATTCGATCGTTTTGTGTGCTGTGTAAAATTATTCTCTGAGATAAGAGAATAAAATATTCGTTACCTGTTGCTGGAGTTTAAGTACAAGTTCGGCAAGAAGACCGGCTTCACAATCCTAGAAAAGCACACAAATTAATCGAGCGATAATGCACTCAAGCAAGTGGCAATTGTATGGTGAAAACAATATCTTAGTCGAGTTTCGCAAAAGCATGATTTTATTCGTTCAGAACCGTATAAAGGGTAAATCTTAGGCACTTAATATAGTTGTAGCATGAATGATGTAAGCTGAACTCTTTGGTAAGCAAGTACCATCTCTGTCAATGTCAACGCAGATGTCAGCTTCACATACGTTCGTTTTCCATTTCGAATGCATCCGATATTTGCAGCACACCATCATGGCAAGCATTAAACATACCGAATAGTGTTAACGTTGATTGTCAGTTGAAATCATATTCGCATATTCAATGCTATTTTATTAAATCCTAACGAAGTTTTATTGGTTAACCACCGAAGCCATAGGTGCGAATCGTTGTTCATTATCGACATTTATCATCTAAGCATTCAAATGAATAGGATCTCATTGCTGGTTCATTCGAAACTCTATCTGCGAAAGAATTGGGATGGAAGTTCTCTACCTGGACAAATTGATGGCCGAGCCTGAAAATCTTGATCTGTCTTGATTGGGCAATCAGAAATAGAATAGAAAGTTAGTCACTTAGTTGGTATAAAAAAAAGCATTGCTGCTTTTGTAAAATTTGCTAAAAATCAGAAAATTATGACACACATTGCTCCTCTCTTCCAGTATCAAATGTAATAGTACTCGCAACAGGTAACTTGAATTTAAGTTCTCTACCTGGACAAATTGATGGCCGAGCCTGAAAATCTTGATCTGTCTTGATTGGGCAATCAAAAATAGAATAGGAAGTTACTTACTTAGATGGTATAAAAAAAGCATTGCTGCTTTTGTAAAATTTGCTAAAAATTAGAAAATTATGACACACATTGCTCCTCTCTTCCAGTATCAAATGTAATAGTACTCGCAACAGGTAACTTGAATTTAAGTCGAGAACTATTATAAAAATTCGAGAGTAAGTAAGATTTTTAAATTCGCGCTCCCCTCCCCCTCCCTCCCTCCTCGCAGTTTCTGACTCACTCCGCTACTAACGAATACTTAGAATCTTTTATCGTTTAAAACGATGTTGTACGAATAGGCTTTCTTACGAGAGTTGCTACTAAATTTCGAAATGGAATGATCCAGATCTTACCTGAAAAATCCTGACTTTGCGAAGTGTTTCGAAGTGAACCTGCATGGCTATTTCTGCCTGTAGCTTATCGGGCAATACTTTCAGCACTTGTTGGTCGCTGAGTGATTGTTTGTTTGCCCAAAGATAATCGAACCATTTGATAACCCTCATCTCCAGCTTAAATTCGTTTCTTCCTTAGCATTAAACGCTCATAACTGAATAAGACCCCAAAAAAACGAAAAAGAACTCCAGTAATATTTCATGATGTGAAAAAATAAAACCAAATGAGAAGCGTTTAGCTATGCCCAAAAAGCTCTAGTTGGAGTACGGCCAAAAAGATGCTCTTGATACTCGCTGTAAATTGTAATGCTCCAGCATTTTGTTTACGAGACCAAAGGTGCCGTCGCTACTAGCGTCCATCCTATTTTCATCCAGAAATTTCCCATTCCAAGCTATGTTTTTTTGACGATGTAGCTTTCAACATTGTGCGTCGTAAGAGCACCAGTTGTGCGTTAGGAAAAGGCTCGAGAATAATCATCTTTCTCATCTAATATTCCGTGAATCTCTTGACGGAGCTGCAAAAATCAAGAAGAGTAATTGATAGGTGCTGGAATTAACTAGTCGTTTTATAGATATGTCATTAGAAAACTGTACATCTCGCCAAATATCAGCGTTTTGAAAGATGTCAGTTTAGGCCATTCTCTAAACGATTCCGTCAAATGAAATATGTTCGTAAACTTCTTCTCGCATGTTTTTAAGAAGGACAACAAAAGAATTCTGCTAGAATTCCCGCTTAGAACAAACGTGAGACTGTCAATAGTGAATGTGAGTGCAGAATCTGTCACTGATAAATTGAGCAATAAGATGTTGCTCACTCCTGATGAATTACGTGCTTACTTCATAAAGCCCACCATCAACACTATCGCTATCCCACTAAGTCTAATTTTGGAACAAAGTATCGCCTGCTGCTTCGCTTCTGCCGTCTTCGAAGACTGTTGTAATCACTATTCAATTACTAAAGCAGTCCCCCTGTAAATCATCAGAGTCATTTTTATTTTTTACTGAACACAGCAAGCGCTCAGCGATTACGAATAATTCTTTCATCGAAAGCGAAACGAAGGTATTCACCTGTTTGCTGACCCTCCTCAGTTCCATATATTGTTTAATTCCATCCATTCGATTTTGAAACTCTGTTCTCGCTGCACTCATATTAGAAATCATACTGAAAATTACATGTTTAAATTAACTGGTTTGTTTATTTAATTTATCAGTTTTTATTTAAATTATGTTTTGATAGAATCGAAATATATGCAATTTATACATATTTTACAGATCGTTTATAGTTTCTCGTTTAATTAGCTCATCTCTTTCAATTTCTTTCGTCACTTTTCCTATTTTCATTTCTGTCCTCTCCTTATTCTTTGTTTTTCTTTCACTTCTCATTTCTTCTTCCTTTCACTCGTTTTCTGCAAGAATTTTTGATTTGCAACAACAATGCAGTCATCGTCTGCATTGACTTAAATGCTATAAAACTGTGATATTAACGAAGTTACTTATGAATTATCAGTGCTTTTAGCAAAACTATTCAATCATTTTCTGTCTCCATTTGTGACTGACAATTTCGTCAACTTGGAAGTAGAGATTATTTAAAAAAAAGTTGACAAAAAAAAAAGAGCGCTTGAGAGAGACTAAAATTTGATCGCTGCCACTTTTCTAGAGCCGATCGAGTGGGGATGGCTGGACAAAAACATAACGTACTGTTAGAACGACCTAGAACGATAATTCAAATAGTCGATTACTCATTCGTCGGTAACAGTTCATTACTACACCTTTTTGCATATTTTTGGATATTGGCGTAACCGGTTGATGTGAGTGATGGTATTGCAAAAGCGCATGCTCACACCTCTTTAACATGTCTCCTAACTAGCTTTACCTCAATGTCTATCTCATTCGCAATCTAAAAGGCTGCATTGTTAAAATTTGAGATTTATCGCTTAAAACGAGTCTAAATCTCCCTTATAGGTATCCATTTATGCGGAAATTCTTGATTGGCGAAATTTGTTTGCTCGACTCAAAAGAAAAAAAAAACGGCAATCGCTGAACTTAAAAGGAAGGCGTTTAGTGGATGATTGCACGTACTTTCGCTTAGTGAACTCGAAATAAGAAAGAAGCGTGATAGGCAACAGAAGCAATGATGACGACATTAAACTAAAGGTGTTGTTTATATGATCTCTTTTTCTTTTCAAAATCTTTTTGACTTGCTTTTATCGAAATATTTGTTGAGTGAACGCCGTTAAGTGAACCGAGAAACGAAGACGAGAATAGGTCGAGACAAGGGGGGAAAGAGGGCGGAATTTCTTTGTGGTCAATACAGTTAGAAAATTCTTCTAACACATCGTTCATTATCGAACGAATAATTGTCTGATAACTTGAAAAGAGAACGGAAAACATACAAGTGGTTGTTGGTAGGTATTGGATGAACTAATTGGAATGATTGGACGACAAGCTCTTATTTCGAGAAGAGAGCGAATTAATAATCGAAGTCAACCAAAAGAAACACTAATTGTTAGCAAATTCATATGATTACGAGCGGAAACGTTTATAGTTGAGGAGCATTTTTGCGAAAGTTTTTATTTCAAAATTGCATTCATTTTTTCCCAAAGATCTTTTTCAATTCAAAAATTTTTCTGGTTGTGATTGGACAACGATCAGCTTGTAATTATGAAAAATACAGTCCAGACTGCTCAATATATATTATAGGGAGATGTCTGGACTGCTTTATTGATGAAGTCTCAGAAAAGAGCTCATTTTGAGAAAATCTTTTCATCCAAGGTGATAGGATCTGTTTTTTGCGATATTTACAAAAGGAACGTGTACATTAGAAATGCAATTCAATAACACTCCTGATGAATGAAGGCCTCACCAAGATGATTGATGCAAGCGGGCGGTGAGAGAGGGGGGGGGGGGGGGGGGGGAAGGGTGGACTAAGTTGAGGGAGGGGGGGGGGGGGAGGGGGGGGGGGGGGGTTGGGGTGAGGGAAAGGATGGGAAGGTCGACTTTTTTCAACGAACGGAATTCATTCGGAATAGTTCGGCATACTCACGTATGTTCATATTGTAACATTATCAGAAAAGCACAGGAATTAAAATTAGCGTAAGCCAAAATTCAGAAGTATGGTTTCTTTTACTCGTTTAGCCTCAGAAATTGGCTTTTTAGTATTTTTACACTTCGCATATTGTCCATCTCATCAAGTCGACGGCTTTGGTTCACAAACATCAACTGCGATAACAGTCGACACAACTTACATTCGACATCTCTATGCGCACATTACTCAACGTACTCATTCAATCTTTTCAAGGTTAACATCACTTAAAACTAGTTTAGTATCTTAGCTCTTAAAGGATCGTATTAATTTAATTGACATTGAGAGACCAACCTGCCGACATTACCAACGATGGTGGCGAAAATTAATACACCGCACATGAGGTCCATAGTAACGAAGATAAACTCAACGTTTTTCACCGGTCCTGGCACTTCACCGATTGTCGTTAAAGTTAATGTAGACCAGTAGAAACTGTAGATGTAACGTCTCGCTAACGTATCTTCAACACCACTGTAAGCTTGATATATCTATGTGGCATCAAAGCTTTCTCAGTTCTATCCTGTTAGATGGAGTTTTGCAACCATTAGCAGCGATTTTCCAGGAAATTACCTATTTGTCTCAGTGATATCACTTAAAAATGAAATGCGATCCTAAGCAAGAGATCGCCCATGCAAAACGCAAACCCACCTTCTTCCCCCCCCCTCCCCCACACCCCCTATACAAAACGTTTTTACAAGCTTCAATATGTTGGCTATGCGGGAAAAAAAATTAAAAGTTGTGAACGCGTCAAACACCTTCGGGTTCCATGACAATCGTTTGTATACCTTAACTCTTAAAAGCTAAATCTAGCAGAAATTTTTGTGGAATCAGTAAAGCAATCCAGCTTTTTTCGACGACTACTGTTCTTTCCAATGCTTATTCAACATTCCATGAACTGGGAAAGGGGGGGGGGGAGAGGGTTCAAACCAAAAAACCCATTTTCTTCACACATCTAAACGTGCAATATATATGAAACAAAATAGTATGTAAAAGAATTTAGTAAATTTGGGTTGTGGAGAGTTGCTGAAGGTTAGCACCATTAAACGGCATCGCAGTAAGTATTTTACTGGAGCGATCAAAACGCGTGATTCAAACAACAAGCACATAGAGACAGTATGCTAATACACCCAAATTGGCGGGCGGCTAAGTGTTTTGCTTATCTTCCATCTTACTGAAGAAAAGAAAAGCTTCATAAGGTTATATCACTAAGAAAAAAACTCTTCGAAGTGATATGATGAATGCTTTAAAAATAAAATAATTTGTCGATGGCGCCTCAATGCATCTCAATTCTTCACTGAACAATTTTCAGCGAATATATACGTCTCTGGTTCATCTAAACGTTGATTGTTCATTAAACGTTAGAGAAAGCATTTTGTGGAGCTTTTATGTTGATCGTTTCATCATTGTTACAAAATTGTCACCGATAGAAATTTCTTAAAGCGCAAAATTTGAAAAATGAAAAGAAAAGTGCACTCGTATTTCGTTATGCATGAAAAGTCATGCCACTCATATTTTCAAATTTCAGTGACTGCAAAAACCAATGAAATTGTTCCAAACAATCATTTGCCTACAAACAAATAATAAAAATCGATTCATACTCAGGAAGACTCTGTTTGTTAAGTTGACCGTATACCCATCCATCGGAACCGAGTCCTATCAGCTCACTAATAAAGAAATATATACACGCATTCCAATGTATAATAACAATAATATTGATTACGACACATAAAACACGAAACGCATTTGGCATCGAACTCCTGGAAAACGCATAATCGTTAATACAAGCGATACAAGAGTTAATTGGATGTCTCCTTGCAATTAAGTGATAACATTTAAGCATTACGTGCTTAAGGCAGACTTTCAAAATTCAGAAAAAAAAACGTTTATATGCTCAACTCGTGATCAAGCATTTACTCTTGTCGTCGTCTGCCATACGGTGATAATGGTCGAGCGATCTATGAAACCAGAATCATAGTCGCTGTCGATGGCCGCTTTTCGAGGAACTTCCATGCTTCGTTCTTATCCCACATTTCGTACTTTAAGCTGTTTTATGCACGTTGCTTTTTGCAACGCTTTACATTATAGCAACTGATGGAATTTAGCTCAAAAGTAATTGTTCGACTTAGCTTTTCCGCACAATTAACTTCGATGTGCAATAGCTCATTCAGATATCGGTGAACGCGAGTCATACGCGAATTTTATCGTAGGCTTATCCACTGGTAAAGATCCCTCAGATTCAATCAAGGTACTTTTCAGGTTCGTAAGCCGGACTTTTGAGAACAATAAACAGACATAAACATAGACATAACTGCGCTATAAGATGCCTCGGAGATGCGCCAAAATGATCAAATCCATTTGAACCATCCCGCAGAAAATATTGGCGACATACAAAAAAACACTGTATATTTTTGAGTCTGATTAGTTACTTTTACGATAGTAGCAATGGCGGCTCCGAAACAGTTCGTAAACAAATTGCAAACAACAAGTTCGACTGTACTCTCGATACTTATACGTTCCAATGGAGATATGAGTACAGAGAACAGGGTGCAACTTGTTGTGGTACAGCTTCGCCGTTACCCGACTACCGATAACGAGACAACAGCTACCACGAATTATCCGTGTTGCCTCGTCCAAAATGTCAAGCGCCAAAGTTTACTGACGTTCGGAGGGCGGAAAGGAAGAGGAGGATAGGTGTAGGGAGGAGGGTGGGGAGGGGGAGGGAAGAAAAGCATCGGCGCAGAGCTGCGGAAAATTATGGATGGAAATTTCAGAGAAGACACTGTTGCACATCTCTTATGAAACACATCTCTCCGTTCCACTTCGATTACGTCCATAAATTGAGCCACTCCCTGAATAGCATATTAGCTACTGTATGCTGCAAGTTGATGGGTTGATGAATTGATGAGTTCAAGAGTGAGTGAAGATGGTGACAGCTGAAAGAATCACTAATGTGAGCTGACTACTCTCTTGCAGCTTTGCAGTCTACCCTGACTGGAACGAAATACGGTAGTGTCCGTATTCTCATCCCTTACCGCCTGGGCGCACCAAAACACGTTAGTGCTATGGCCGCATGCAAAAAATTTGAAATTTTCTTCACCCCCTTCTAAGTTTTCAAAACTGTTCTCGACCTAATCGAACATTAAACAGTAAAGCTCCGAAAAGGTTGAAATGTGTAAACCTTGTTTCGGTTCGTTCAACAAAATCGGATAATCGTGGATAACGGATCATTCGATTGAAACGAAGATAGGGAAGAGGGCGGAATAGAGCAACAGACACAACCAAATCCAACGGTAACACGCTGAGCAAATCCAATTTGAACTGCATCGACGTTATGTACAGCTTTCTGATCCTTGGAATGTCTCGAACGAGAAGTCCTTGCTCCAAAAAACCTGCAAAATGAATCAGCATTCGCAACGAATAACAAAAGCATTGTTTCGTTACATTTTACCACACTTCTTTGTTATGTACCATACCCGTCCCATCCTCTCGTCGGCACTGAGAGCCCTTAACGAATAAAGTTTTGAATTAATACGAGATCCAACCGCTCGTTTTGGTCATAAAATTTAGAAACCAACGTACTTTCTTCACTATTATCTGTTTGACCATTATGTTAACACTGCCTCTGCTATTAGGACCAATGAATTCAGTGACGTCGTTCTTCATTCTCTGTCATGCGATAAATAGATCATGCTTACAAACATACTCCCTCTCTCCCTCTCTCTCTTATACTTAAAACATACTCTCTCTCTCCCCCTCTCTCCCTCACCCTCGCCCTCTCTCTCGCATTGAGTCCGCTTCATCTTTTTTACTAACAGAAACGAAAAAAACCACAGACAGGTACGCTGTAGTTCCGATAAACTTCGTTAGGTTCCCATCTTTGAAGAGTTCACGTTTTTAGTTGTCTTTAAAAGCGCAATCATTTGAAAATGCTTCATATCTCAAGATGATTTCTGCAGCATTTGGATGGACCATTTGCTAAACTGACCAGTTCGAGATCGAAGAAACATATCGATAAGATAGATAAGATCCATAAGAACGTCGAAAACTGCCCAAACAATCCACAAAAGACCAGCAGCCAAATCGTAAAAAACACTTCGAGCTGAAATAGCAAGTGAAAGAAAAAAATCGTTGCCGATGCATTCATTGTGCTAAGTAAAACTTTTTGAAAATCTCAGATTATGCTCAAACTCGATGGTAAATTATGTTCACTTCGTTTTCTTTTGGTTTACTTACTGAAACAATTTATTACACGAAACGGGGGGAAGGAAGGGGATGAAGATGACGCAAACGCACTGAAGCGTTTAGTGCCTCCGAACCTTATCGATCACTATGTGAATACTATAAGGTCTTGTTCGATCGATGTTAAGATTATCAAAATAAAAAAATTTCGGTTTATTTCGTGCATTTGCTGTGTGCACAGTTAATGAGAATTAACTGAAAGATCCTCAACATCACGCGACAACCAAAAACCAAACTAAGGACTCTAGAAACATACGGAAAGAAATAGACGAACAGGCGGACCGAAAGACGGACGAAAAAGCAGACACCAAGAAAAATTCAACGACCCAACATCCTTCTACTACCGGTCGAAGGAAGTGCAAATCACGATTTTCGAACCTTCACATTCTGCTTGCAAAACTGGGGTATGCATAATTGTGGAATATAACAAAAGCGAAGTAAAGCGGATTTGTGCGTATATCAGTGATAGGCTACCTGGTCATTGTCTGATCAGTTAACTCAGTGTAGCCACAAGAGAGGGAAGCTGAGAAAGAAGGTCAAAAACATCTCAGTTAAGGTCACTTATATGTTACCATTGTCTTGTTGCAAGATGATACTCATCAGCGAAAAGAAAAAGCTAACTGATTTAAAGTTAAAGCGACTTGCAAGCTCTAATAGAAGACTGGGGCCTACAGTAATGCAATTGCTGATTGATGTCGTTGAGGTGGCTAAAAACTCAAAACTCGTTTCAGATACTACCGTGACCAGCAACATTTGGTAAACGAGTCGGCAGCAACTAAATAAGTTTTATAAAGTAATTAAGGCTATGATGGGTATTATCATCCGATTGTTGAAGCAGAAGGATGAAGGAAATAGGCACTACTAAGCACTAATAAGTCAGATCGAGGATGGCTTCTATTGAAAATCATCTAAAAATGGTGACCAATCGGCTGTTTCTTAGATAACAATCGCAGCGCATTAAAAAGCTCTTTTTATCAAATGCGCTAAACAAATTTATTTATGGTGGACTGATGTGTTATAGTGAACGTCTCAATCGAAACTTCAAACAACCAGCAGTAAATCGTATATAGTATGCGTTGAGAAACTTTTATAACGAAAATTTTCTTCTAACTGCTTTCCGATTTGTTCAGCTAATCAGCTGCTAAAAGATGCGTTAATAACCCTCCCTTCCTTGATTTCTTGCCTTTATAACAAGAAAAACCGCAAAAAGCAATTAATAATGAAGAAGTCGATCTGAATTATGTCAGGACAGTATCATATGCAGATAGATCATTTGTCGCAAACAGCGAATAGGTAGCTCTGGCTTTTTGCCAGCTCAAAAATGACGACACAAAGCGGAAATTTGTTGCTATGGTTTTCGAAATATTTCTGTGAGCGCTAATCAAGCCGTCTTGCGAATCGAACGCCACATAAGTCAATTTTCACTATTGAAGCTATGCTTTCAAATGTTGCTATCGATGGCTATCTACAAGCGAAAAAGCAACTTTCGCTTCGTTCGAGTAACTGAAAATTTAAACCGCTGAGTTCTCATACGACTACCTTTCTGTGAATCCTTCCAAACCTTTTTTCCCACATTTTAAAGAAATTGATATGACATCAGCATTCTATCATTCTCAACAACATCTATCTTCGAGTTCTTTTAAACAGAGTGCATGCAATAGAGAAATAGGTCAATAGACTCACCAATAACAACGATTAAATTGTAAGCGAAGGCACAAGAGACGATTCCCAGCCAATAATAATAGAACTCATCTTTTGTATCGAGCACATATTTTGTACGCAAATACTCGAATCTGCTACCGTTGAATTCGGGCTCATCGTTCGCATTCGCACCATTCGCCGCATATTTACTATTGCCAAGGCCAAATTTATTCAAAAAATCGGACGCATCCGGATTTTCGACGCCAACTTTGTTTTTACGAAACATTTTGAGCATCTAAAAATAAAGAAAGAGTTCTTTCGATAATTTGATCGTTTGTTTTTTTGGGTCTTATAGCAGCTGCTTTGAAATTGTGAGTCGTTTTAATAGCAATAAATTATTCTTCACAGCTAAACGCATCTTCTGCTATCGCATGAAAAAATGCTTTTGAAACTGAAGGCACGATCAATGATTTGAAAATATATCTTAAAAGAAGACTCACCGAATGAATCTCGGTGAAATCATCAGAATACAAGTAATTTTCAGAGAATTACAGCCAAAAACTTCATGGATTATAAGGAGAGAGGGAGAGGGAAAGGGAGAGTGTGTGTGTGTGTGTGTATGAGAGAGCATGTGGGTGGCATTTTCATATTTGTAGCGAAATAGCTGCCATAATTTCACTTATGTTCATGGGAAGCATTCTAGAAAATCAAAGGAAAGCTATTCAGAAAAATAAGTTTCGACTGCCTTCAATTTGAGTTGTGAAGCTTTTCTGTATTGAGAAGCAAAACTCAGCTACTGAACGAACGAATTATATTTTCAGCACACCAACTTCTTGTCATGAAAAAAAAAACGATTTTTTCCGTTTTCCAGACATTCGAACAATCTTATCATCACTTTGAAAGTTTTACACACCTATAAGCTTAAACTTTAAGAAAAAACACGTAACCTTAGCCATCTTGCTGATCCTGTTTTTGCCGGCATTTTGCTGTTGTTCTGTTGTCGAAGTACTTGGTCCAGGATCGCCTGTTGTTGTGATGGCCGCATTTTCGTTGATTTGATCCTTCTCATTATCTTTCCCATTGTCATTACTTTTCCTCTAAAAATCATGCTACTATTCTCATTACTCATGCACTTCATATATTTGCTAGAACAGATTAGGTTTCCTTTAAGATTTTTAAGACACTTCTAGATTAAGACCTTTAAGATTAAGACACTTCATTTAATTTCCTTGTAACGAAAAAGTTTGAAGAAAAAATAAAACTTTTGTGCTAAACTGAGTGATTGTTGCAAAAAATAATGGGTAGGTAGAAACGTTCCAGTTTTATTGATCAAACTCATGCTGGAACATCCTCATGCTTCACAATGCCTCATCGCCATTCTCCGATCTATCAAAGAGCGGTTCATTTTTTGAATATTTAACTGACAGATCTGTCAATAAACGTCATCTGCTTTGCGCTTCTATACGACATTACCATGTCAAGCTAAAAGAAAGATGATGAGTAATAGTTGATGCAATACGAACGACTCGCAGAGGCTTTCAAATTTGCCCGAACATCAATGGATCGGCGTTGATATTTGTTGTGGAAAGCTTACTAATTTTAAACTTTTTCGCTATATCCGGTTCTCAACGTGAACCGCTCAAATACGTTTATGTGCAACGTATGCACACTCTACTGAGGTGATTTCAACTAAGGACCTGAAAAGTTATCGCAATGAATTTTGACAAACAATTTGAGGAATCCCAAACAAAATGTGAACACAAATCGTAGATTTGGAACAACTAGCACTGAACGAGGTGCATGGAAAATAATTCGGCTGAAAAAGTCGATCAAAATAGTAGTTGCCCTAAGTCCAGTTTCTGGAGCGACAATTTAAACTATTGTTAATCACAGCGTTGATGGCTATAAACGTACATCAAATAGAGCACCGAATGTGAATTTATGGATGAAAAATGGAAGGTCTTAGGCTTATAAGAGCAAAAAAAAAATTTCGGGAATATTGTCACGATCAATGGGGAATCAGGTATGATCTCATGAATGATTCGTTTACCTACCACTGCTTCACAGTGCACTTCTCGAGCAACTGCTCGATTACGATCGACCAGAAATGTTTGGGCGCAAATGTGTTTGTTTGTTCTCCATTTGGTTATCAATCATTCATTGAGCGGATCATGCATTTTTAATCGAGACAACAAAGAGAAACTATCGGGGACCCAGCCGCTAGCATTTTTGTTAAAATATTTTACGCTCAAGTAGACCCTATTGTCTTCGTTCGACTTTTTGACCTCAACTTATCGTTAGAAGTGCAAAACGATGAAAGTAATGGTGGCTGCTTGTCCATTACATACCGTCGAAGTTATTTTAAGAATACAATTCATCGCTCTGTAATCTACAAGCTTACTGCTATAGCATTCAGAAAAGTGAATGCAAAACAAGATTGTAAAAGTTGCATAGAAAAGAGTTGAGAGCAAAAGAAGTATTGTTAAAGATGTGCACAAACATATATAAACATCGCTAAAGTTTTGCTATAGTGACAGCAGAGGCTTTTTCGAGGAGAGATTAGAAACTTACAGGGAGAGCTATACAAATCGTTCCGGTTAAAATGCATGCTTTCACCCATTTTTATGACCTGATTGGTTTTGAATATATGATCTGACTGTAATCTGATTGTTGAAAATGCATGGAAGCTTTAACTCTTTAAGGACGTATGACTTACTCTGAAGTAGGGATTTTGGTTAGAGCAATTTTTAGGACGTACATCATACCTAAAGTTTCATAACTCCAATTTCAGCGGTTTTCGCATCGGCAAGCAGACGGACAAACAGATGCGCAAATAAATACATACGGCGCCTCCCTATGGATATGATGCTGATTGATGGTTGCGTCTGCGTTGATATCGGATCAGAGTGCGAAGAAATTTGTTAGTTTATGCAAAAGGAATGAGATTATTCAAAAAAGAGAGGAAGTAGAACTGAACATTTGAATTTGAAATTTCTAAATGACTATCGACAACATATCGTAGTCGTAAATTACAATTCTGAATGACATTTTCAAAACGCTTTCGAAAAAATTCTTTTGTAGTCGTTGTAAAGGCTTTAATTAACGACTCAATTAGCAAATTGAGATATATATTCAAAAATTTACTGCTTCGTGTAGTTTATCACAGAAAATTCGATTGTTTATATGCATAAGCAGAGTCTTCTTTTGTTTCTTTTACGCTTAATTCCAATGCGCCAACAACCATATATTAAGATGTTGTTCACTGGATGCTCAGCGCTTCTGCACCAGCATCCTGTGAATTAACTTCTTTTTGAATGTCTTCTTTTTTTCTAAATTTGAACTTCATAACTATGTTTGCTCAATGAATTTAAGCATCATGATGTAAAGAATTGATAGAAGCATCTAATGTGTACTTTATAGAACAAGAAGTACACTTTTTTTTAGTGCGCTCAACGCGTTTAGCAAGATACACAGGCACTCGATGAGTGAACTGCTTTTAATTAAAGATGGCGACTTAATGCTGAGAAATACGCAAAAGATGATCGTCTGGATAATGAAAAGTAATCGCTAAACGAATTTTTATCGGAATGAAGAGGAATGCTTGAATTCATTTCTAGGGTCACATTACTCAAACGCCTATGCATAACGCTCAAAACATTTTATTTTATATTTTTATAAATAAGCCAGGGTGCATGTCAAGCGGCTAGCACCACGTACAATCTATCAACTTCACACACCGCAGCAGCCGAATTCATAAACCATCGGCAAACGATGAAATGCGCACTTATATGGACCCGACCGCCTTACAAATCTCTCACTAAAGATTCGTTTCACACTACCAGCTGATTAAAAAATGAAATATATATATATATATGTATATATATATTTATTTATATGTCATGATATGGGACGGCAGTAGCTCAGTGGCAGAGCCCTCGCTTCGCATGCTGGGAGACCTGGGTTCCATTCCCGGCTGCTTCCCACCATACCACCGACAGCCCAGCTAGCGGGTGGTATTAACAACTAGCTACAGTAGCCAAAGGGATGGCTGTTGCTCGGCGTGCGATTGCCTCAATAACATCGAGACATCGCACTGACCGCCCGAGCGGTAAGAACAATAATAAGAAAATGTCGTGATGCTGAGTAAAAAAATATGCTGAGTAAAAAATCACTATGTTTGTAAATTGTTTGTGAATATATGGCATGTGTCGCGATTTAAAATATATATATATATGTCATGAAGCTTAATATTTAAACCATTAAACATCAGTGCATGGTAATCGTTGAGGCATGAAAGCAATTGCATACCTCAACGAGGTATGCAATTGCCATTTTTCAAATACTTTTTATATTTTATGACACACATCTGTCATTTCTTTGCTTCAACTACCAGTATATGTTCAACAAATTTCACCAAAATTTGAATAAGTAAAACAGGAATAGACTGATCTCTGTTGCTTTGTTGCTTTTTTGTTATTTTTCTTCAAGTCACCGAAATTTTTCACAAAATCTCTTGAAATTCGGGCAATTTTGCATTATTGCATCTTTGCACTTAGTGCTTTTGTCTAAGCAGTTTGTGTTTTCATTCAGTCCCAGAAATTGCTATGAAATAAATGGAACCGCGCCTTATGTAACTGGTATCGCAAAATGTATTGCCATGCACGCAAGATTTCCTTAACTTCGTGGCGATCTATTCAGGCACGATGTTAGTGTATGTATCTCCGTGTAGTAAGATGGACGACTACACGATATACACCAGTCGCAGCAAAAAGTAATGCATATATATGTAATGTGGGCACTATTACCTCGTGTCTCTTTCAAATGCATAATATTTCTTCTTGCTGCATTGCCTTATAAATATAACATCAATTGTACGTCCTCTATCTACTATTACCTCAAACACTGCAGGTGGACGTCTTCCCACTGCGTAGTTGGCACAAATGGAGGACCTTAAATTGCACAGGTGGCACAGGTAGAGAGCAAAAATAAGAGAAAATGGCGAAAAAACCATAGTTTCAAACCCTCAGCTGCTCGACGTTCAACGGTTGCAGCCTTCCAGGCCTTGCCTCTTTTGCCCTGCTCACTTCGCCGTTAATAACACCATTCATACGTGGCTCTGGTTGCTCAGCTTCAACGATACTCTTCGCACGATTTCTGAATCGTGATCGAAGTTGTTCTTCATCAGCCGAATTTCTTGTTGCGACACCTTCACGAATCGTTGGTGCTTCTACAGCGTTTACGGAAACACGTCTCTCCTGTAGTTCACCAGAAGCACTCCTTTTGATAGGTGCATCTTTCGAAGAAGATGCTTCTTGGATTTCTGAAGTCTTTAGAAGTGGTTGCGAGGCCTTTGGTGAAGATGTTTGAGAGAGTTGTTGATCGGATGATGGAGAAGAAGGGTTATCGGAAATCTGCTGTTGATCCGATCGCAGTGGTGGTGACGGTTGTTGGCCACCGGAGGCCATCGTGAGAGCGCAGGTGGGCGATCAGGGTGTGTGCGAGAGACGACTCGTCGTGCTTCTTGATTATCTGTGAATTCTAGCCTGCTCATCTGCTATCAAGCGAATGGCCGATGGGTTGTCTTGGTAACGATATGCTTGTGTATCGACATTCCATTGCGGAATCTCTCTTACCGCCCGAATTGCTATCGTTTCATCGACATTATCAAATGGCATTCATCGGCGAGGGGTCATTATTATTCACTTTTGCTCTTCACGCATAATTTCGGCTTAGTTTTATCCTCTCATGTCAGCAATTGAGAATGTTTGCTATGCATCTTGTCTGTTACGGTAAGACATGTGGATACTGTAAATTCGTGACTTATGAAAGGTTATTGTCACATTGAAGTGGTAACAGCAGCACATCCAATTCAACACATTCATTCACAAGTTATCCATCACTCTGATTCGGGGCTTCATTTCTGAAGAAATTCATCAAACGATAATGCTCGCAGGTGGACTGACTAGCAGATCGTCTGCTTTCATCAGTTCTCACTCACGGAACGCTATTTCAAAAATGTATTGTACGAATTAGGATGAAAGTCGAGGAACTGAAATGTAGATCCAGTGGCGCAATGGGTTAACATGTTCGAAGTCCGGGTCGAGAGGTTGGTGGTTCAAGCCCACTCAGGAGTGGTTGGTTCTTCTCCGTGGTGTAAGACGTGATTCTTCGATCGAAACATCAGTATTCGGTCGTTCAAAATCTCACCATTAGGTTGTAACAGGTCCGAGAAATAACTTCTCTTGATCACCACTGCCAATAAGAGATCGGAAAGAGTCGTGGTGAGGATGCTAGCAATTAAATAGTGGGGGAAGGCGCAGCATCTTCGATTCTGGCCCTTCAATTAAATCGTTGATATACGTAAACGTCTAGAAACCGGTCTGCACTTTTTCTCGAAAATTTCAACTGGCTGATAACCTGTGAGGGTAAAGATTGTTAAGCACACCCTATAAACAACTTTTACGGTGTGTATTCGAAAAGTTACGTATCGTTATTGAAAAAGAACGTTTCCTTTTGCTCCCAAGTGGGAATATGCGTACACTTTCTCAAGTAATTGCATTTCCCCACTGCGTTTCCCCACTGAGTTTTTAAATTGGAGAAAACTCGCCATTACCATGCATGATTAAGGATTTCTTCATAACCCTCCCCCCTCCCCAACCCATTCCGAGTAAATTCCTTGCCTTGAAAACCGCAAGCCCTACCGCCCCTGAGATGGTGGTGAGAAGGTGGATAATGCTGTGCTTCTCGTGCATTTTCCTAACAGCTTTAAGTGTGACCTGACCCCTCTTGGTACTGCTCTTCGTAGTTTTTCCCCCTTTAATTTTTCTGAATTTGAGCAACTATCAAAAACTTCCCGTATATAAACTGATTGCAAAAAAAATGCAACAATATTTCTTTCTCTATTGCTCGCTATTAATTAGAGGTCTGGCGAAGAAGAGTCTAAGCGCCAACTTCTTGCAAAATGTTTTAGCAATTTATGAGTGACTTTTTTCTGCATGAATTTCATTTTGATTCTTTTATACATACATATAAAGGAAATTGGGACTGCTGAATAAAAATACTAGAACAGACGGCTGGCCGATATAAGAGCTACATGAAGTAATAGTTAAGTCAAAAAGAAGTTGATTGGCCGAATTTCGGCTCTACTGGATGTTTATACCAAAACAAAAGGTGACATAATGCACTTCAAACAGTGCAGCCGTTCTCTCGAAGAGCGCAACCAAGAAATAAAGTATCGCAATAAGAAGAATAATTATGAGACAACTTTTCCATAAACCTCTACAGGTATGCTCCTCAAATAGAATGACGATAATATGTGGGAATTGATGTGCTTTCAAGCAATGCAAGGGCGTGGTGCAATTGTTTGTTGAAGCGCAAGCCACATCTTATAGGCGACACGGAGTTGTTGTTTGATGTGGAGCCCATCTATGCACCACCGCACAGAGGCTTTATTCGCTTTGCTGTTCTTGCTGCATACGACACTCGCCAAACGGGTAATCGTCTTTGTTCATAAAAATCAGCCAGTAAATGTTTAATGTTACGCTCTAAGTATTAGTATTCGACATATTCTTAAACGCAAATGCTTAAGTAAACGCAAGCGTCAATCATTGAAAGTAAACGTTAGTTGTAATCCATTACAGATGCTACTCGAATACTGGTTAGCCTTCATTCGATTACTTTATGCCAAAAATTTAAAAAATCTTGAATTTTTGCACAATTTATTATGGTCCTCCCTTATTTTGCATTTTGCGCTATAGAAAAACCCTTCGATTATTGAGGAGTTTTTCTCCTACGCCTCCTCCATCGTCAATATGGATTTTTTATTCCTCTAATGAATTACGCTTTATGAGTGATAAACATTCCACCATGACAAAATTCTCCTTATTTGTTCGTTTTTTTGAATGGAATTTTCTATATCAGAACAAGAAATACTTTGTGAAATTCATGAGGAAAAATGACGTTCCACATTTTTAATGTTTCTCTAATAATAACTAGAAATTGGTCACTTCCTTCGAAAAAAGTTCATTTGATTGTGCATTCGCTGAGAAAATTTCTAGTTTGTCGTAAGCCTTTTTTTTTGGGGGGGAAAGTAAACCTCGTCTATTCGAAGTTGCATCAATGAGTGCGTAAAGGACACCGCCAGACGGTTGACCGGTTATTGTGAGTCATGTTTGATGTAAACCAGATCGGCAAACATACAATCTCTTCAAACATAGCCTAAGTTTAGGATTCTTTTGTTTGGTCTCAATTGCAAAAACGAACCGCTGAAAATTCATGATTGAGATATGCACCAGTTGAATTTATAAGCTTGAGCGACGCATTGGTTTTTTTTAACGGAGGAGCATTTAACAAGCTTTGAAGCTAGCTTAAAATCCAGAGAGATTACGATCGTCTTTGTTCATAAAAATCAGCCAGTAAATGTTTAATGTTACGCTCTAAGTATTAGTATTCGACATATTCTTAAACGCAAATGCTTAAGTAAACGCAAGCGTCAATCATTGAAAGTAAACGTTAGTTGTAATCCATTACAGATGCTACTCGAATACTGGTTAGCCTTCATTCGATTACTTTATGCCAAAAATTTAAAAAATCTTGAATTTTTGCACAATTTATTATGGTCCTCCCTTATTTTGCATTTTGCGCTATAGAAAAACCCTTCGATTATTGAGGAGTTTTTCTCCTACGCCTCCTCCATCGTCAATATGGATTTTTTATTCCTCTAATGAATTACGCTTTATGAGTGATAAACATTCCACCATGACAAAATTCTCCTTATTTGTTCGTTTTTTTGAATGGAATTTTCTATATCAGAACAAGAAATACTTTGTGAAATTCATGAGGAAAAATGACGTTCCACATTTTTAATGTTTCTCTAATAATAACTAGAAATTGGTCACTTCCTTCGAAAAAAGTTCATTTGATTGTGCATTCGCTGAGAAAATTTCTAGTTTGTCGTAAGCCTTTTTTTTGGGGGGGGAAAGTAAACCTCGTCTATTCGAAGTTGCATCAATGAGTGCGTAAAGGACACCGCCAGACGGTTGACCGGTTATTGTGAGTCATGTTTGATGTAAACCAGATCGGCAAACATACAATCTCTTCAAACATAGCCTAAATTTAGGATTCTTTTGTTTGGTCTCAATTGCAAAAACGAACCGCTGAAAAATGAGATCTGCACCAGTTGAATTTATAAGCTTGAGCGACGCATTGGTTTTTTTTAACGGAGGAGCATTTAACAAGCTTTGAAGCTAGCTTAAAATCCAGAGAGATTACGGAAATGTAGGCACGACCAACGGTATTTTACTTTTCATCTAAAATTTCTTAAAGTCTTTCACGAATTGAATAAGTTCTCAGGTTAAATTTAATTGCCGACGTTACGATATCAAAGGTTTCACAGGGTCAGCGAATTGAAATCGGCAACCAAGAAGGAGGAGATATTAAACAACCGCAAGATGAGGGGTATGTTTATTTTGTGGTACAGTCCACTTATCGATACCATAGACTACTTTAGAATGTTCAAAAAAAACGAAAAAGTGATTACTAGACATCGGGATATGCAGAAGAACGAAGTTGTTCGAAATAGGAAAGCGTAAACTTTAGCAGAGTCAAACAAATATTAAACACAAAATTTCGATATCAAACATGGCTCTTTGTTTGCTGTTGGCTTTGTTATTGGCCTTACTGTTACTCATCCAAAGTGGTAATTCTTAAGGCTGAAAGCAAAATTTGTTAGCTAGTATGAAGTTCTCTTGCAGTTCAATTTCAATCGATTCTTTGTGAGAATATTTTCATGAAAAACTGTGCAAACTATTTCGATTTCCATCGAGCACATGAAAATCTGAAATACCAATTTTACTTCATTATCATCGAACGAAGAGAATTTCCTTTTTGAGCGACTCTAAAAATTAAGAAAACCGAATTTAGTGCTGCTTTGTGAAGCGAATTGATTATGGTGAAATCTAATCATCCGTATTAAATGGCTGCCTGTATACAACTTTAATCTACTCATAAAGGATTGATTAATGTGGATTTAGAGGTGACTTTTTTAAAAAAGCAAACTATTAATTAGCGTCTGGTTGTTTCTTCTAATAAAATGATGTTGTCTTCATATGCTACATCTTAACCAACTTGTAAAAGCAATTTTTAGCACTTCTTCTAAGAGAAGGAACTCCGAACAAAACTTCCAAAGAAAAGATCACAAGATTACAAGATTTGATTGTCTGATGCAAAGCTGATAAATCGGCCATACTGAACAAAAAAAACAATTGGGCATATTTACTTGCGTGGAAGAGCAATAAATCCATTATGACTTAAGTTCTACGAAAGTCTTTTATTAATTACATTTCAGTTTATTTCATTTCATTCCACTTTGTTTGATTATTTTGTTCCATTTTATTTCATTTTGTTTTATTCTGTTCTATTTTAATTTTTTTTTTCAAACTTACTTATTTTATATCATTTTCTCTTTCCTTTCTCGTTTTGCTTCCATTCCCAGCAAAGCATTAACTGGTGATTGCTGATGACGACAAAACTTTCTGGTAGTGATTATTTACTTTATATTTTGTCGCGTACAAAAACGAACGCCGTATACCATTTTAAAGCAAAACATTAGACATGCAAAATTCTTAATGGAAAACGTGCTGTTAGATTTGAAAGTTTAAAATTTGAGAATTTTGCGAAGAAATTCTTTCGGAAATTTAAAAATTCGCTATAACACCTATTGTATGTTAACTAGCAATTTCGAAGAAAAAATTATCGACTAAGTGCATTGTCGCTTTTGATTACTTAAGTTGACGCATTTAAGTAATTACACACGTAATGAGATGTGTCATCGTTGTTTGCAGCAATAATGTATGGTTGATGCTAAACGCGCTCTCATCGCATTCTCCATTCAAATGGGATCGAATAAACACAACGGATGTGCTATATAGAATTCCATACGTTATAAACGGTCTATATGGTGACTTTTTCATTCACTTATAAACACCATAAACGTGATGTTATATTCTTTCTTTATATGCCTCCAATAAGATTACAAAGAGTTTGCTCCTATAATTTGCGTTGAAATAACATTAGAGCCGTATAAGATAAAACTAAGTAGTTTATGGTTAACTTAATACGTGAATTTCGATTGCATAAGTTGAAATATTCGGTAACAGCAATCGAAATTCATGGCGCTAAACTGCAGACGGCACTATGAGATCGCTTCAGCTTGCCAACATGATATCAAATTCCTCTCCTGCACCTTGTGATTTATTATGCTTACACAACGATGTTGTGATCCATGAGTTGTTTCTGGAGACTCTGAACGCGTATAAGCGAGAAGAAAGTAACATCATTTGCAATATTTTGATGTGACGAGAAGGAGCGCTAAAAAACAACCTAGTTACTCGCCTATAATTTGCGTTGAAATAACATTAGAGCCGTATAAGATAAAACTAAGTAGTTTATGGTTAACTTAATACGCGAATTTCGATTGCATAAGTTGAAATATTCGGTAGCAGCAATCAAAATTCATGGCGCTAAACTGCAGACGGCACTATGAGATCGCTTCAGCTTGCCAACATGATATCAATTCCTCTCCTACACCTTGTGATTTATTATGC
Organism: Toxocara canis; assembly: GCA_000803305.1. Classification (NCBI taxonomy): domain Eukaryota; kingdom Metazoa; phylum Nematoda; class Chromadorea; order Rhabditida; family Toxocaridae; genus Toxocara; species Toxocara canis. The sequence goes on along the minus strand of JPKZ01004122.1, from coordinate 83,214 downwards.
TTACACAACGATGTTGTGATCGATGAGTTGTTTCTGGAGACTCTGAACGCGTATAAGCGAGAAGAAAGTAACATCATTTGCAATATTTTGATGTGACGAGAAGGAGCGCTAAAAAACAACCTAGTTACTCGTGGTCAGGTAGCAAATTCTCAAAATTTCGGAGGGCATTATAGTTGCCTATACAGTGCTATGCATTAATCTTCTTAGATGGGTTCGAAAACGGTATGGTACTCACTCGTTTTCGGGTTAATTTTCATGGTCTTCAAATCTGTAACCGCACTTCTTCATCAGACAACCGCCTATCCATACCATCTCCCTTCATTTCTAGACCCCATTAGTGCCGTTGGTTGTTTCTGCTAACAAATTTTTTAATAGATTATACGTATTACTAAAATTCAGTAATTTCATTTCATCAAAACCTATGAAAACGATGTTATAAGTTACCAGGGGTCTCAGCAAATATAAAATGCAAGACCCACGCCATATGTTCAAGCATATGGAGCGGCTACTTCCGATGACGCTTACCCAAACACCTCTCATATAAGACTCTTGCCGTCTGCTCAAAAATAGGCGCTCACCTTACGTTTTCGATACGGTCTGACTCCGACTGTTTTAGCAACAACTAAATGAAACGGGCTGTTTAGTCTGCGCGGAAACAGTTACAAAAAGTATTGTTAAAGAGTTTTGTTGTTAGACGACATCGCCCGTTAACTCCTAAAGATTTTGAGAAACAAAGGAGAAACAACAGAACTATTTTCTAAGATGAAAAATATAGCGAAATAGAATTGGGATAGGTGAAAATAGAAATTCGCTCCAAAACACTTATATATACGTATAGACCGATGATGGCGTATGACGCCGAAATACATCCGGTGTGATGTACATTAATGTTTCCACGCATAAACGTGACTTTTTCATTACTCTATATGCCGATTAGCTTAAATTACGTGATTTTTTTGAAGAGAAGCTGCTTCGTGGATTTTCCTTTCGCCTTTAGTGCGATAATGGAACACATGGTGACGTTCTTTAGCGACCAGCGTCGTAAAGCATGTAGCGACAATTCAAAATAAGGAAGGATGTGTAAGGAGTAATTTAAAAAAAAAAACGAAGAAACAAAAAGCGAGCAATCAAACAATGAGTTTTTTAAAAACAAAGACCAAAACAACGGAAAAAAACTTCATAAAAAACCTATCAAGTCCCAGTATTCTAAATAGTTTTGAAAAGTAATTTGAATTTTTGAAGAGTAACAAAATTTTGAAAAGTAATTAGCCGTAGGCGATTTTTGCATATGCAGCTTTTGTTTGCTAAAGTTGAACTCTTTCGTTCCGGAGCCAAAAAAACTACATAAGATGAGGTGCTGTGAGCTATCATTTTAGATATTTTCTTAAAGTTTTCTCGAAATGACAGAATTTTTTGCCAAAAATGATGACAATAATATCCGTTGAAGATTCGGAAGAATTGGATATTATATGGAAAGCTATGCGCAGTATCGAACAGAATACTTGTATACGATTTGAGGAGAGGAAAAGCGAAGAGGATTTTTTGGAGTTGCAAAATAAAATTCATCACGGGTGAGTTATTTTTCAAAAGTTTTTGAACCGAGTAGCAATCCGATAACACTAAAAGTTTTAAGATGTACAAAGATGATCGCTGAAAGCATACATCCATAAATATCGAAAAAAAAGAAGGCGCTAATACTTAAAAGGCAACGAACAACTCGTTTGGTAAAAAAATCGAATTTTGCGCAAAATTACGTCAAAGTAAACCTTTTTTTTTTAGTTTCTCCAATCACTTGTACTGACTTCATCAATTTGTCATATGGATGCAGTCACTCTTCAGTATGCTAATTAACTGCGCATGTGCCGCCGGTCGATAAAACCGTTAGTACAAGCTGAATCCAGATGTTATAACGTATTACTTAGTAGCAACGTATTAGATGTTAGGAAGTAGAGTAGATAAAAGAAAATCTAAAAATGAAAAAAAATAACGAGTTTCCTTCTGCGAAATAAGCGCTCAAGTCGAGAGAAGTAAATATGCTCACTTCTGCGAATTAAGCTTGACAGTTCAAAGAAGTAAGTGAAAATAGTAACTTATGTTTATGTTGTGACGCCGCCGAGTTGCCGATGTGTCGAGTCGAGACGAAGAATAGAAGCTTTAATCGAAGACGTAGAACCGTAGTAGACGAAACGTCGAGAACTGTACAAGGACAAGGACGGACGCTAAACCATCAGCCTATTCTCCGCAACGAACGTAATAGCAATAGAGTTTAGAACTGGCCAACAAAAGAATCAGAGAATTACTGAAATATAATGAGATAGACAAAAGCACACTTATCACCATGGGATCACGAAATAAGTCGGCGTGCGGTCGTGTTCCACAACAGTTTACTCGGCTTGTGTACCGACGATTAGTTTAAAAAATTATTTTTTTCAAAAAATTGTATACTTCATGAAAAAAATTCGATCCTGTTTATGCTTTACCAAATTTCTCTTTTCATTTCTCGCGTTCGAAATACGGTTCATCCGTTTCGCGAAATGATGGCTACCTTTCTGTGTATGTCGTTTGTTTGTCCATAATGTGGAAACATTCTATTTAGTGTTCATTCAGTAGTTGCAAGCTTGTTTACTAACGCTTACCGTTTACTAATGTTTACTACGTGTGATCCAGTTGGAGAGAGCTTGAAGACAGCAAGATGAAATAGTGTCTTAGACTGACATAGTAGATGGACAGAAACCCTTTTCCTTCCCAACTTCCCAGACCTCCTCACCATCCCATCACCCGCCCACCCATCCTGCCATTCTCTCCGTGTTATTCCACCTTTCCCTCCTATGAAAACGTGCAACGCTCAAATATTGTCATATTGCCATATGGTTGAGTAACACCATCCTAGTGCTCCAATGTAAACTGCTGCAGTAGGCGTGAACACTAATGAAAATCACTACAAAATCAGGCAGCTACTCTTCACGTAGTGCGATGAACAATGATATTTATGTTGTAGATGTTATACCGGAGTTGGTCGAATGCGTGGTCGAAATGTGATGATGCTTGAGGCGAACAATATGCTGACATGTATCGAGCGTGATATTGTCATTCACGAATTAATGCACACAATCGGATTATGGCATGAGCACATGCGAAACGATAGAGACAAATACATACGCATTCGATACGAGAATATTGCGCCTCGTACGATTAGTTCACCTGACATTCATTTGCGTGAAGCGCCTAAAAAGCAAACTGTTTGTCATGTCATATCGTCATATGTGAACTAATATGTGAATTTTAACTAAATAAAACGAAATATTCTCTATGAATATTTAAAATTCATAATTCAAACTGAAAAGAGCGTCATGAAAACTCTGTTAATTGTCTCCTTCACATACACATTAGGGTAGTTGGTAGTAATGTGTGCTTTCGGCCAGAACTCTAAGAGAGCAAAAAGTGATTCCACTCAGAAAGGCCAATCGGCAACTTACAAGATTTTTCATTTTCAGTCTCCCTTGGTGAAAATCCATCTTGTTTACATCATGCCGTAGAATTTGCATGCCACTTTACTGACGACAAATAGCGCGCAAATAATGCCCTGTTCGAGGCACTTGCCATTTATTTGGTTGTTTGGAAATGGATGATGATAGTTTACGAGAGCAGTAATAGTCTTTTCAAAGTGATAGTATAAAAATGAATGGTTACCATAAATTGTGTTATGAGGACAGCGCTATAATAATTTCTGCAACATCAATTTTTTTTCCGTTCGCTTCAGAACCAAAAAAAGAAGGTCTAGGTTCTGTACAATAATTTGCTATTGCGAAATGTTAATGAATTTCCTATTTTTGTGTGTTTTGTGAAAACAATAAATTAATTTGTAGCATCGAAAATTTAATGAACTCTATATTCAACGAAGATGTAGTGTAAAGAAAACTTAATAGAATAAAATAGCACGGCTGATCGTTTGGTTTAAGGTTATCGCTCACAGTTTGATATGGTGCCTGAAGCCGAATCGAATACATTTGGCACCAATTATAACTACAGAAGCGTGATGCACTATGGGAAAAAGGCATTCTCGAAAAGGCGTGGATTGATCACTATAGAGACACTCGACCCTGTCTATCAGGTACTGCATCAACTATCAAAGAACGTTTGGAAGTTGGTTGGTAGAATGCGAATATCGATGAGATATTTGCTAACAGCATTCTGATTTGCACCCTGAAGTTGGAAATGATTAGCAAAGATTAGTCCCGTGGAAGTTCAAATTTACTCGAAACTTCCGTCATTTTTCGATAAATAGCACGCGAAACGAAAAGAGCAAGGAACTCGTTAACGAAAAATCTGGAAATGATGATAAAACCAGCTCTAGGAAGAGCCAAATTTTTGAGGAGTAGAGAGTACAGAAGTCGACTTCTTTTATCGAACTATCGAGCTTTTTTTGGCGTTTATTTTAGATAGTCTCACTCTTAACTGGTCTTCTGACTTTCTTACGAAATCTTTTCCCTCGCGGAAAATAGGGCAAAAATTTAATGACCATAGTTTTCCTGTTAGTAGTCTGAAATACTGCACACAGCCTCAGCTTCACATAATCACTTATACTACTCTGCAAGCTCTTTTTTCTTCAAATATAGAAATCCTACTCCGATATGGTCGGACTTGTTTAAGGACGTAATCGGGAAAGCACGAGATGCAGCACCCAGTGATTACTATAAGATATGTGCTATGTACGAGTGCAATCGATGCATGGGGAAACCTTTCAAGAACGTCGAGTCGATGAAACAAACAAGTTCGTTCGCTACTACGAAACTTTCAACAAAGCTGCGGCGATCAGTGGATGTGACCACATCCAACGATCAAACTTTTCGTTCGTCTGATCCTGATCGTTAACAATAATCATCTGCTCAAGTCCATTGCTTCAACTTTGAATTGTTTACTGGTAGTTTTGGAAGTTTTGTTTCGAAAGCAGTAATTCTAAAAGCAATACAAACGTTAGCGGACCGCAATTTCGGAGTTTGTGGCTGCTGTCGACAGAGCAAGTGTTTTTCTTCTCGCACACTTCACATTACGAATAGTCAAACGAATGCGACATATTTTCGAGTACGTTCTGCGAAAAGCAAATTTCGGTCGGTAAGTTTTATTCAAAACTCAAAAAGAATAAACGCACAATGTGCAACACAAAAATGGCAGCATAGAACCTCGTCCATCACTATAAGTACCAAGCCAAGACGCCGAGGCTCGAAAAATCACATGAAGTGGGTGGTGCAACAGTAGTGAAGTGATGGATTAGCATACGCAGAATCCTGCATTACAGGGCAGACCATAGCATGAATCCGTTCCTGGTGTACAGTCCTTCACGTTGCATAGCAAACGAGCAGCATCGAAAACTGTGGTGAAACCGTTGGCTCGGAACCCTGAAAAATGTGAAAATGGAACGAATGTGCCGACTACTAAAGACAAGGCAAATAAACATTAGGAACTTCAACGTTCTATATGAAAAGGGCGAATGTTTAAAAAAAAAAGAAATCTAAAATCTATGTAGCCATCACTGGCGTCTAGTAACAGGCTTTCCTCACGCATAAAGAGACAACAAAACAATAACCCGTAGAACACGTCCCTTAAATATTTCACCCAATGAAAAATAAAACTCCCCTATTCAGTCAAATATTGGTAAATATTCCCTGAAACGGTCTCAACTTCCAAACGACTCATTGAGTCAACGTTTTCATCGACAACGATTTGCCTCGTATGAGAATCTGGTAGGTAGGCTTCGGCTGAGAACGAAAGACAAGATTGCTTGAGATACCAAAGAGAGTTAGCAAGTTAGTTTACAGATCAACATATCGACGATCACCATGACGTACCGCAGTAATTTTTTCGATGAAATTCATTAAAATGTAACCAGTCAAGACTTCAGTTCGTTATGTAACCTCGACCATTTGTGAAACTGCTGCAGTTGCCCAATGAGATGCAACAGATGTCACAAATCGCTCCAGCTCGAAGATTAGTTCCGTATATAATTGGATTTTGGTGCCAAATCAATTAGAAGAGGCACAACACTCATAGCGGTTTCAAATTCACAGACGACAAACCTCGTTCGCAATCGCATGAATTCGATTCTGTGTTACAAGCACCACGAAGACCACCACAGGCTGAGTCGTCCTTGCAAGCTATGAAAGTGAGGCACGCACCACAATTACATTTGCCGACCGCAAGGCCGAGGCAACGTCCTGAAATTCAACGTCCCCAAAAACGCATATACAAATAACACCTAAGTAAAAAAACATTCAAATATCAAAACACACATTTTTCTCAAAATAAATCCGAAAAACACGTACCGGTAGCGCATTCAGCATCACCAAAGCACACTTTCCCCGATATGCACTCCTTGGCAACTTCTGTTTCCACAGCCGTCGAATTCTCTTCATTTAACCGTTCCGTAGCATTGCCAGTGTAGTTGGCTCGTTCGATCTCCAATTTGGCCACCTCGAATTGTCCCTGTGTGATGGTCAACTTCTGCTTCGGCCGCTCAACCACTAACACCACCGTATTGCTGCAGTTGTCACACGTCTGCCCATTATTATCTGAGACAACATCAAGATCATTTATTGTTAAAATAAATACGTCAGTGAAGCACCGAACTACGGAAACCATTCGTTCAAAATGGTTTCTACCCAATACCAGTATTCGAAATCCGCACTGTGAAACTTACTTTTTCTGATTGTTAAGGAATTTCGCCTTAAGCCTCAGAAATTTCCTACTGTACACTTATGCCGCAGATGTGACAATGCTGTGACTGTTTTCCGGTTCGTTCTCTACCCAGTTCACGACCTTGGAAGTTAAACGTCAATTACTACGAGTTTGCTGAGACTAAAATCAAAAATCACCCCCAAATCAATCATACTGCAATTGAATAGAAGCGGACAAAGAAATAGACGGCAACGAAAAGCATCTCACCATGTCTCGTATCCTCTTCGCTACTAGTCGACTTCCCACCATGAGTCGCACCTAAAAAAAATGAATGTGTCAGTGTTGTTAAAATAAATACGTCAGTGAAGCACCGAACTACGGAAACCATTCGTTCAAAATGGTTTCTACCCAATACCAGTATTCGAAATCCGCACTGTGAAACTTACTTTTTCTGATTGTTAAGGAATTTCGCCTTAAGCCTCAGAAATTTCCTACTGTACACTTATGCCGCAGATGTGACAATGCTGTGACTGTTTTCCGGTTCGTTCTCTACCCAGTTCACGACCTTGGAAGTTAAACGTCAATTACTACGAGTTTGCTGAGACTAAAATCAAAAATCACCCCCAAATCAATCATACTGCAATTGAATAGAAGCGGACAAAGAAATAGACGGCAACGAAAAGCATCTCACCATGTCTCGTATCCTCTTCGCTACTAGTCGACTTCCCACCATGAGTCGCACCTAAAAAAATGAATGTGTCAGTGGATGATGAACTGCTAAAAAATCGGAATACGCAAATTCTATTAAAGAAAAAACAGTAAACAAACAAAATGTATTGCTCAACTCACTCGTTTCTCAACAGACCGAAATATATATTCGCACCTTACTAGCAAATCACATACAAAAGTAGGACATGGGCAACTGGAAGTTGAAAGTTTAGAGCTCACGTGAAAATTCTTCAAAAATGGACAGCGAACTGCCGACAAACAATCGAATGCCACTGTATAATCCATGGAGAAGTACCACTAATTTTTTTTTTGCATAAACAAATACATTAATACATGCATGACCTTTCCTTTCGGTGTTGCTTTCACATCCACCTTCTTACAACCATTATGATCCTTTAGGCAGAAAGTGTAACCATTCAAGCAGGTTCTGGAAACCTAAATATTAAATAACCCGTATATGCATAGGACACTACCTGTTTGGGCACTTGAAGACTTTGTAACTCCCTTGGTGTGGTTCTGCGGAACTTCCTCGGTTTGGTTCTGCGGAACATTTTCAGTAGAGTTACTATCGCGGTAAAACTGATAGACAACACGGCCGTCGAAGTCCGGATGGAAGACAACTGTGAATCATCACGTGCATTAAGAAACATTTATTATGGCAAACTTGTTTACGAATGCAAAACCTATTTTTTAGAATAACCACATCGCCGTATAACTGTCCTCCCTCAGTTTCCTCTACAACTTAGAAGACAATCCCAAATGAATGTCAATTTTTCCGCAAAACGATGGGAAGCCCACCTAACCGTGAAATAATGCCATTTGAAAAATGAAGGTTGAATTGTGTGCTATCGCCGTATGACGCTTACAGCACGAGCAAAACGCGATATCAACAAATGAAAACCTAAGGCGATGTGCTTGAAACTTAAGGCACAACGTTATGCTACAAAGAAATAATAATGTGCTTGAAACAAGTGTGAGGTCATTGCGCAATCCCGTCTCCTAAAATAACATCTAGCCTCTTGTGAATAGGATGGAAAATAAGCGCTCAAGTATGGAAAAGTAAACTTTGGCATCAAAAAAATAGCTGGTAACAAATGAAACTGACAACTTTACCGTCAACGTCGCCTTTTTCCTTGTCCGTGTCAGACTCCCCTCCCCAGGAGTTCATGACAAGTGCAAAGAGGAGCAAGCAGGAAGTCAGCCCTATCGATTTCATCCTCAACTCGACAGAATCGTACAACACCTGTAGAAGTGACAACCTCTAGAGAGAAAACCGGCTAGAATCGGTACGACAAAATTGTCAGAAGGGACGGCATATCTGACATACAAGCACGGATATCAACGGGAGTTTACTTTGGCAAAAGCCTCATTTTCCGGTATAAGGTCTACTTCCATATAAGCTGGGCAGTAAATCTTTATACGAATTATGCATGAATTCGACTTTTCACTTCGGTTCGACAATAAACGAACGCGAAAAAACGTTTCGCAGTTGCGAAATGAAACGCACTGGATGGACGGTCAACCTTTTCAGATTCACTGTACCCAGCCGCTTATCTCGAACTGCAACGATTCTCTTCAGAGTTTTCGTTAATTCCCAGTGCACAGGCTCTGCATGAAATATTCGACTTCTATCATAAAATCTTGTTGCTACTTTTATGACGACCGATGCTATCCCCCAAAAATTTTGAAAATGCCTTGCTGGAATCGATCGCGCATATGTCGATAACCCGTGCCTGATTTGCTCAGCGAAATACATCCTAGAAGCTATCATCTCCTTCATAGTCACCTTCACAGCAATAACGCATAAAAAATCGTCGTAAACCGTCACAAGCACAATACTAGCAATCGTATATTCTCTAACGCCCCTTCGAACGAATATTTAGCTTCATGCAGACGAAGTTAAATCCTGCAAACAAAGCAGTACTCCCCCATATCAAATAACCAGGCGAACATGAGACACAACTGCATCAAGCAACGTCTACACCAACTCACTGGACTGACATTAAATAATCGACTGTTCTGCCATCTTGTTGTTTTATACACGTTTCAAAGCTTTGAGACATAACTGCATGAGTAAAAGCGCCAATGCCGAGGGTCGGGAGTGCAAGGCGAGGGAGTGCGTCAATGATTGTTGTGATCTATAGGCCATAAGAAGATATTAAACATAGGATGTTCAACAGAATCAGCAGTCGCCTGAACAGTAGATCATCAAACGATATGTTGTCAGTGCGCTAGCTGTGATTAAGTCTTTGATGATCACTGGGTTAACTGTAATGAAAACTATCAACTATTGATTTTCGTAAAATGATCGATGGTGGATCGCAGTAAGCCAATATAAACTGATAAACAATTAGGGCAAAAGACAAGTATGTTGTTGTTTCAGTTGTTCATTTCTAATTGCTATATTGTTGCTACTAAACCGGATTGTTTCTCTCTTCGTTATGTAAATTTCTGCGCTCAATGCAAAGTGCTTCAAGCATTGTTTACACTACTTGAAAATTGCTTAAAATCATCGAAGCACAATGGAGAGTGTTTTGTGAGTGCATTTTATGTTAGAGCATACTTGGCATCAGTGTTAAAAGTAAATGGTTGAAAGTAAACTTAAAAGTAAACTTCAAATAATTATATGAATCAAAAAATGATGCCTTTCGCTCAGGAAAACCTCAATGACGAACGGTTCGTTGGGGAGGTGGAAAAAAATTACAACCAGTTCGGGGGCGAAAAAATGCCAGCAAAAAGGTTGGAGAAGTGTGGTGTTGAGTATTTTTAACCGATTGTCGTAAACGGTTTCCAGAGATAGGCGCACTCTAGAAACAGCAGAAATTATGCGAATGATGAAAACCCAATGAAGATGAAAAGGTACTTACGCCATTAGTTGAGCGAAGTGAACGGCGACTTTGGTGTTAGT
>JPKZ01004122.1:48208-62964 GCA_000803305.1 Toxocara canis | reverse complement strand
ATAATTCTCGAAAATTTCTGCGGGTCACGACTTTTAGGCCAATTTTTGTGGAATAAATTTTGGGTCCGATTTGTGCGGATCACTGTTTCTCAAGCATAATTTTGCAGGCCACGATTTTAAGTCCGGAAAAAGCCTTTAACTGTGAAAAAGCCCATAATAGTCCTGTGGAAAAAGTTAGCGATTTTCCTCGATGTCTCAATTCTTTGCGGTTTTTGTCGATCTGCCGGTTACACCTCACTTCTCGAATATCCCGAAATTTGCGGATGACTGTGTCCTGCAATCGCTCACTTATTCTATCACCCAGATTAGGTATTCTTTAGCCTTATTCGGCTTAGATCATCATATCCGAATCATGCGTGCACCCCCCCCCCCCCAATTCAGGCAAAAGAGGGGGGGAGGGAGTGAAGACATAGTAGTTGGTCAAGCTTGACCGAAATACGACGATACAGCGATACGACGAACAAGGGCAGAAGAGTGTGTATCTGGTGAAGCATGCTAAGTGAGCGATTGCAGCATACGACGGTGAGGCACTCGTAATTACGGCTTCCCTATAGTATGCATGTATGTCTATGGGGGTAGGAGGGTAAAGCATGCGCACCGAGGGTGTAGAGTGCCCTCAAAAGCAAAAGCAACATTCCGAGCATCATGCACGCCTTCTGCACGACGCACACACTCAAAGCCAACTTACGCTATCCACTCGTTTGTTGCCAAACAGCGCAGCTTTTATCGGTCACTCAATGCCACTTACTTGATCAGGAACAATTGTTCACTTGGCCTTTCCATACGTTTTACATATTCATTTTTTTTCCGGATTCTTATTATTTTCTTGAAAGTCCCTTACGTTTTTCCCCAATCCGTCCGGTTTTGCATTTTTTCGTTATTTCTTCCCGATTTTACTGTTTTCCATCCCTTTCAATTTTTTTCTCGATTTTCTGCAAGTACCCAAATTTCATTCAGCTGTGCCAGACCCGGTGATCTTCCTTTTCAGAAGACTAAAGCAGGCGGGCAGGCGTTTCTTGTTTTCGCTGAATAACGCAAGTTCAAACGATATGGTGCTAGAATGAATTTTTAGAGTATTCGTAAATTATTTAGCAAATGGTGGCGCTTTTTAAAACTGTTCGATTTATTCGTTTCATTCAGTCGATTTTTAAACGTTATTTTTTAGCAGATTTTAGTCGTTTCCCGGCTGCTTTCCCAACGGATCGCCAGCAGGCTGACCACCAGACCTCCCGAAACTGGTCAAAACAATCATGCGTGGGCATGGTTGTCAGCTGCATCGATATGGGAATCGATGAAATTACAGCTGCCTTTGCATTCCTTTGCATTCCTTTGCATTTCTTAGCAACTATTTCCTGCAATCACTTCTTCTTCCTGATTAATCACACCACTGTTGAGCGTCTTAAAAATTCATGCAGTTTTGCAATAAACGAATATATCATTGTCTGATGATGCAGTTTATGTGCTCCGTACTCCGCACCATAGCTTTTTTTTGCCTTCCTGACGTAACATACGCTGTTCATTGTGAACTGTTTTCATTCCATTTCATTTCGTACTTCGTAGCAGAGTTTTTTTTTCTACTTTCGTCGCATAGCGTACGCTGTCCATTATGAACTGTTTCCGAGTCGTTCCGTTTCGTATTTCATACTGAGTGCGCACACTTCTCAATGTCATGCCGCTGCATCGCTGTCTGCAAGCAAGCTTACGGCAGATTGTTAGGACGAGCATTTTTAGGCATGAAGCCAATAGTGATATAATAAAAGATAAGGTAAGTTGCCACGATAAGCGGAGCGAAATATCAGCGAAAGAATTTATCAGGAATATCAGTGAAAGAATTTATCAGGAATATCACTGAAAGAAGTTTTCAGGAATATCAGTGAAAGAATTTATCAGGAATATCAGTGAAAAAATTTATCAGGGATACCACTGAAAGAATTTATCAGGAATATCAGTGAAGGGACTTATCAGCAGTATCAGTGAAAGAATTTACCTGGAGTACCAGCCAAAGAATTTATTAGGAATATCAGTTAGTTTTATAAAATTATTATTATTTATTTCACCATCTCATATGTGCTGTTAGGAACGTTGAGAATTACTTTTTTTAAATTTTTCGTTTTCTCTGAGCTTTCAATTTCCACACTGTAGACAGCTATTTGAGTGCCAAAAGATGCGAAGAAATGTGACAAGCAGACGAGCGCACTTTTTTTTTCAACTTTGAAGCACTTCGCATTGAAAAATGAGTTCATTTTTCCGCTAAAGGCGCATAATGACTGCAACGATGACCACTGGTTTCGAAATGATTGCATTTCTCGACAGCTGTTTGAAATGAAAATTTAAGAAAATCAAGAAAAATTGTGGCATGTTAAAGATGAACAAATTTTTTCCTAAAGATGAAGAGACTTTTTAAAGAAAGCAGTAAGGAAAAGTCTCGGCGCTGCTCACAATTTAATTGCCTTTTACGTGCTTTGTGTCGCAACAAGTGCATCTGATGCGACGGCGTTCATGTCTGTGCTGCTTATGAAAACGCATGTAAACGTATATATTTGCCTGAAAAATTAAACTCGGTGAACACGACTCGAAAATTTTCTTGTTGATTTTTGGAGAATGGAAAATACTGTGACAGGAAAGCGAACAACTGCACAGAAGATCATTTCATAGTGTTGTAGCATTGCTCACGTGAGGGAAAATGTGAAAAGGAAATGGAAAATTTTGGCAAAAAAGGGAAAGGAAATGGAAAATTTTCGGAAAACGAGCACGAAAACCACGGGGAGATGGTAGCCAACATTGACAGCAGTTCTGATTTGCTTAACAAATCACTCGATGAACACCACTTCGCACTTCATAAGCAACTGTTAGATCGCACTTCGAGTAGAAATGTTTACACGTAATTAGTCGTTCCTCATTCGGTTTTCGAGCATTTATTCGATCGTTATAAACGAGGTTATCGGAGGCCCTTGATCTATCAGTTCCTGTTTCAACTTGTTTATTTCAAATTTTGCCCTAATTTCAATTCTGCTTACACTGGCTAGCTTGATGTTTAGATTGTGGCTAACAACAGTTGACTAATCAGCTATACCGCTCATATGAACGCATAACAAAGGCTCATGGGCGGGATGAGGCTAACACGATATACCTTCAAGAGAGTATAATCCTCACGTTAGGGTCGGTGAACTGGCTTGGAAATGGAGACAGGAGGTGACCCGTAATAGGGTGCTCATTATATCTATCAAATATCATCATCCTGATTTTATTTTCGCCCATTTGAAATTAACGAACAGTTAGATAGACAGATAGACGCTTATGCATATGGACACACATGACGTCACCGTGATGCGCTTTGAATGTTGCAGCTTTTCAAAAGCGTATAAAAAATTTTAAAAATATTAAACGAGAAATATTGCTTTTGAGCACATTTTTAGAGATTTTTGTCGAGATTGCCGACTTTCGAGGGCAGTTTTTTGTATTTAGCGCCGTAGCTGGTTGAAACAGCTATATTTCAGTTGTTTTTTTTTCAAATATTCGACAAACGAGAAATATTGCTTTTGAGCACATTTTTAGAGATTTTTGTCGAGATTGCCGACTTTCGAGGGCAGTTTTTTGTATTTAGCGCCGTAGCTGGTTGAAACGGCTATATTTCAGTTGTTTTTTTTTTCAAATATTCGACGAAGGCTGCTGCTATATCTTGCTTCTATGCACACTGCTATGAACGCATCTGTATGATGCTAATTAATTTGATGAATAGTTGCATACACGTTTGTCGCAGCAATTGAAAGGAAACTGTTTATATTTCCTTTCACAAAATATTCCTTCAACATTTACATAATTTATTACATACATACATACATACATACATACATACATACATACATACATACATACATACATACATACATACATACATACATACATACATACATACATACATACATACATACATACATACATACATACATACATACATACATACATACATACATACATACATACATACATACATACATACATACATACATACATACATACATACATACATACATACATACATACATACATACATACATACATACATACATACATACATACATACATACATACATACATACATACATACATACATACATACATACATACATACATACATACATACATACATACATACATACATACATACATACATACATACATACATACATACATACATACATACATACATACATACATACATACATACATACATACATACATACATACATACATACATACATACATACATACATACATACATACATACATACATACATACATACATACATACATACATACATACATACATACATATATACATACTTACTTATTATTTTGGTTCTGCAAATTTTTCGATTCCTTGGCAGTTCGGTTTTTCTTTCGATTTCGGTTTTTATGACGCGTGATTTGTAAGGGAAGAATAATGTCCAGAAACGTTATGAAGTATTTTACTCATAAGGTCCCTCATTTGGCAAAAAGAAAATCACAGCTGAATAATATAGCTAGTAAAGTTTCAATATTTTGAGATTTCATTTACACTTCGCTTCGTACGTCAATTCGGATGCGATAAAAAATTGAATGAACACGCACGAGTGGCAGATTTCTCATGGACTGCTTCTAAAGAGAATGCAGATGAGGATTCAGAGAGCAGCGAACTGGATTCTCGGCCGAACAAAAAATCAAAAATCTTTAATTTTGCGTGCTTCTCTATGAGTTACAGCATGATTGAGGATTCTGGAAGGTTCTAAAATAGACTAAACTTTGTATATGACTATTCTAAAAAAAAAAGTCTATCTGCTGACTCTGAAGCCGATGAATGACTCGATTTTCACTCAAAGATTTCGAAATATAACACTATAACTCAAATACAACATTATAAAACTATAACAAGGATAGAGAAACATCAGTCCCACTGTTTCGCGCTCAGCAGAAAAGTCTTTGCTGCAAACGATACTGAGTAATTCGTTCGAGCGTTTTGGTTCTGAGATAGCGGCTAGTGAAATATAATTCGAGGGTAGCTTAGTTTAAAAAATTTTCACCTTCTCGCAAAAGGCGACATTCCCCATTTATCATATTTGGTTGCTCGACGAAGCTGAAATGCTTTTCGGCGTTAGTAATATGTGCATTGTAGTGTGTGAATGCGATTTCTGGAGCTGGAATCCTTTCTTATTTTCAATGGCTTTTAGCATTCAAGTCATCCGCATTTCCAGCATGCTCAAGTTTAACTATCGAACGAACCGATACTATTACTTCCAGTTCAGCTAGTTCCTGTTGTTTGTGCGTTTCGCTAAGAATGCAACACCACGATGAAGGAATGGGGGTGAGAGGAGGGAAAGGGTGGAGGAGGAGGGTCGTAGCAAGCATGTCATATGCAGAAGACGCTTTAGCTCTTCGAACTATAACATATGGAAAAGGCACGAGGTGGCTGCAGGTTTGCCTTTGTGCACACCTTATATTTCGCTTTGCTGTGGTCCCGGAGTTTGTGAGATGAATCTGCAAAACGCGAAATGGCGAATTACATTTGCTCCTAAGTATAGGGCTACCTGTCTGACTGCCTTGTGGTTGCAAATCGAGAACTGGGAAAGGTAGAGTCATTTAATTTGGTAAGTTATTTTAGTTCCATGGTCATCACCCATCCCCCAATTTCAGCCCATTTCATCTAACCAGAGGATTCAACATTGTCTTCGAGGAAGAAAAAATTCGCATGCATTTCGCAACAAGCCGAATTGCATATTTCATCCAAACTTTTACCAGTGCTAGGGTCGGATGAAATTTGAATTGTTGTCATCTGCTGACAGCTTATAGAATCGGCTAGCTTGTTGGGTAAGCCGTCAAAGCGTCCATTCTAGCAGCCTCTGACATAAATTTCGATTTGTTGCTTGTAATAATGAAGCTAGTTTGAGCTTGTGAACTCGAAGACGATGCTGACGAAATTATTCATCGAACTGCTGTTTGTCACATGCTTGTCGGGACAGCTATTCTCGTTATTCACTAATACACAGA
Source organism: Toxocara canis (assembly GCA_000803305.1). Lineage (NCBI taxonomy): Eukaryota > Metazoa > Nematoda > Chromadorea > Rhabditida > Toxocaridae > Toxocara > Toxocara canis. Next base: position 56,940 of record JPKZ01004122.1, on the reverse strand, counting down.
TATATGCTTCATAAACTGGTTTCCTCCTTGATGTTGAATAGCTGAATTTTTTAAACCCATTTTAGGCTTTTGGTTCTTCTTAGTCCCAGTTGTGTTGACTGCATTCACAAAAAAAAGAATTACATTTGTGGCTCTCGACTGGACGCGTTGCCCAATTAGATTATTGAAGCAGCTGCTTGCTCTTGCAGTTATTATACTAACGCTTATGCCCATATGTAAGAGCATTAGCAGAGCGCACAGTCGCCGAAAAAAAAGTTCGAAAAAAGAAAAGTGGAATTTTTAAAAAAAAAAATTGGGCCTTCAAAAAAACTATCAATTAAAAAATGAGCACTAAAGATTTCTATTCATATCATCAAATTGGACGGTCAAACGTTATAGCTATCGCTACGATAACCTCTTAAGACTTAAATGAAAATTCTTTAGCGATAATTGTATGAATTAGTAGGGTATTTATCGGCAATAGGAGGTCTAAAGCGTCGCTCACTGTATCATCTTACGAACATATTTTTACAGCTACTTCACTAAACGGCATCATTCGTTAAATAGGTGTATTTTTGCGTTAACGACCCATTTACTACAGGAGCTCTTTATGAAGATTATTTGCTTTTGAAAATTGCGGTCTAAGTGTTTAAAAATTCTTAGGAAGTTTTCTTTTTCGTAAATATCCTTCCGTCCATTTTTAGCATTGTGGAAAAGTGGTAGCCTTGCCTAGTAGTACTATGGAAGGGCAAGCAAGGATAGCTTCTGCGGTCTGGAATATCTTGTAGAGTTGTGAAATGCGTTGTTAAATGCGATGATAGTCTGTCTTGTGCTACGAACAAAGAGACTATTCTTTACCTTAGATAGATCAGCTGAATTACCTATCGCTTCTTTTGCATGCCTTGAAAGAAAACCACGGTACCACAAGTAGATTTTTTTTCAGTTTTTTTCCGCTTACATTTCTGTCCTTACTTATTTTGGCTTATAAATCGATTTATTTGGAATGGGAACAGGATAGTTTAGGAACATGATTACCATTAGGTCTGTCATTTCCGCTCTAAACATCGTGACAGAAACAGAGGCGTTAAGGCGCTTGGATCGCAAAGAAACATAACAATAGCGCATGAGTTTTTGCTTTAGGTCTAGCCATGAGATACTTCCGAGATTCGGAGGAACTGATGTTTGGTTTTGTCTGAACCATGGGCGAGCCATATGGTCAGGCCTGAACCGAACTCCAAACTCATGAACTATGATCGAGACAATGTGCAATCTTGAATAGCTAAATAATCCTAACTTTCACATGGGCTGCAGTGCGCTCGATTCGATGGTCAATCACTGTGTGCATCAGTGTTTACAACCGCATTTGAGACACGTATGCATAAGCGTTTGGAAGTCGCATATTGCAATGTGATATTGAAATTGATAGCTTCGACACATCCCGTCGACCTGCCCGGTACCATACCATAAACCGATCCTCATCGGCTACAGTTGCTTGATTCTCGCATCTTGCGATTTACTGATCGTCACATGCAAACAGTGTGCATGCGATAGGCGTGCGTCTTGTTTCGATCGCCATCTCGCACTACGAATACTAGGCGTTGCGTTGCGGCATAACGCGTCGCGCGTAACGGCAAGTGTCGATTCATTTGTGCACCGACCGCCCTTTGCATATAGTATCGTGGTGTGGGGCGTGTTGTGCACTGTCGTTGAATATTGCCTGTACCTACAAAACGACGCCTATTTAAAGCACACACGCATGCGATACGTACGAAAGCTTCGTGGTGCTCACTCAATCATTATAGCTTGCAGATCCAAAGGCTATTACTGTTTTCCACATATCAAACGCTACTACTGAGTGCAACGACCACACTGCTTAAAAACTTCATCTGTGATCGATCACATTTGATGATCGCAAATCGTCCAATCAATAGCATCGACACTTGATCGAATGTTGTGACTGGCCCAGATACGAAGCTTCACAACTGGTGCGAGCGAACTCTTTGTTTTTATTTTGTTTCTTCTGAAGCTCGAACTGTCGTCTTGCAAATTATCATCGTGCTGATAACTGGTCTGCTGTACGTGATTGGGATTATTCCGTTCTATTCGACGATACTGCAATCAATTCGGGTCGCCTGTAGAAAAGTGTTTCCTACATAACTGTAAACGATGGATCGGAATTTGTTAATATTTCGATCAATTATTTTATTATTGAGGTTTATGCTTTTGTTCGCTCTCGTGAAGGCATTCAATATCGACATAAATGCACCGATATTTAAAATTGGTCCGAATGGCTCATATTTCGGATTCTCTGTTGCCGAACATTTCAATGGCGAACAGCCTGTGTAAGTTGCAATCATATTCTTTGCTTTCGCTTGAGAAGGGCATTAATTCGAATAGTACTGCATACACTGAATGGCTCACAAAAACAGCTATCTTTACGCGTAACGTTTTTCGTTCGTTTTTCTTTGTTTCTTTGTGCGCGTAGCGTTTTTCTTTTACGCTTAGAGAAGATCTGTAGATGTGGAATTTAATAGAAGTCAACGTCTACTGAAAAGAAATCCCGAAACCAACGTTCGGTTCGATATGCTAATTATTGGCTTACTGCCTGAAATCAAAAAGTAACTTTTGACACCTCATACCGCCTTGAAGGTGCAGCGCTACATATGGTTACTTTCTACTAATGACTCTCGGAGTTGCGCCATCCCTAGTAACTGCTCAAAACCGCCTTATGCAGCTGAAATGAAGTCGGTGGTGTTACATTTGAAGACTTGAAAGTTGCAACGCTTCGTGCATGTTCTGCGTCAGCTATTAGGTCCCTACCATTACTATCCATGTTTGAAATTATTATTGCTGCTATTGGCACCTGCTGTTATTGTCACTTATTATTATTTAAAACAGTATTGTTATTATTTACATTATTATTGCTGTTTGTTAATTATTTATAACAGAGTGACTGCCTTTTATGCCTCATAAAGTTAGAAACAGCGGCGGCTAAAATTTCTAGCATTCCATTTGGTAAGCGCAAAAGATATTGATGATAGCAGCTGTAAAACATGAAAATCGGTGCTGCTAAGAGTCTTAACATATAGTTCGCTGTTCACTTACTATAGTTCGATAGGCGCTCAATCTTTGATATTCCTCTATTCGTTCATGCAAAAGCGCATATCGTAGCGATCTTTTGGATGCTCTTCTAGCATGTTTTTATTTCTAGGATCGTTGTGTTGAAGCTGCTTTTTTTTTTGAAGGAAATTCTTTTGTCGGTTAATCGTTATTAATGTTTCAACAAAAGAAGTTTCACGAAAATATATTTGCAGCGTATCGACGATGCTTGTAGTTTTTTTTTTCTTTTCTTTTTCGTAAAAGCTAAAGGCGATCGATTATTGGCTGCATCGCACTGATCAAAAATAGTGCAAATTGTAGCGTCAATGACTATAAGAATGAAAAAGAATCATTTTTTTAAAAAACATTTATTTATTAGTGCACATTCTATAGATTTCTCTTGCAATGAATTCTCGGCACTCGAACCACTAAAATAGTCCGTCCATCTGAGCAAATAGCATGCATTCGTCGTATAGCGAAATGTTTTGTTATATTTATGTGTGGTCAGCTCTCGCGAATTGATTCATCCTTATTTCTCAGGATTTTTTGGCCATCTTTATTCTAAAAAGTCTTGATTCAAAAAATAAAATGACTCTCAAAGAGTGCTGCGGACATAATTGCAAGTAAGAGATGTCATAACAGCTCAAAAATATATCTGATGTTTTATGAATCTTTGGAGTCAATAATTTTTTCTCAGTCTTATTGCTTTCGTTTGCAGTCATCCTTCTTCTTATCTTTCCATTTATTTTCCGATATCACTGGTCGGCCGTATGTGCCGTACAACGTTCAACCGTTTGTTTTTGCGGTTTTCCTAATGGATGTGCTAATCTTGTAACAGATCCAATAAACCATTCGCAACCGCCACATAATTAGCCTTGGGCTATCGATCCAATAGCCAATCACTTAGCGGGTTTCTTTGGTTGAGAGAAAGGACGGGGTCATTGTTCTACATTCAACTAGATCATGGTAATATGCTTCAAATGGGCTCCTCAGCAAATTCAGACACCGAACAGTATGTACCTAATTCATCTGAAAATTTCAGTATAGATTTCATGGAATATGAAATTTTCTAAAATAGAATAGGAAAAAATTTTCACTATGGCTTCAAGGTTGAGCTGGTTGATCCTAACTTATAGATCATTTTTCCGCTTTTTTTCACTTTTTTTTTGTCGTTTTTCCCAAAATCTCATCACCAAATGCTTTATAATATCCCAACTTTATTGATCGACTGTTTCTCAATGGTAATAGAAGGGGGGATTGAGGGGGTGAAGGGTGGGAAGGATAGCCAGGAATGTATATACAGTTATATATACAATTTTTCATTGTTTCACCCAAATCACCGAACACATTGACGGGCGTCATTTGCGAATGTAAACACTCACTACTTTTCACATTCGATGGCAATCAAATGCAAAACTATATACCACCAAGTGGTTGTTCACTTGAACGTTTGAGAGAGGGGAGAGCAAGAGAGAGAGACAGAGGGAGAGCAAGAAAGAGAGAGGAAGAAAAGCCGCAATGTACGTTCCATCAGCCGATAATATTTGAATTGAATCTGACAGCTTGCGATGCGCCTCTGTGGCGAAAGGAAATTGCGATCCGTATGCGGCAGTGGGTTTAGTTGGAGAGCGATTTTTCATAGATGGCTAACGTGATTCCGTGGGAATAGCAGTGCTGCTAACGTTGATTGCATCGAATAACGTACTTTCGAAACGATTCCTTTAAATCAATTTCTTCTTTCGTCGGACACTTTCACTTCCGCAGATCGAAAAAATTTCACTTCTCAAAATGACTTTTTTCATCGGTCGCAAATATCGATCATTCGATCAACAAAATCATTTCATTCGCCAGATTCTCAGCTTGTCGAATTTTTGAGTTGCTACAGTACCGTTGACCAAAAACGGTCTATTAAGTATGCATATGCAAATTTGAAAACGATCCAACTCGATCGTCGAACACTTTTTATTCGAAAAATATTTGAGATAAAATTGTAAAGTCCACTAAGTACGACGAAAAATTAGGAAAAAAAATGAGAAATTTTAAGAGTCGACAAATTGTGCGTGACAATGGCCATACCTTAAGAGTATAGATTATCGGGAAAGCTAAAGAGTAACGCGCAGTTCCCCCATCCAAAAAGCATCTTCTATCTGTGTGTATGTCTCTGCATAAAGATTGTGGAAGTGCAAAAGGGGGCAAAAGCGAAGTGGCAAATATTTGCTTAGCTAGCCTTACGTACTTCGAATGGCTTGTTGCAAAGGACACCGCACACCGAAAAGATGGCACTCACACGCGGCTCGTATTTCGTTGCAGTTGACGCTTGTCGATTTCTACGACTAGAACAATCGAACTCTTTCTGCTGTTTTTTTTTGGAGTCGATATATATTTTGCACAATGGATAAGGGACTTGAATTTTTTACTTATTTCAGAACCGAATTTTTTTTTGCGATCGTTTCATAATGTGGATTGTTTCGACCAAACGCAGTCCATACAAATCTTATTAATATTATCGTCTGTTCGTCAGACATTGGTCGTCAAAAAGAACAAGAAAAAATTAAACATAAAAAACGTAAATTCAATTATCTCATGCATTTTCTTGCAAAATTTTATGCAATCTGAAAAACGGATCGGCACCATAAAGGCACAGTTTAGCAAGGCTTATAGACAAGTACGGATTGAGCACGAACAACAATATATAACACCGCTATTGGGAATTTTTCTTTTGAGTTCATTGAACCGAATAATATCATGATGTGAACAGTGCATGTTGAAGATGCCCATCTCCATGATTCGGAGATGTCCATTCGGCCAAAGAAGGGGATGTCAAGAGAACTTCAGTTTCCACTTGCTCGACGTGCAAATATCCTTCTGACTCATAGAAAATGGGATGTCTGCAAAATATAGGATCGATTATTCGAAAATTGCCTAATCATGCATTTTTGCCCTCATCCACTATTCTTACCGTTGTTTGCACATAGTTTTTTTTTCTTCGATAAGATCACGAATTTCGCTTCAGTCCCCTCAACATTCCGTTAGAAATTTTAAAACAAATCCATATAAGTTTCGAGGTCATAAGTTGATGGGGAGCAATTGTGTGGTTGAACAAAAAGATTTTCAATGCCTATCGTAGCTAAGGAGAGTAGCTAACCGTAATGTCAACATAAGCAAGTAGAGCGCTGTACAAGGTCAGCGCGGAAATGAGAGCACCACTCCAGCGATTAAACAACGGCTCTTCACTAAGACACGACATTTTACTCATCGGTCGCACATTCACCAGGGAAGGGAAATACTTGAAAATGTATGCAAGCCCCATGCCTTCTTTCTGCGACCATGCGGTATGTACAACTTAAGACGTATGAAAATTTTCCACTTTAGGATGGCATAACTGCCCCATGGGTCGATCAGCTAGTTTGAAATTGTGTATTGAGGGTGGTCTAGGATATAGATCATTTCTTTCAAATACAGATCAATTTTCAGAGATTTTGAAGTTGGAACTACCACCAGAGATACAAACACGCGTATATATTCACAAACAGACGCGTTATTGTCATAGTTCGCTTTGCGAGCTACAGATTTGTTAAAGCGCATTAGAGACGAATGAGTGTTTAGCTAAACAACGGCTCTTCACTAAGACACGACATTTTACTCATCGGTCGCACATTCACCATACAGTACTACCAATTTCGTCGATCACCGATAATTAATTGCCTAATTTAATATTACCGGATGATTTTTGATTAAGCCAAGATGTGGCGCATGGAGGAACGTTCTCATCGAGGAAATGGCACGTGCAAGAGCGATCGCGTAGAAAAATTTGAATTTTCATCGTGTATTAGCAGTTAGTGAAGCTGGTTAGTCTGATGAGTGATTGGCCAAAGCGCATATCATGTAAGCCGCTTGACATGTTTTATCACCATACTGATTAGAGATAAATGCAATCAACAGAATTTTTGAATGCATACCGACCAGAAAGTCATTCATCTTCAACGTTGCCGCAAAAGCTGTTTGAGCATGTATTTCAAAGATTTTTCGAATAGTACATTCTAACATTTTTTGTTCCTCGCAAAATTGTCCCCTTTATCATGGCTCACAAAACACAGCAGTTCAGTACTATTTCCCTCATGAATTTAAATTACTATGTTTGCTTGTAGGAGAATGCAAAATTGCACAAAGTATAACTTCGGTCTAAATCAGTTAGGTTAATGGAGCTGAAAGAGTGTAAGTTCGCAGAACGAATTCAGACTCAACTCTTTCGAAGTTTGCTAAAAGTCCAGGCCTATATTCACCAGTCCATCCCATTACAGGTGCTCAGGGGAAGGTCACGAAGAAGCGTTGACGTTATGGGCATTTCACTGACGTCATTGACGGATGCGTTATTAGCAGAGAAAAATGCGAGAATTTGAGATGAATCACCGATTGCTGATTCATTGTATTGATTATGAGGAAGGGAAATGCAAATACACGTCAACTGAGTCATGCTTTTCCGACTTTAAGTAGACAGATAAAGCATGATAGCGAAGCGAAGAAAACTGATGTTACCACACTGCAGCTACTTCCAAATTAAGCACTAAATTCTTATGAAAATGACGTCATGAGAAATAGAATGTATTCAGCGCCATTTACCTCATCGATTCGAATGGAAAGTATGAGAAGTGTTCGAACACATTTTATGATTTCCTTAAAATGTGCAACATCTCTATTTCCGGTTTCGAGAAAGTTTAAATTAATCAGCTCCCTTTCCACCTACTTCAGGCGTGTATTCAACATATCCAGATGGCTCATTATTCTGGCTTCTTACTGGATAATGCCCTATGGTCGATGAGATAAAACATAGCTAAATGTCAATTAACCGCGTGCCGAATATGATCGCACTCACGCAATGTTGCTAAAACGAACAAAGATTATTAATCTTAGAGAGCGGCAAAAAAAAATATAGTGGCAATATATATTATTAATCTTAGAGTGGCAATATAACATACGGACGGATAACCTTTAGTAGTTGTGAGCGAGGGATGCACATATACTGAACGCAGATGCATATTAGTACATATGTATATGTAGGGATGCATATACAAATATACTGAATGCAAACCGCAACAGCTGTTTTCTTCAACGTTATTTGTTTAATATAAAATAACTCTTACTTTTGGCATAAAATTGTGCGTTTAAAGGAAACCAGTCGGAAGATTTGTTTTAAGAAGTCAATTAATTTTTAAGATTTATAATTTCCTTGGACGCAGTATAATTCTTTCTCTGCTGTGTTCATCCGATTTTATCAGAAAAAAAAGAACATTAAGCTGACACACATAAGTGAGAATGCACCGACATTGAAACAGTGAGTTGCTGTTGTTTTTTTTTTTCTGAGGATTTTCATAAGATACTCATAAGAGACTGTTATGTTGCAAATGATCGTATGAAGTTCGTATTTCTCTGCTATACTACTTGACCGCAACGAGCCATCATCAATTGAAGTTCATAGGTGCGTACAGCGTAGCTCATAGCTTCTTTTTTTTTTGCCGACGACTGTTACGATGAGTTTGATTGAGTGAGGTGATAATTCGCTGAATTAGTTGTGTTTTGCTTTTGACTGCTCTTTTTTTTTCAACGTATCACACACGCTATCTATTTGTATTCATATTGCCCATTCGATTTATGGG
>JPKZ01004122.1:32068-46344 GCA_000803305.1 Toxocara canis | reverse complement strand
ATCGCACTCACGCAATGTTGCTAAAACGAACAAAGATTATTAATCTTAGAGAGCGGCAAAAAAAATATATAGTGCCAATATATATTATTAATCTTAGAGTGGCAATATAACATACGGACGGATAACCTTTAGTAGTTGTGAGCGAGGGATGCACATATACTGAACGCAGATGCATATCAGTACATATGTATATATGTAGGGATGCATATACAAATATACTGAATGCAAACCGCAACAGCTGTTTTCTTCAACGTTATTTGTTTATTATAAAATAACTCTTACTTTTGGCATAAAATTGTGCGTTTAAAGGAAACCACTCGGAAGATTTGTTTTAAGAAGTCAATTAATTTTTAAGATTTATAATTTCCTTGGACGCAGTATAATTCTTTCTCTGCTGTGTTCATCCGATTTTATCAGAAAAAAAAGAACATTAAGCTGACACACATAAGTGAGAATGCACCGACATTGAAACAGTGAGTTGCTGTTGTTTTTTTTTTTCTGAGGATTTTCATAAGATACTCATAAGAGACTGTTATGTTGCAAATGATCGTATGAAGTTCGTATTTCTCTGCTATACTACTTGACCGCAACGAGCCATCATCAATTGAAGTTCATAGGTGCGTACAGCGTAGCTCATAGCTTCTTTTTTTTTGCCGACGACTGTTACGATGAGTTTGATCGAGTGAGGTGATAATTCGCTGAATTAGTTGTGTTTTGCTTTTGACTGCTCTTTTTTTTTCAACGTATCACACACGCTATCTATTTGTATTCATATTGCCCATTCGATTTATGGGCTATCCGCTTTGCCAATTTGCACACATCGATACTTACAGCTTTACGCACACCACATATCTGATCTATTTTTGCACGTAAACATTTGTGAAAATTATGCGCACAAAGTGGATGCTAATTATTTTTTTTGGCATTGAAATTGACCTGAAATCGAAGAAGCAACAAAACTCCACATTGAACGCCAAATTAGTTTTCGAGCTTCAAATTTCAAAATTAAATTCGCGGAACGATCCATATTTGCTATCAAATTCTAGTGATGAGCAAAAACGAGCGGAAATAAATGAATTGCGTTAATGATTTTCGTTTCTTGATGTGCTTACAAGGTTTACGATGAGATATGTTCAAAAGTGAGAACTTCAACTACTTCAGCTAGGAAATCGTGTGCTTCTGGCTATCATTCACCGATTTTTTAAGCGACAGTCACGAAGCTCTGAAGCCGTTTTTTTTTAAGCCTGAACGAGCTGCTAAACAGCTTTCCTCTGCGTTTTGGTGTGCTTCTGGCTATCATTCACCGATTTTTTAAGCGACAGTCACGAAGCTCTGAAGCCGTTTTTTTTAAACCTGAACGAGCTGCTAAACAGCTATCCTCTGCGTTTTGGTGAAAAAGTTATTTCATTCCCCAGTTCGAAGTTCGAATTGGGGATGCGTGACCGATCGGCGACGTGCCTGGTCGGTCCGTTTAGAATATGCAGCCCATATCCATTTCCTTTTCTCTACTAGGGCAGCTATCAACAAGGTAGAGGATGCTTTCGGGTTGCACCGCTGTTAAATTGTTTTTTCCTGTGCCGATAATAACTAAGCATTTTGTTGAGGAGTGTCAGTCATTGTCGTTGTTCTGAGCCATATAGGTCAATGTAAGGGCCGGATATTACATGGCAGCGCAGCTCATTTAACGAGTGTCTCATTCGAACAGCTGGAATACGATGACTGAGTAATACGAGTTCGATTTGATGTGGCTTATTCGTTGTAGATTAGATTCCTCATTCGTTGTTGGAAGTAACGATATGGCCATTTATGCGTTCACAATATGTGCTTAGTGGCGAGAACTGGAAGGGATTTGACAAGAACGGAAATTTCGAATAAGGAGGACCTTAAGGAGTTGGTGATTCCAAAAAGTGTTGGTGGATTAGGAGTATTTCGGCTGAAAGCCGGGGCAGCTTCCCAGTCGGAGATCTCCGCATCATATTCAGATGGCACCGGCCACCTAAAATATACATCAGCATTACATTTTGTGAGGAAAAATTTGGCTTTGCCATCGAAGCGAGTCGTTTTTTTGTGCAATTCGATTCTGAACGCCTTTTTTTGGTGTGAGCAGATGTGCGCACCATGTGAAGCACATAAGTGCAATGTTGAATAGGCGCGAAAATGATTCATGGCGAAACGATTTTTCTATTCAACACATCAACGGCACCTTCTGAAGATATCACACGCCCACCTGCCTACCTAATTGTGATTAATGGAAGAGGGGAAAAAAACCGAACCGAGGCTTACGACGAGATTCAGGGACCCTAGTAAAGGCTCCAGCTCGGTGTCATTTAACCTTTTAATTTTCTTCACGTTTTCTCTCTCCGCTTCCTCCCCCTACCATTCCTAATCTTTGTTGTGGAAGGCTGACGCCGTCTAAATTCGCATTGTCATTCATTTCCCATCTCGACTACCCCAAACAACTTGCCTGTCCCCAACCTCTGGAGCTGTTCTTTCCCGAGCTTCCCTGTTCAAAAGTTGTCCCCTAATATAACGTATGAAGGTCACACGTTGCATATTACTGTGCTGGTCATAGCAAATGAATGTATTGTTTTGTCTCGCTTGTTTTTTCTTCGCACTGAGTAAGAAACAAAGTTTTTACCCTAACGCTTTTCCTGTAATTGATTGAGAAGCCGGTTTTGTACACCTTCTGTTGGAATTGCGACTGGAGTTTTAAGTCAGACTGCGGTAATACAGCATCAACTAACGTCTTATGGTACGTCACTGCTAACCCAAATTACCATGTCATACTTAACGATCGATCTGTCGACTTGTGTTTAAATGTCACCGATCACAACACACCTTTCTCCACCCTTTCACCTTGTTTTTTTTCCTCAACAGATTGCATCCCCATGAAATCGTTTTTACATCGCTGTTGGCAGTAAAGCAAAACCGTCTTGCAACATGTTTGTCAAATGGACAAGCCATCATGTTCATTTTGATGTATTATTAGCATAGACAGTTCCGGCATTCCGCTTTCGTGCACTCATAACATTGCCGTTCGACGTCCTTTCGCTACTGGACAGTTGACTGGAGTAGCGTGGAACTGTGGCAGGGGTTAGGGTTATGCGTCTTTAATACGAACAACAGGTTGCGGGATGGAGAGAATTTCGTTATAAAACCTTTCCTGCATATCGCGATAAGCTGAAAAACAGTTGCAGCAAAGTGTGGCACTTGTAGCGATTTATCTTTACCCTATAGCTGTATCGGTAGATCATACCGAAGGCAAAGGAAAAATTATGAATCAAAAGATGTTAGTTTGTTTTGTAATTTGCAAGTTGCGCAAATTCGCTCACGTTAGCTGCTTTAGTGATCATAACCGGTAGAGTAACACATAGGGAATTTGCAAGAGTGTTTACTAAAAGTGGCAGTGAGGGTGTATTAAAAGTGGATCTGAGGAGGCTGCAGAAGTGCTTTCTTAAAGAATATCATCTAAAAATCTATCCTTGATCGAACGCGCCGATAAGGACTATATAAACAGCAGGTCAAATATTAACATTGGATAAATGAGATTTAGGTATTGACTAACAAACTTTTCAAGGTTCACCTTATAAATCGTTCACTTTTTACCAGTTGTACGAGTTTGAAAGAACGAGTAGCCTTTAATCGTTCCTAACTATCTCGATTGTTCCTAAACATTTTGCCGAAACATGAATGTTGAACTGGTTATTCATAAAATGAGTGCATTTAATTATTGCAATTTATCTTTGAACTATTTTAAGATCTTTTCTACCCTTTTTAGTTCTCGCCGTTCAGTTCAAAAATTACTTTTTAGTTTCACCTTTTTTTTTCAACACGACCATGTTTGGCTATTGCATTTTGATCATCAATCAAACTGAAAAGGCGATAGTGACATTTATTTTGTTTAGCGACATTAATCGTTGAATGCTAGTAAGTCGATTCTCAATACACATGGTTGAACGTTATTCCTTTGGTGAGAAAACGAGAATCTGAAAAAAAAAGAACGAAAGTAAATATTTACCTGTTTATCGTTCGTATACTCTCAGTTACTAGTTTCGTTTGTCAGCAACAACCGCTTTTGCAGGCGTTGTTCAACAACGAACTGAGACCGTATAAAACTAGAAACATCAGACGCGTACGTACGTTTATGCACACGGCATCTATTTTCGATGTGATTTATGTGCAAATGAGCATACGCCTAAGGCGTACGCCGTATGCGTACGATTTTGATTTGTCATCACTCTTATGTTTATTGATAAAGTCGGAGCATTTTTTTTTCTTCTCTAGTAGATCAGAAACAATGAAACGTCCGTTATTGTCCGTTGGAAGGGATCGTATTTTAAGGTACTCATTTTCACCTAATTGAATAATCAAATCGAATCTTTTATTTAGTTGATAGATAAGAACTGCCTTTTAGATAGTATAAAGACAATACAAAGAAGATTGTGCACATCATGAGATGCATATTATTTTATCAAGAGAATCGTTCACTTAAATGTACATTGTTTCTCCAAACGATATCTCTAGATCATAGCACATTACTACTCATCTCAGCGGCAACATTGGATTGAGGAAAGCAATCGCTCGATGCCGTATTGTTTTCGGTTCAATAATTTGTCCGCAACGGTCATGAGTTGTTTTTGTCAGCATATTATTGAAGTTCTCGTTAAGTTAGCCATTTGTAATCCTCTTGGCTATTACGGTAAAGTAAACGCTACTCAGCGTTGAAAAACTTTGAGCGTCCAGCAGTACTGGGCTTTATGTTCTCCAATGCGTTCTAATTTTTTAAAGTTGTGAATGACTCTTATTGATTGCTTTTGCAATTGGTTACCGTACACTAAGGTCTTTGTTTGTAGCTGTCACTTTTGTCGCAGTAATCATAACAGTTAAGCGTGTCCGCCAAAGAAGTGGTTTTTTTTTAATGTCAAGAAAGCAGCCGTCAAATTTAGTTGTTTCACTTCTTTTTAAAGCTGTTTTCTTTGCATGTCTGTATTGAAATCCTCTGAAGAGCTAAAGAATATTGCGGAGCTGTGCTTGGATGTGTAATTTTGAAACAACAAAACGCCCATTGTACCACCTCACAACACACAATGGTTCTCGCCATTTAAAAAATGTCCTATAGTATGTGCCTTTACACATCGTTTCAGTAGCGGCTGCAAGAGCCAATTAACTTAGTTTCCACTCTTCTCGAGGGGTCTCGCAGGCACTCACGGGACTTTTAGCTATAATTGCCAACAATCATCCGTAAAGAAAATCGAAACTCCGAGTTGATTTGTACATGTCCATGACACTGAAACCAATTTGTAACACATTAATAGCGCTGAACAAAGTTGCTTCACCGCGACGATGAGCATTGCCTACCGCAATTTGTAAGTTGAAAATGTTTGCACTACCATACTGCTATATGCAGTCAAACTTGACGCGACGTTGATGTTACATGTCATAGCGTTTTTTAACAGATATAGAGCTGCTGCTCTTATGCAATTTTCATACAGTAATTTTCGTACAATTTTCATACAGTTGGCAATAGTTTTTTATTATGTTCTGGAAACGAGCAATTACTTCTATCTAAGCTAATAGAATATTTGGTGCTGAGACATTTGCGCCGCTGATAATCGCACTGAGACGCACCACCAAATATTTTAGCAGTTTTTGGTGTTGCTTATGTCGTAAATATTTGCCTCATTTAATTCAAAATTTAAATGCGCAGAGAAATTCTTAAATTGTTGATATGTTTAAGAGAACACTTTAGCGCTGCATATAATTTTTTTAAAAATCTATTCTGAAAACACTTTTTGATTGTCGTTCTTATGATCACTACAAATTTCTATCGAAATTTATGTGCTATTTTCTAAGTTGACTGACAGCCAACGAATACGCTAAAGTGTGAAAAGAATGAGAGGCAACAATTCGTTCATTTTTTTTTCCCTAACGATCCATTGGTGGACGTATTTCCATTTGAAATATTTCGGAAAAGTATTTTCGTTTAGTATTGGCGTTTTTTTTTTTGTGAAGAAAGTGCAGCGCACTATGTCAAGCAACCTCTCGGGAAAACCTTAAGAGTGATATACTTGAAACATTATTGTTTGGTCGCCTATATACAATCGTCAAAAAGTGCACGCTCTTTTGAAATGCGTTCAAATAGAATATGAAAAAAAAAATGCAATGCTGAATGCTAGATGGATAACTTTTTGAGTATAACTAAGTTGAGTATAACTTTGAATATAACTTTTTGAGTATAACTAAGTTGAGTATAACTTTGAATATAACTTTTTGAGTATAACTAAGTATGTAACTGACTTCTCAATATTATTAGATGCTGAACTTTTGAGTGTTAGACATAAGGGGATACTGTTTGTTTTGATTTTCGGCAATCATCACATGTAGTGCATTATTGTTTCAACGAGTTTCTCATATATTCCAGATGACTGGAGATGGTTCGAGCTGTTTCCTTGTTAAAATATCTATGTCTAATTGAGGATATTCCTGAACGTCGATATATATTTTGCATATGTGAATTATCTTGGAGTGCTTAAAGTTTGCAAAATCTATTTTAAAGTCCAAAAAATACCATGATTCAGGCAAATATATTTTAATGCCGATTCTTTGTGACTTACTTCGAATTACTTCGAATCTGTTCGTATATGTGAATCGGCTCGTACCTTGCTTGAAGTGCAGACCCAAACAGATGAAAGTGAATAGTTGATGAGTGCAATTATTTGAGCGCTGCAGCAGCCGAACATTAGTTAAACACAACGCAGTTGCTTCACATAACGCGCAACTCGGAAACAGTGATTCAGCATAAGCTTAATATCTGTTTCTTAAATAGGTGCACTATGTGATGTATTATGGTGTTGATGGGCTTTTTGTGAAAATATAGATTTTAATTACTTTATAGTACTGCCTTGACGATGCTGGAAAGAGTAGTCAAAAACGTCCTTTACTATCAGGGTCGTCCACAACCTCAGTAATGAATGATGATTGTGCGGAGATCATACCGTCTAGTTTGACTCTAACTCGATGTGAAAGGCAATTAAATTCATTACTGTCAAAGTAAAGTAGCTTTAAAGTAAAGTAAAGCAGTTTCAAAACTTATTTACTATTTTCTACAACTCTTCGTTCAAGTATCGTACTTTAAAACGCTTCTAAATAAACCATGAAAAGATGCTAGGCTATAACTTAGGCGGCGTATGATGATAGTTCACATTTTAATATAGATTTTATTGTTGGAGAGCATTGCATGCGTGTTAACATTTCGTATTGTTTTATAGAATTTTGGTGGGGGCGCCGCGAGCCGAATCTGGACAGCCGGGAACTGAGCAAGCCGGCGCTATATTCTCATGCCCTCTTACCGATTGCATGCGTGTTAACATTTCGTATTGTTTTATAGAATTTTGGTGGGGGCGCCGCGAGCCGAATCTGGACAGCCGGGAACTGAGCAAGCCGGCGCTATATTCTCATGCCCTCTTACCGATTGCATGCGTGTTAACATTTCGTATTGTTTTATAGAATTTTGGTGGGGGCGCCGCGAGCCGAATCTGGACAGCCGGGAACTGAGCAAGCCGGCGCTATATTCTCATGCCCTCTTACCGATTGCATGCGTGTTAACATTTCGTATTGTTTTATAGAATTTTGGTGGGGGCGCCGCGAGCCGAATCTGGACAGCCGGGAACTGAGCAAGCCGGCGCTATATTCTCATGCCCTCTTACGGCAACCTACACGAACAGGTTTTCAACGTTCATTTTCAATTTCGTCTTTTTTAAGTCATCTTGTTCCGGTTCTAACTAACTGTCTTAAAAATTTCTTTTTCTTACTGCTGCTGGATAAAGATTATGATTATGCTGCAACCGATCATGATCTTCATCGTTCATTTTATTAATAATGAATATATCGAAGTCGATCTGGGAGACCAGTTCTTGCTGCGTGAATTTAATTATGTTATATATATGTACATATATATACAAATGCAAAGGGATGCAAAGGAAGCTATAATTTCATCGATTCCCGCCCGTATCGATGCAGCTGACAGCCATACCCACGCATGATTGTTTCGACCACTTTCCGAACGCTTGGTGGTCAGCCTGCTGACGATCCGTTGGGTAAACAGCGGGGAATCGAACCTAGGTCTTCCCGCATATGAAGCGGGGGCTACCACTGAGCTACTGCTCGCCATATATACATATATATATGTATGTATATGTACATATATATACATATATATATATATACATATACATACATATATATATATGTATATATACATATATACGTATATATGTACATATATAGCTTAAATTGTTTAAGCAAAGAATGGCAATTACTGGAATATTTTGACGAAACAATGTCAAAGGAAATTTTTTAGGTTATTCCGATGTAATCAGTGAATTGTTTTTGCAAGTTCATCTCAGTTCTTCTGCTCTGCAGAAAAAAAAGCGTCCTCCCTCGTATATGAGATGTAATTGTAATATTTAACAAATCGTAACCGATTGATGTGGAGGCAATTAGCATGAATCGAGTTAGTTGTCTCGAGAAAAATACTTACATTAGCCACTGTCATTAGAGACAATGACCACATTATGTTAGTTGTAATATCGAGTCACCGAGTCATACGTCGTTCAAATGTTGACTGGTAAATCGCTTAAGGGGATCGGAATGGTGTCAACAGCAGAATGTGGAGTACTCAAATGCGGAAGATATGAAAAGGCCGGTGGGTTACGTCAACGGAAGGCAGTTACACTTTCAAGGCAAAAATCGACAATTACTCGGCTCTGTTGTTGCTTCTTCCGGTGTTCCGAATGGAATCGCCATGGTCGGTTCTTTCCGAAGCGCAGAATTTGCATCTCGTTTTCGAACTTCATAAACATTGCAAATCAGTTCACATGGAATGTAAAGAATTTCGGGCTCCTAAGTTTGAAGTAATTCCAGCTCCTTCTATTTTGCTCATTTGAAGTCATGACGCGATTTATGAGAATCACTTCCAATTGTTTGTTTCTCCTCACATTATTGGACTGAAATTGCACCTCACATCCATTCGCTCAGCTGAATACAAAAGACCTTGTCAATAGGCAATGGGCGAGATATTTGTGGAAGCATTTCGGTCTAATGTTAGCATCCAAAAACGTTTATCCGGCCAAATATTTAAAATATATAATCTAAGTCTCGTGCCCTCTAAGACTAACATTGTTTTTCTTTTTGTTCCCATGTTTGTTATTTTAACAAATTCGCCTCATATTTACACGTTGAAATTCGGATGTTGATTAATCTTAAGGAGCTGCACGTAGAGAGTAGAGCAAACCATGCGAAAACGCAACTATTTCGTTTACTTGAAAAATTTTCGAGCAACCTTAATTCATTCGGCGTTTAGCAGAGTTAAGCAACAGTTAATTAATGCATTTTGTCGCAAGCCTCAGCCCATAGCGATGTTTCCATTTAAGGCATGTGCACCGCTCGTCAGGTATCACAACACTTCAGCGTATACAGATGGAACATGTTTTGTCCTTGAGAGCGATCTCTCCCAGAAGGTACACCTCTTACACCTATTTTGCAAAAAAAAAGAAAAAAGAAAAAAACGACGGCTAGTTCAGATACAAATTTGAATCAAGAATACAAAAATGTGAAAAAATTTTGGTAAGATAGCAGGTCCTTCTCATTTATGGAACCCTTTTGTCTCTGTCCTATTCAAATATTCGTTCTTTACTCCAGCGCAAAAACATTAGAAACCTACAAATCTAATGACTTTTAATCGAGTTTTAACGGCCCATTCGACTAAGCCGACCGTTAGCCGATATGTATAGTTCTTTAAAATCTTCGTTCTAGTTAATCGTGCGCCAGTAATCAATTACCTATCGCCTTCTCTGAGCTCATAATTCGATTTCATGAGTTTATAGTTATTCATGAATAACTAACTGTTTATGACTTGTTGCAGTTGTGCATCGCGATTGCAACGAAAAAAATGTGATTAAAGGGGGAAATGAACCAAAATATATTGTTGTGTATTGGTCGATCGTCGCGTTACGAATGGGGGAACAACATGCCATTTGCAAACCGAAGTCCTCGAATCCACTTTTCGATTGAAGCCATTTGTGTAAAGTGCTCCTTTGCTGTGAATCGCCGATTCCACAACATTTCTCTTTAATTCTACTACAATTACGAACACATCAAAGAATTCGCGATCTGTGATCGTTGTCGTCAATGCATTGAGGGCATAATGAAAATTTTGGACGAACTAAGTTGGCGATCGTTAATATGCAAAGAAGAGCGTCTTCTTCTCTGAAAGGCATTTCGAATGATTCAGAAGAAAACATGTAACGATTATAATCCACAACCAAATAACAAAATACTGAAAAACAGCCAAAAATTAATCGGAGACAAGCATTCGCATCATTTTTGTGCTCAAAAAAGTAAAAGTACAGAAATCACTACACATGGCATCATATGTTGCAATCGTATGCGAACTATGCCCTTTGAATATCAGGCAGTTCTCACCTTTTTTGTCTCTTGTTTTCTTCCAGGTTTCATCGAAACATTCTAAAAAGCATAAAATTTGCACTTGGTTAGGATAGCTCAGCTGCCATATTGTTCGTATGCATATGAGCGGTGATTGTGGACGCAGTAAACGGCAGATAAGGGCAGATGAACGTTGCAGCAGCTTTGTTGCTGCCTTGCAGCGATCTTAATGAGCAATGGCGCATTGACCTCGAGTACCATTTGCGTATGCTGTGTGCACACATTATTCGGATTATTCCCATCCTATCTCGACGCACAGATCACAGATGCACTCACTCGTTACGGCTGTAAACATCCCGTTTGATATACTTCGAAATTTCCACTTGAGATTTGAATTGCTGTTTTGATAAAACGCAACATGTGATTCCCAGTAAATCGGACAAATTTTACACGTTTAAGGCGGGCCATATTGTGTAAAACTAGAATAGGTGAGGATAGAGGTGGAGGGGGATTACAATATGAATTATGCATTCAATAATGCTCTCTTAAAAAATAGTCGAGTCAGAAACATATGACAGACGTGTAAGAACACCTGTGATGTGGACGTTTATATTGCTTGATCAGCGGCATATGCGTCGTGCGAAATGTCTATAGATGAACAATTGTTCAATGATGCGGAAAAAGTTGTGAAGAAGTTCTGCACGAATATGAAAATGTATGAAAACGATAAGTAAGAGAAATACTAACGAGCAACGAACACTGTCGAAAACCTTAATTAATTAATGATAATTAAGAACAATAAAAATATGACCTGACAAATGCGTTGCAATTGTTCACTCGGTGATGACTCAGCTGAATATCTATCGCCAAAAAGAACCATAAAAGTTTTAAGGGACTTTTTAAGTAATTTGAAAATTCCAAAAAACTTATCTTTTTTAGTTGGAAATTTCAAACTCTTATCATGTCTTTTAGCTAAGGAATTCGCCATCAACTTTTCATTATTTGCTTTAAGTTCGTATTGTCGCTTTTCAAAATGTAATTGGTAATCGTAAACTGAAATGCTTTTCCTAAAATACGTAAAATTACTATCAAATAAATTTGTTATTTAAATAATGGAAATCTTAGGTGTACGTTCGTTTTCGTTTTATGATTGATCATTTCAGAAGGAACAAATAGAAATTATCTTTTTTTTTTTTTGAAAATCAGTAGCGCAATGTTCTCCAAAGATGGCTTGCATAATATATGCCCGCAAAGAAGACATGGTCGTAATAAATCTTATGGCGAATTACTTAACATCGGAGACATATGAATACACCCGCATCTCCAAATACGTCATGCAAAGCGTGAAAAACGATTGAGATGAGCAGAGAGAGAGGAGGGAACAAAAGGAATAAATTAGCGCACTCAAATGCGTTCTAAGCCGCAACTTAAACGATAGATAAATTTGGTCTTGTTGTCTTCTACGACTTCTTATAATCGAGCTTTGAAACACTAATATTATTGAGCGAGACGATGAAATGGAAACGGGGCGATTGTACACTGACAGATGTGAATATGAATAATTGTAGAGAGAGATATTAAACAAGTCAAAACGTCTAAGAAATTGAGAGATGGAAGAAATTTGTGATGATTGCAAAAAAAAAAGTAAGCGAATACCAAAATGAAGTTCGAAATTTCGAAAGCGATTAATAGCAATCGGTATTTCCGGCCGTGTTTTTTTTTCCTATAGGAAGTGCTGAATTTTTCAAGTTTTGCAGGAAATGTTGGTTTCATGTTCACAGCCAGGTTTACCTCGCACCGATCGAGCAGAGAGAGAGGAGGGAACAAAAGGAATAAATTAGCGCACTCAAATGCGTTCTAAGCCGCAACTTAAACGATAGATAAATTTGGTCTTGTTGTCTTCTACGACTTCTTATAATCGAGCTTTGAAACACTAATATTATTGAGCGAGACGATGAAATGGAAACGGGGCGATTGTACACTGACAGATGTGAATATGAATAATTGTAGAGAGAGATATTAAACAAGTCAAAACGTCTAAGAAATTGAGAGATGGAAGAAATTTGTGATGATTGCAAAAAAAAAAGTAAGCGAATACCAAAATGAAGTTCGAAATTTCGAAAGCGATTAATAGCAATCGGTATTTCCGGCCGTGTTTTTTTTTCCCGAAGTGCTGGATTTTTCAAGTTTTGCAGGAAATGTTGGTTTCATGTTCACAGCCAGGTTTACCTCGCACCGATCGTCATAATGAATTTGGCTCATGCATGGAAGGTTTCAGTGGTTACGTTGACGATTCACTTGTTATTACAGGTATGCTTATCTTATCATCAACTGCTTACATTGTGCTCGTCAATAAATCACTCAATCGATGGAAGGGAGAGGGATAGTGGAATGGAGTGTCAGTTTTTTTCTAAATTATAAAATATAAATTCAAGTCAAAAGGATCTCATCTTTCTAAATGAAATCGTATCTTCGGTTCACTGTTGACTCTAAGGAATGACGAGTACCCTTCATTAATACTGTTCTATTTTAGCTTAACATTAGGCAATTTGCTACTGGATTCAGCATTGCTTTAGCTCCTATACAAATACAATAGCACAAGTTGAGCGATGAGCGGAGAGAGCTCGTTATCTTTCGACCTATGAACGTCATTGGGTGTCATGTTTTCGGCGAAAGGAAACAGCAAATTTTGCTATTCAATACGCCATAGAACGCTTGTGAGATTCACAATGATTAATAGAGGAGATGGCATTTGCGCTGAATCGAGCACAACACTCGCTTCACATGCCCCAACAAAAGTACGCCTCGTCAACGGCAAAGCTAATGTACTTCACTGAGAGCACAATGAAATCACTCTTAAAATGGCGCGTAAAGTTCACATCGGAGCGGAGTCATTTGTGAACAGCTAGATGAGTTCGATAATTTTTGTCCAAGGCAAATTCTTCTTTTGCAATTTGTGATCCGATTTTGTAACGATGAGAGGACCGCTGAGAAGCCGAAATTACCGCTAATACGTCTTAATAGCGAATTAGGGTAGGCTATAAGGTCAACTATTATCGTTATCTAAAAGTAAAGACGAATTCATCATGGATGTGATTGATAAGAAAAAGGTTTTTGAAGCTCTCTTTGAAATACCTTCGTTAAATTTCCATCAGAATGAAAAATAAAGCGGCATTTTCAAGGCGCGCAAAGGCAAACCGAACTTCAACCCTTATCCAAGAACTTTTTAAGGTAATGAGCTAACAAAAATTTCTCCTAAAAATGCGACACTTAATTTACTGAGGGTATTTTCATCCCATTTAAATAAATCGCCTAACTTCTGAATTATACTAGGGGTGAAGCAACTAGGACTCGGTCAACGGGCGCTTCCGCACCCCGAAAATTTCATGCCCCCACTGGGATATCGGGGATGAGTAAACCCCTGTACGGGTTCCCGCAGAAGAGTAGGGCCTCGACAAATAGCAATTTACAGGCGCGGAAGAGCATGGCATATTTTAAATTGATATGTTGAACTGCCACCTTCGACATCATCGCATTCGCACTGACACCTCACGTTTCCTTGCTGTCGCATGCGATTAAATGATGCACTTTAAACTGGTGAAAATATCACATTTAACAAAATTCTTCTCTCACTTTCGCTCATAATAAAAACTCCTTAACGCCCTGGAAGATTACTAGGCAATTATAGCTATTTATTACAAAGATGACACTATTATGTAGGCGGCTTAAAGGGCAGTCTTGCAAAAACGAAACATTGTTGAGCTCTCAGGATCCCTCATGGACCCAAAAATCGGTCCCTCGTCACAGGGAGGCATTTCGTCTCTTTACTTAGG
>JPKZ01004122.1:0-31979 GCA_000803305.1 Toxocara canis | reverse complement strand
GGGGGAGGGAGAGAGAGGGGCAGGGAGAACCTGCCCGTGACGACCTACTTGGGCGCACTAGTGTGGCGCTTTCACGTTTTACACCCTTTTAGCCTCCTTTAATCTCGTCATTGAATAAAATTTGGAAAAATCGATGCAATTACTGTTACATTTATTTAGCGATAATAAATCTGGCAATACTTGCTCTGTTGGAAAAAAAGTTAAGGAAGAAAGCGCAATTAAAGAGTGCGATATGATAGTTACGCAGATTGTCAACGTTGACTACATCTGGGAGACAGATGTTTGAGATGAAATTTTTCTTTCTTTTCCACGTTATTTTAAATAAAAGCAAGCAAACACATATATTACGGACTGTCATTAGAAACAACGAGTTATATCAGGTTTGGTCGGAAGACGGATCACTTTCTAAAATGTCCTTGCATTCTTTATTTCCCAGTTCTAATTATCATGGATTAAATAATTTATGGAATTGCTTCGCATGAAATAAATGACAGTGTATTGAAAAAAGTTCTAGAAAAATATTTTTCTGCGTTTCTCAGTAGCAAACAAATTTCTCGTTGTATTTCTTTATAGAGGTATTTCGTTCTTATTAATTACAATTTTAACTACTTTTAAGTGTAAATTATTTGGAAACTGGAAAATTGAAATAGTGATGATGAAAAGAAAAAAGAATAAGGTCTGAAGGTGCTCAGATATCACATAGATAGGGTTCTGTATTATGCAAATGGTTCATTATCAATAATACTTTAGCACATTTTCACTATCAGGAACACTGTAGCACATTTTCATTACCAGCAATACTGTAGCATATTTTCATCACCAGTAATACTGTAGCATATTTTGATGAACTATCGCAATGCGCCTTAAAAAAGAGAAATTTCTCTGTGAAATGCCTAATAGCCTGAAGCACAAACCGAAGCGTAGCGCTTTGGTGTTGAGCGATTGATACTGCCCGAATTACAACTCAACCCGTATAAAAGCAGTGTATATTTAAGGGTTACCAGGTGCCAAGAAATGGACTGGGGGTGTATTCAGTAGATACTATCCCAAGGATATGTTTGCAATGAATCTCGACCGATGGACCATGGGAGTGGAACCTAAAGCTCATGGAATTCGCTCAAAATTGCAAGCACACGACTACCTCGGCTATTCGGTGCGACATGGTCGCTTCGGATTCTGGTCTGTTTTCGCATCAGTTTTAAATGCCTTTGAGTAGATCAGAATATTTGAAGTGTCCCCATGACAGTGGGGATCCATAATATGATAAAGTATAGTATTGTTGTTGTTCCTCGATAATAAATTAAGTAGCAAGGTATCCTGGTTAAAGGCTGCACGATGAAAATAAGGTTGCAGCGGTGAATGTAAAAGATGTAAAGAAGGCTCAAAACATTCTTCTGAGGACTGAAATTCCGATTAGGGTTTAAAATTTTAATCTCATTAAGTGCACATTACCGTAGTTGTCTACCTGCTTCGTTATGATCTCTTTTGATTCATTTTAACCAGTCCAGTTGTAAACCTTTTTTTTCAGGTATGAGGATTCCGAGAATTCGACAATAGTATCAGGTGCGACGAGATATAATCAGAGGGGAGCGGTCATATTCTTACCGTTCAAGCGCGGTTATGCGCCAGGTAGTGCTACGTCGCATCAACTTACGCTTACCGAAGACAGTTTCATGCTGTTCGGTACGCAGCTTGGCTCGGCGTTCGGATATGCTATCGAAGTTACCGACCTCAATAACGATGGGTTAGTATGATTTCGGATTATTTGGGAGCTGGGCTTTCAGAATTCCTTACGGCAATATTTCCCAGTCAGCACTTTCTTGGAAGTTTGAATTGTGCGAAACATCTTCCTTTCAGCCGTTTTCCAACTGCTGTTTATCTGTTTATTTTAAGTAATCTATGATATCTCAACGAAGCCCAAGATTCCCAAATTTTCCCGGCTTACGATTTCCGGGAATCATCCATTTTCATTTGTTTCCAGTTTGTTCATCCTTATCCTTGTTGAACATCTCTGTGTTCATAGCTTTAACACTATTCAGTATCATTCCAAAGCGTCCGTTTTTATTCACTCTCTCACACTGTTTGCTAAGTGAAGACCCGTCCGATGTTTTACTGTACTCGTTGTCTCTCACTATTTTAATTGACTGGATTGTCGTTAACAGGTGAAATGCGGATTATCGTTAATTGCAGTTTTGATGACTTATTGGTTGGCGCACCATTCGAATACACCGAAAACAAAGAGGGCTCTTTTGGTGGCGCTGTTTATATTTATTTCTCATCGGGTCAACAAAGAGAACGTTCCGAAAACGCGAAAGTTTTCCTCAAGCCACTTCGAATCCGAGGTGTTGGTGTCTATTCGCAATTTGGTCTCTCGATTACGCGACTCGGTAATATCGATGGTGATAGCCATAAATATAATGGTAAAATTCTTTCGTTTGTTTTCAAGTGAACAGCTGCTTTTCAATTTCTCTTCGTCATTGAACTTGTTACGTTGACAATGTACGTTTATTCGTAGGTCAATTATATACGAACGCTTCTTTTTCATCGCCTTCGTAGACAGCCGTCTGCCTGTTCGTCCATCTTATGTTGCAATTATTTGAGGCAGAGCAGACTAACGAACGATGGTGTATTAACGAGATTAATTTATTTATTAACGAGTTAATTTATTTCAAGATGCAATCAGCAAGTATAGAAATTGAAAGAAGTAACGATGGGAAATCGTTGACTAAAAGTAGCATATTTAGAGTTTAAAAGATGGGGTAACGTCACTTATAAGAGTCGCCGTATACTGCAAGTGAAAATGTTAGACATATTATGAATTGTAATTTAAATACTCTGCCAAACGCCTTATTTGATTACGTTTTGAGCACTTCGAAGAGGGATGGAACTTTGAATTGAATGCTTTGGCCTTTCAGCTTTTTGATTGGGCTAAGAGTTGATCAGAAAAAAGCCTGTAGTCCAGGTCGTATCTAATTTATCTGCTGTGTGAAGCAAATGATTTCAGCTTAAATAACCACATAATCGATCCCAGTTCTGTTTAAGAAATCTCCCGTTTGGCCAGGTTCCACGTGGAAGAGATGAGTATGTAATTAAATGGGAAATTATGGGATACTTTGGACAAAAAATGTTCATTCGACCCGAACTTGCTGCTTTTTTAAACGATGCCTTCATTTTCGCTTTCCGATTCTTGATGCCAAAGATATGTTTATTTAAATATGAACCATTTCCTCTGCTGTAGACATCCAGTTATGGGATTGCTGCTGATGGATCGTTGACTTATAGCCAAACAGGAATTTATACTTACTGCTGTTTTCTACACCTCAGGCAGTTAACTAGAATAGTCGAGTTTACTGTCAGTCTCAACTAGATACATGGAGATATCACTTCATGATGAAGATCGCATTTTGCTTATTCATCATTCAGAACGTCGTTGGTTTATCGACTGAGGTCGTTTTAAATATCTTGGAAGGATGTGGTATGCTACTGTTTGGAATTGAGTACAGCGTGGTGTATTTGTTCTGGTTTTCATATATGTTTCGTTGAAATTAATGCTGGTTGCAGACTTCGCGATAGGAGCACCATTTGCCAATGAGGGTAAAGGAGAGGTGTATATTTATCACGGCGCTAAGTCTCCAGACGAACTCAAAACCGAGCCAGTTCAGGCTAGCGTTTCCACTGTTTCTGAGAGATAAATACTTATTTGTCTTTGCCAACTTATATAATACCACTGGAAATAACAAAAAAAATTTAGTGCCACACAAACGTTATCTTCTGAAGATTAATCATCAAATTCGGTGACATTCTTGAGCGAATGTATGGTCTCTTCAATTTAGCCTAAAAACCAGATACGGAACGTTGTGTGCAGAATTGCAACGAAAAATGGTTCATGGAAAATTTCTTTCCAATTCGCTTGGTGGAAACAGTTCGGCGATTAAACGGTCCTCAATTTGCGTATGATAAGAGTTCAGTGATAATTTGTTTTACTGGCAAGGAAGAGATGTGAGTGAACAAAAATGGGAAGACAACAAATAAATGGTGAGCAAAGTTATGTATTTCTGTGGAGAATGACGGTGGTGGTAGGCTTGGGGAAGGTAAGGAAGTAAACTTGAAAAAAACGTGCAAGAATGATAACGCTGAAGAGTAGTGGACGGTCTACAAGCAAATAAATAACCAATCGATTACAGCTCAACTAAACGTAAAGTATGGCTTATACGTGAGACGAATATAATGAACAGTAAATGAAACTAGTTGAAAAACCAAAATCAATAAATCAAATTCAAAAAAAAAGTGGGTCTAACAAGCACTACAATGCTTGGATATATAAATGTTGTACCTAAACAGTCCAAACTGCTAGCCGTAAAATTTTTGTGAACAAATCTCCATTCAAGACTCCTATTTCCTCACTGCTTCAAAATCGTCTAAACTTGTAATTTTTGAAAGTTATTATTTGAAAGAGCGAAGAACCGATTGTATAAATTTACGCTCATTTAGAATGATGTCAAAGTAAATGGCTTATCGAACTATTCAAGCTTTCAGACAATAACAGTAGATGAGCTCGCCAAGGTGTATCCAGTGAAGAAGGGCGCCCGTTTGCGAACATTTGGCTTCTCATTATCTGGTGGAGTGGATCTTGATAAGAATGGCTATAACGACTTAGTGGTTGGTGCTTTTGCGTCGGACGCTGTCGCTATTCTGCGCGCGAGACCGGTAATAAATATCCATACGAAGCATCTAGAAACGGATCTGAAGGTCGACATCGATGGAGATTCTTCTTGTACGAGGGACGCACAGACGTGGTCAGTGTTTACTCGTCACTACTGAAGTAAGAAGATTTGATCGGGAAAAGAGCGGTGGGGAAGACCAGTAATAGGCTTGACATTATCGTTCAAGCGCTGATAGGGATGCTCTCGTTTCCAGAAGGTGGAAAATACTTCTCACCCAGATCAGGTCTGACTTCTATGTTTCCAACGCAAAATGCCACAAAACCCCAGTATAAGTTCACATTTAAAAGTTTCATAAAATTTTAATCGTTGCTCAAGTTTGACGAAATGCTGTGACAGTTACATTTGTAAAGCTTATTCAGTTTCTACATTACAACGGACTTATCGGTCGATTCGAGCAGTTCACGATCGTCACATCAGTTACTTAACTTCGACGCCGATGTGTTTCAGTGCACGCTGGAGGTTTGCTATTTAATGTATGCCATGACCTTCGAATTTACCCCACTCCCATCCTTCCCCACTCCCCACGCCTTCTTCCAGTGCAAATTCTGCTTCAGTTTCTAGCCACCTTCGCATTCCGGCAATGGAAATTCGTATAAGCCGTCCTCGAACTCAATCTCATTTTCAAACTTTAACACTACATGGGCATACTACGTCGTTCTAAATCCTATGAAACTCGGTTATTCTCTCCTACTTGTGCAATTTATCACAGCCTTACCTCTCGGCGATATCTGTTTGGCGCAGGCCCCCTCACATTCGATTTGCACTTCAGGTTGAGTTAATTGTGTAATGAAGTGGAATGCTACATTTCTTCAGTAAAATATTTTGCTATTTCGTCTGAATCGTTTATTTCTGTGCCATTTTCACTGTACTGAAATATCGTATGTGCTACTATTGATGTACAAGGTTTATTGACTTTTTCGAAAAAATCGTTCTCGGCAATAGGAGTTCTTTGATGAAAATTTGCTTTTAACTAAACAGGGATGCTCAGTTTCGTTGCATTTGGTTGCCGACTTTGTTTGACTTTTTTTACTTCACTGAAACTTTTGCTTATTTGGTTACTTATAGACTCTTCTCTTATTGCATTTCCCTTATAGGTTATACCGTTGAATGTCGGTGTTGGCACTCGCGCGAAAATTGTCGCTTCCAACGGTGAAAAGTACATTTGGGCATGCGGACGGAATGCAAATATCAAATCACAAATCAGAAAACATCACTTATATATCCCGGTAAATTGTGAGCATCGATTTTTTTTAAATAATGGTCGCTGCTGGCCTATCACAAATGCGATTCTTATGAACACTACCATCATGACTGGAAGTGTCAAAAATGTGCCTGAGTATATTGAAATGAAGCAGGAGAGAGAGCGAGAGAACCGTGTGACAGCTGCCGAAAAACGAGTCGAAATTGTTGTTTGAAAGGCTTTTGAGTTAAGTTGCGGTTATAAAACAGGCATTTTCCTTCCATAAGAGGCTTAGCTTTTCTTTGCTGTGTTTCACGGTTCCCATGAGAACTTTCGTCTCTTTTGCGTACTTGCAGGCTTTTGGGCTCCGTTGAATCAGACAGTGTTTTATGCATAATCTTCCGCTTTTTAAAAAAAAATAAGCAACAATGTTGCTGCTATTTTTATTCACTCATTTCTCTGTGAAATATGAAACAAAACTGAAAAGCGATTGATGACAAATTCCTTCTTTATGCATAGGTAAAAACTGAACTCTGTTACCGAAAGTCAAAGCTTCTTCGACTCGAATCTCTATGGAGCGCTTCTGAGGCTACCTTAGAATGAAATTTCATAGAAGTCGATCTCGGTGACTTTGGACAGAATTGTCTTTTCGGAAATGTGAGCTTAAACGTATTGTTTAAGAGCTGCCCGAAGATTTGGGAAAAAAAGTGATATTTTTGAATTATACTCGTATAAATAAAATTTCAGAAAATTTCTTTAAAAACCTGAAAAAGAAGATTTAGTTCACATTTTCAAAAAATTTTGCACAATAACACGAGAAGCTGATAATGACAAACATTAATTTAAACGGAGGCCGCGACTCGATTTTTCGCAAGAGGATCTAAATGAATGAATGTACTATCTGGAGGGCCTTTTGAAAATTTTCAGAAAAAAAATAGTGATTGGATTAATCCGCTGAAACTTCGTTTCTCGGTGAAAATTCGAGACGATTCAACGCCCGAGATGCCAGCGAATGGTGGAAAAATCGTCGACCTCAACAAGTTTCCTGTCCTTAATAAGTTCGGTTCCGAGCACACATTCAATGTAAGCTATCCTTCTTTCTGCATGTTGAAACCGTTGAATTTTTGAGGCAGTATACTATTTTATTTTAATTAAGACATTATAGCATTCCGTATGGGCAACAATATTCGCACGTATGACCTAAAGTTTAAGACATTTTGAACGCTCTCATATATTTCCATAGAGTTTACATTGTAATGTCTTATAATTTCTCTAGAAAAAAAGTCGTCCATCTAAAGTACTGTTTGTTCTTCACTACTTGTTTTTTGGAGCTAATTCGATCAACAATTTAGATATTTCAGTTATAAAAAGTAATGAAATTATATGAAATTTTCTTGCCAAAATTCTCAGCAATTCGTTACTATATATGCAGATTAGTTTCGTACAGAAAACCTTATTGATCAATCTTTGTAGGTGCCATTCAATAAGAAGTGCGGCTCAGATAATATTTGCACATGTGATCTACATCTACAACCAGTTCTTCCAGGGATATCGTAAGCACGATTTTTTTTCATTAGTTTCTTTTTCAAAACAAGTATATCTTCAAGTAATCTTTCCCCCACTGAAACTCATCCCTTGCGCATAGGCGTTCAATTGCTGCTTCTGCGCAAGTATTGAAAATGTTATACTTTACAATCCAATAATATCTAGACTAGCATATGCGAGAATTGGTTTTTAGATTTGAGACGGCTGTCAGCAGAAAAAAAATATACTAGGTAGTTTTGTAGAACATTAGAACTTCAAAAAATTTATCTCCCGGAGAGAGTTAGAAATTCTCGATCATGACTTCTCAACGAGTTCCTTCAATTTTAGCGCTTTCTTATTTCTCAGTTTGTTTGTATGCGTATCGCATCAATCAGTTTTCACTACAATTTACAAAATAATTTGTTCTCACATAAGCCTCCTTTGATGTTTTCACTAGTATGGGTCAACAATTGAACCACACATCGGTATTCCCTCGCTTAGTTTCTCTAACATTTTTGGCATCACTACTCTTGAGCACAAATTTGTGTGCTTGGTTTCACACCAAAGCGACGATGTATGGAAAGACCTGCTCATGTGTCCAAAAAATGCGTCAAATCCTCATGCTGGTTCAGTCGAGTATTCTTCATCCAATCTCAGTTTTGTTTCCTCGTTTGCCATTTCGATCTGATGAGTTCTTTCAACGACTATTTTAGACCATCAATAAAACTATCAAAATGAAATCTATCCATCGACCGTGTATTTTGTGGGGCTTGTAACGGTCCCAAAAAAAAACTTTCAGAGAGAACTCAAAGTTTGAAATGCTATATTACCAGAGGGTACTAGAAATATTTCGATGGTATGAATTACTGTATAATTCGTTTTGACACCGTTAAACCACAGCAAATTTTCGAGTTCTCGAGCTATCTCCATATCTTTTCACAAACTGATTAAATTTATCGGGCGCATTGATATCAGGTTCTTGAAGTGGGAGGAGGGAAGGGCCTGAATTGTGGAAGGTGTTCTGTTGAGGAGCAGCTTTCATTGTAGTTCATTTCATATTGTTGCCTATCGGATAAAGTTTAATCGAAGTACCATAAAAAGTGTAAGCTCGTATTGCACGGAAGATAATTTGCGTATGAACGAGCAAAAAGGAATGAAGATCTGATCGGAAATGCTAAACGAACATGACTTGGATTTAGGAAAGAGGAAGACGGTACATACGTAACACAAGTTGGCGAAAAGGCCTCCATCGATATTTCGTTTGTGGTGTCAAACAACGGTGAACGTGCATATGAAGCGATGCTATTCATTGAGTACAACTCCGATGAACTTGACGTACCTGTTTTGAGCAAAAAAGGCGGATCGGTTAATCTCAAAGGTTTTAGCGATGATCTCGCTATTCTTTTGCTCGGTAATCCAATGGAACCAAATAAAAAAGTAATTTTTTTTCACCTTCAATTTTTCTTATCGTTTTTCATTGTTTGGATTCTTCTGGCTGAAACGATAGTTTTCTTTGATAAAGATGAGCCAGAGCTGTCCAACTGTTTTGGAAGCATATCTGAATGATTAACGACGTAACCTCAGCGGTAGTTGAGAGGCGAAATCATACATCTGATTCCTTCTATTACTTATCAAGAAGCAGAAGCTCAGACTCCGGTGTTTCGATTTGATACTTTGGACAAAAAATGTTCATTCGACCCGAACTTGCTGCTTTTTTAAACGATGCCTTCATTTTCGCTTTCCGATTCTTGATGCCAAAGATATGTTTATTTAAATATGAACCATTTCCTCTGCTGTAGACATCCAGTTATGGGATTGCTGCTGATGGATCGTTGACTTATAGCCAAACAGGAATTTATACTTACTGCTGTTTTCTACACCTCAGGCAGTTAACTAGAATAGTCGAGTTTACTGTCAGTCTCAACTAGATACATGGAGATATCACTTCATGATGAAGATCGCATTTTGCTTATTCATCATTCAGAACGTCGTTGGTTTATCGACTGAGGTCGTTTTAAATATCTTGGAAGGATGTGGTATGCTACTGTTTGGAATTGAGTACAGCGTGGTGTATTTGTTCTGGTTTTCATATATGTTTCGTTGAAATTAATGCTGGTTGCAGACTTCGCGATAGGAGCACCATTTGCCAATGAGGGTAAAGGAGAGGTGTATATTTATCACGGCGCTAAGTCTCCAGACGAACTCAAAACCGAGCCAGTTCAGGCTAGCGTTTCCACTGTTTCTGAGAGATAAATACTTATTTGTCTTTGCCAACTTATATAATACCACTGGAAATAACAAAAAAAATTTAGTGCCACACAAACGTTATCTTCTGAAGATTAATCATCAAATTCGGTGACATTCTTGAGCGAATGTATGGTCTCTTCAATTTAGCCTAAAAACCAGATACGGAACGTTGTGTGCAGAATTGCAACGAAAAATGGTTCATGGAAAATTTCTTTCCAATTCGCTTGGTGGAAACAGTTCGGCGATTAAACGGTCCTCAATTTGCGTATGATAAGAGTTCAGTGATAATTTGTTTTACTGGCAAGGAAGAGATGTGAGTGAACAAAAATGGGAAGACAACAAATAAATGGTGAGCAAAGTTATGTATTTCTGTGGAGAATGACGGTGGTGGTAGGCTTGGGGAAGGTAAGGAAGTAAACTTGAAAAAAACGTGCAAGAATGATAACGCTGAAGAGTAGTGGACGGTCTACAAGCAAATAAATAACCAATCGATTACAGCTCAACTAAACGTAAAGTATGGCTTATACGTGAGACGAATATAATGAACAGTAAATGAAACTAGTTGAAAAACCAAAATCAATAAATCAAATTCAAAAAAAAAGTGGGTCTAACAAGCACTACAATGCTTGGATATATAAATGTTGTACCTAAACAGTCCAAACTGCTAGCCGTAAAATTTTTGTGAACAAATCTCCATTCAAGACTCCTATTTCCTCACTGCTTCAAAATCGTCTAAACTTGTAATTTTTGAAAGTTATTATTTGAAAGAGCGAAGAACCGATTGTATAAATTTACGCTCATTTAGAATGATGTCAAAGTAAATGGCTTATCGAACTATTCAAGCTTTCAGACAATAACAGTAGATGAGCTCGCCAAGGTGTATCCAGTGAAGAAGGGCGCCCGTTTGCGAACATTTGGCTTCTCATTATCTGGTGGAGTGGATCTTGATAAGAATGGCTATAACGACTTAGTGGTTGGTGCTTTTGCGTCGGACGCTGTCGCTATTCTGCGCGCGAGACCGGTAATAAATATCCATACGAAGCATCTAGAAACGGATCTGAAGGTCGACATCGATGGAGATTCTTCTTGTACGAGGGACGCACAGACGTGGTCAGTGTTTACTCGTCACTACTGAAGTAAGAAGATTTGATCGGGAAAAGAGCGGTGGGGAAGACCAGTAATAGGCTTGACATTATCGTTCAAGCGCTGATAGGGATGCTCTCGTTTCCAGAAGGTGGAAAATACTTCTCACCCAGATCAGGTCTGACTTCTATGTTTCCAACGCAAAATGCCACAAAACCCCAGTATAAGTTCACATTTAAAAGTTTCATAAAATTTTAATCGTTGCTCAAGTTTGACGAAATGCTGTGACAGTTACATTTGTAAAGCTTATTCAGTTTCTACATTACAACGGACTTATCGGTCGATTCGAGCAGTTCACGATCGTCACATCAGTTACTTAACTTCGACGCCGATGTGTTTCAGTGCACGCTGGAGGTTTGCTATTTAATGTATGCCATGACCTTCGAATTTACCCCACTCCCATCCTTCCCCACTCCCCACGCCTTCTTCCAGTGCAAATTCTGCTTCAGTTTCTAGCCACCTTCGCATTCCGGCAATGGAAATTCGTATAAGCCGTCCTCGAACTCAATCTCATTTTCAAACTTTAACACTACATGGGCATACTACGTCGTTCTAAATCCTATGAAACTCGGTTATTCTCTCCTACTTGTGCAATTTATCACAGCCTTACCTCTCGGCGATATCTGTTTGGCGCAGGCCCCCTCACATTCGATTTGCACTTCAGGTTGAGTTAATTGTGTAATGAAGTGGAATGCTACATTTCTTCAGTAAAATATTTTGCTATTTCGTCTGAATCGTTTATTTCTGTGCCATTTTCACTGTACTGAAATATCGTATGTGCTACTATTGATGTACAAGGTTTATTGACTTTTTCGAAAAAATCGTTCTCGGCAATAGGAGTTCTTTGATGAAAATTTGCTTTTAACTAAACAGGGATGCTCAGTTTCGTTGCATTTGGTTGCCGACTTTGTTTGACTTTTTTTGCTTCACTGAAACTTTTGCTTATTTGGTTACTTATAGACTCTTCTCTTATTGCATTTCCCTTATAGGTTATACCGTTGAATGTCGGTGTTGGCACTCGCGCGAAAATTGTCGCTTCCAACGGTGAAAAGTACATTTGGGCATGCGGACGGAATGCAAATATCAAATCACAAATCAGAAAACATCACTTATATATCCCGGTAAATTGTGAGCATCGATTTTTTTTAAATAATGGTCGCTGCTGGCCTATCACAAATGCGATTCTTATGAACACTACCATCATGACTGGAAGTGTCAAAAATGTGCCTGAGTATATTGAAATGAAGCAGGAGAGAGAGCGAGAGAACCGTGTGACAGCTGCCGAAAAACGAGTCGAAATTGTTGTTTGAAAGGCTTTTGAGTTAAGTTGCGGTTATAAAACAGGCATTTTCCTTCCATAAGAGGCTTAGCTTTTCTTTGCTGTGTTTCACGGTTCCCATGAGAACTTTCGTCTCTTTTGCGTACTTGCAGGCTTTTGGGCTCCGTTGAATCAGACAGTGTTTTATGCATAATCTTCCGCTTTTTAAAAAAAATAAGCAACAATGTTGCTGCTATTTTTATTCACTCATTTCTCAGTGAAATATGAAACAAAACTGAAAAGCGATTGATGACAAATTCCTTCTTTATGCATAGGTAAAAACTGAACTCTGTTACCGAAAGTCAAAGCTTCTTCGACTCGAATCTCTATGGAGCGCTTCTGAGGCTACCTTAGAATGAAATTTCATAGAAGTCGATCTCGGTGACTTTGGACAGAATTGTCTTTTCGGAAATGTGAGCTTAAACGTATTGTTTAAGAGCTGCCCGAAGATTTGGGAAAAAAAGTGATATTTTTGAATTATACTCGTATAAATAAAATTTCAGAAAATTTCTTTAAAAACCTGAAAAAGAAGATTTAGTTCACATTTTCAAAAAATTTTGCACAATAACACGAGAAGCTGATAATGACAAACATTAATTTAAACGGAGGCCCCGACTCGAGTTTTCGCAAGAGGATCTAAATGAATGAATGTACTATCTGGAGGGCCTTTTGAAAATTTTCAGAAAAAAAATAGTGATTGGATTAATCCGCTGAAACTTCGTTTCTCGGTGAAAATTCGAGACGATTCAACGCCCGAGATGCCAGCGAATGGTGGAAAAATCGTCGACCTCAACAAGTTTCCTGTCCTTAATAAGTTCGGTTCCGAGCACACATTCAATGTAAGCTATCCTTCTTTCTGCATGTTGAAACCGTTGAATTTTTGAGGCAGTATACTATTTTATTTTAATTAAGACATTATAGCATTCCGTATGGGCAACAATATTCGCACGTATGACCTAAAGTTTAAGACATTTTGAACGCTCTTATATATTTCCATAGAGTTTACATTGTAATGTCTTATAATTTCTCTAGAAAAAAAGTCGTCCATCTAAAGTACTGTTTGTTCTTCACTACTTGTTTTTTGGAGCTAATTCGATCAACAATTTAGATATTTCAGTTATAAAAAGTAATGAAATTATATGAAATTTTCTTGCCAAAATTCTCAGCAATTCGTTACTATATATGCAGATTAGTTTCGTACAGAAAACCTTATTGATCAATCTTTGTAGGTGCCATTCAATAAGAAGTGCGGCTCAGATAATATTTGCACATGTGATCTACATCTACAACCAGTTCTTCCAGGGATATCGTAAGCACGATTTTTTTTCATTAGTTTCTTTTTCAAAACAAGTATATCTTCAAGTAATCTTTCCCCCACTGAAACTCATCCCTTGCGCATAGGCGTTCAATTGCTGCTTCTGCGCAAGTATTGAAAATGTTATACTTTACAATCCAATAATATCTAGACTAGCATATGCGAGAATTGGTTTTTAGATTTGAGACGGCTGTCAGCAGAAAAAAAATATACTAGGTAGTTTTGTAGAACATTAGAACTTCAAAAAATTTATCTCCCGGAGAGAGTTAGAAATTCTCGATCATGACTTCTCAACGAGTTCCTTCAATTTTAGCGCTTTCTTATTTCTCAATTTGTTTGTATGCCTATCGCATCAATCAGTTTTCACTACAGTTTACAAAATAATTTGTTCTCACATAAGCCTCCTTTGATGTTTTCACTAGTATGGGTCAACAATTGAACCACACATCGGTATTCCCTCGCTTAGTTTCTCTAACATTTTTGGCATCACTACTCTTGAGCACAAATTTGTGTGCTTGGTTTCACACCAAAGCGACGATGTATGGAAAGACCTGCTCATGTGTCCAAAAAATGCGTCAAATCCTCATGCTGGTTCAGTCGAGTATTCTTCATCCAATCTCAGTTTTGTTTCCTCGTTTGCCATTTCGATCTGATGAGTTCTTTCAACGACTATTTTAGACCATCAATAAAACTATCAAAATGAAATCTATCCATCGACCGTGTATTTTGTGGGGCTTGTAACGGTCCCAAAAAAAAACTTTCAGAGAGAACTCAAAGTTTGAAATGCTATATTACCAGAGGGTACTAGAAATATTTCGATGGTATGAATTACTGTATAATTCGTTTTGACACCGTTAAACCACAGCAAATTTTCGAGTTCTCGAGCTATCTCCATATCTTTTCACAAACTGATTAAATTTATCGGGCGCATTGATATCAGGTTCTTGAAGTGGGAGGAGGGAAGGGCCTGAATTGTGGAAGGAGTTCTGTTGAGGAGCAGCTTTCATTGTAGTTCATTTTATACTGTTGCTTATCGGATAAAATTTGATCGAAGTACCATTAAAAAAGTGAGCTCGTATTGCATGGAAGATAATTTGCGTATGAAGGAGCGAAAAGGAATGAAGATCTGATCGGCTATGCTAAACGAACATGACTTGGATTTAGGAAAGAGGAAGACGGTACATACGTAACACAAGTTGGCGAAAAGGCCTCCATCGATATTTCGTTTGTGGTGTCAAACAACGGTGAACGTGCATATGAAGCGATGCTATTCATTGAGTACAACTCCGATGAACTTGACGTACCTGTTTTGAGCAAAAAAGGCGGATCGGTTAATCTCAAAGGTTTTAGCGATGATCTCGCGATTCTTTTGCTCGGTAATCCAATGGAACCAAATAAAAAAGTAATTTTTTTTCACCTTCAATTTTTCTTATCGTTTTTCTTTGTTTGGATTCTTCTGGCTGAAACGGTAATTTCCTTTGATAAAGATGAGCCATAGCTGTCCAACTGTTTTGGAAGCATATCTGAATGATTAACGACGTAACCTCAGCGGTAGTTGAGAGGCGAAATCATAC
Organism: Toxocara canis; assembly: GCA_000803305.1. Taxonomy (NCBI): domain Eukaryota; kingdom Metazoa; phylum Nematoda; class Chromadorea; order Rhabditida; family Toxocaridae; genus Toxocara; species Toxocara canis. Next base: position 16,954 of record JPKZ01004122.1, on the reverse strand, counting down.
ATCTGATTCCTTCTATTACTTATCAAGAAGCAGAAGCTCAGACTCCGGTGTTTCGATTTATAAGCGACATTTCTTATCTATTATACTAAACTGCATCCCAGTGCCAAATCGTTTTGAGCTAGTAAGTGTTAAAACGCAGTCATTCATAACTATAAATGGATCTTTCTTTCATGGAGTTCGTTAGAACGATCATACAGCTTATGTTCACATGACCACATTTTAAAAGTGTTTTGAATGCACTGAGCTTTCTGACATGTCTGTCGTCCCGCACATCATAAAGTTTAATTCGGACTTGATATTGTATTTCCAGTTGAAATTCGAACTCAGCTTCAAGCTTGCTCGTGGTAGAACAGAAGGACTTGGCAAGCCACTCGAATTTCGTGCCTATGTGAACAGTACAAGCGAAGAGAAGAATCTGGATAACAACGATTGGGAGGCCGTTGTACGCGTTATCAAACGAGCCGAGCTCGAAATGACGGCCGTTTCCGATCCGGCTATTGTCAGGTTATTTAGCTAAGCGTATTATGTAAGTTTTGCAGCTGTTATAAAGATATCGTTGTTATTGCGTTCCCGCCCTCTATCTGCGCAAAAAAAACCACATACATATGTAGAGATGACTGAATTTCCGTTTCCGCATACCATAATTGCGAAAAGGCCTCCATCGATATTTCGTTTGTGGTGTCAAACAACGGTGAACGTGCATATGAAGCGATGCTATTCATTGAGTACAACTCCGATGAACTTGACGTACCTGTTTTGAGCAAAAAAGGCGGATCGGTTAATCTCAAAGGTTTTAGCGATGATCTCGCGATTCTTTTGCTCGGTAATCCAATGGAACCAAATAAAAAAGTAATTTTTTTTCACCTTCAATTTTTCTTATCGTTTTTCTTTGTTTGGATTCTTCTGGCTGAAACGGTAATTTCCTTTGATAAAGATGAGCCATAGCTGTCCAACTGTTTTGGAAGCATATCTGAATGATTAACGACGTAACCTCAGCGATAGTTGAGAGGCGAAATCATACATCTGATTCCTTCTATTACTTTATTGGTAAGAGAAAAGAAGCGCAAGAGGAAATTAGGAAAGAAGCAGGAGCTCAGATTCCGGTGTTTCGATTTATAAGCGACATTTCTTATCTATTATACTAAACTGCATCCCAGTGCCAAATCGTTTTGAGCTAGTAAGTGTTAAAACGCAGTCATTCATAACTATAAATGGATCTTTCTTTCATGGAGTTCGTTAGAACGATCATACAGCTTATGTTTACATGACCACATTTTAAAAGTGTTTTGAATGCACTGAGCTTTCTGACATGTCTGTCGTCCCGCACATCATAAAGTTTAATTCGGACTTGATATTGTATTTCCAGTTGAAATTCGAACTCAGCTTCAAGCTTGCTCGTGGTAGAACAGAAGGACTTGGCAAGCCACTCGAATTTCGTGCCTATGTGAACAGTACAAGCGAAGAGAAGAATCTGGATAACAACGATTGGGAGGCCGTTGTACGCGTTATCAAACGAGCCGAGCTCGAAATGACGGCCGTTTCCGATCCGGCTATTGTCAGGTTATTTAGCTAAGCGTATTATGTAAGTTTTGCAGCTGTTATAAAGATATCGTTGTTATTGCGTTCCCGCCCTCTATCTGCGCAAAAAAAAAACTACATACATATGTAGAGATGACTGAATTTCCGTTTCCGCATACCATAATTGTGAAGGATGCATACCATAATTGTGAAAGGAGGGTTATGTGTCGTGCAGAGGACAATTATTATTGGCAGTCAATTATACTGTTGCGATCCAGAAGAAACAACAACTTTCTTAAACCGCACCTGATGATTCGTTTCAATTGTTTGTGACGCAGACTTGCCACTGCGCTTGATCATATTTGTCTCTTTCTTGCGTCATCTTTGTTATGTTTCGACCACTTACTCATATTATCACAAATGAATTTAGTAAGCACGTTAGAGGTATACCATGCCTATCGTGACGGAAGAGAAAGTGAACAATAAACAATAAACAATAAACAATAAACAATAAACAATCCACATCACAAAGAACAACAAATTTTTAAAGATTTGGTGGCGACATAAAGGGCGAATCGGCGATGGAATTTGACGAGGATATTGGTCCACTGGTTCTGCATAAATATACGATTACAAACAAAGGACCGTGGTCGGTCAGCAACGTTACCGTTCAGGTATGTCAGCATCACCAAACGGGGAAGTACACCAGGAGGACTGTTGCACATATTCTTTTGCGTTTAAGGCACTCAGACAAGGAACGCTACAAATTGCGACCTCTTCACCTTGCATTACTTACTTGGCAGCACACGTTAGCGATGTTGTAGGCCGAAAGTGGTCACCAAACCGGCCACTTTTATCAATCACCTAATAGTAATAAATTATACTATAGCCGCATTCATGGTTTAGCCGAAGCGGCCAATTTTATCTGCCCAAAGTTTGGCTTTATGTGACTTTGCAGGGTTGCATTTGCAAAGCGCATGCCGTCTCGTACGCATGCCTTTATCTACTCATTTCGATGGCCAATAGGTTGAGCTGTTGAACTGCTGGAGTAAAAGTTAAGAAATATCATGGATATAATGCACCAACCTTCCCATGCGCATCTTAAAGTCAGTGCATCAAACTTGAATAGAGTCAAAGATAGACATTTAAAGGCGACTGGAATTATGCACATCGAGAAACGCTTAACAATCCGTTCAGCCAAAAAACGCATGAAGAACGGAATTTTTTTGTGGATTAGGAAATATTTGCTTGCAGCTCGTGTAACCAGTCAGTTTGACAGCCAGAATTTAAAAAGCTTTTATCATTCGACCCCCCAGCACACTTGAAATAACTGGTATCGCTTTGTAATGGGCAAAGAAGAGCAACCTCGAATGCGAGTCAACGGATGAGCACTCCATGATATGCGCTTTGGCAATTCCGCTCATTAAACCTCTCGATCGATTTCATGAACAGCCTGCAAATACACTAGACACATTCGTATGCAAGAGAACGTATCAATGGCCTTATCGATAAGGGCAGCTGCGAGGTGGATGAGTAGGATATGACGCATCAAATTTTTCTGTCACTCTTTTGCCCCCGCAGCACCCTCTTCATCAGCAGTTTGTCAGAAATGCTCGTGAACGTCCGTTTTACCGTTCTCATCATTGCGAGCGCGGAGCCATGTTCAGCTCTGACGACTATATGTACGACTGATCGAAAAGTTTTTGAAGTGCCGCTTCGCGATTGCGTGGCCGCAACCTCATCAAAATAAGACAAATGAGAATGGCAAACAGCAGCCAAGGCCACGTGAAACTCCGCTGATTGGTGATGAGTTGAACAAGACCATGATCTCTCCTGCGGCCGGTCAATGGGTGGCCGAATTTAATTTTGACCCTAAAGCTAAAAATGTAAAAGTCATTGCAATACGTCGATGCTTTATAGAACAGTAATTAACTCACCTGGTTTTGGAAATCTGTGAGATAAAACATTATACAGTATGCAATATGTGATCACCAATGCGATCGTCAGATTTTCGTGCAGCTTGAGTTGCTGGTGAGTGAGGGTAGTTTTGAAAATAATTTTTTTTTAAAATTCTACTCCAGGCGCATAAATTTGGTGTGGTACCGTGGCAATGCTTAAGGCATTAATAAACGTGCATAATTGTTTCTTAATTTCTTTCTGATTTACTGCATAGATATTAAGAACTAAATTCAGCAAACCTAATTAAATTACAATGAGTTCATTTCGAAAATCACAATCGTTCGTCTAGTGAACTTAGTTTCGCAGGTGGAATGGCCATATCAAGTAGCGAGTGTATTCACGAAGGGCAAATGGGCGCTGTATCTGTTGGAAACGCCAACAATACAAACGACAAACACCGATAACTCGAACGTGATAAAGAAGTGTTCGATGGCACTGCCCACCGAATGGGTCAATCCACTGCAGTTGAAGTTGTTCCTTGATTCGGGAACCTCCTATAATTTAGAAGACGATGAAGACTTAAACGAACCATTCGAAGAGATCAACCGCAGAATTAGGGTATGATTGCCTCACAACGAATTTTTCGTTGAAAATATGGTTATCTTCCACAGAAAAATGATTACTGAGAAATTGAAAACTGTAATTCCCAATCATCAGGCAGATATAAGTTCATCAAAATATGCAATATGCTGACTTTGGGATCTAGCTTCTTCGATTTGCTATTTGCGCCATCGAAATCCTAATCGTCGTTTTTTCCTTCCCTCTAAAATCTCAAAGTTTTCGTTCAGTTCGGTGTCTTGACTGGGACTTTTCGCTCCGCCAAACACCTCTGTCTATCCGACCTTACAAGATTGTAAGTATTTCTTCACTGTGGGCGTTGCGTTACGACTGGCCGTAAATTGATCTGGTTCCAGTTATAAAGATGCTTTTTTTAAAGATACTTTTCTTCAAATTGCAAATGAGTTTTTGGTTAGAAGCCATTAGTTAAGGAAAGAAGAACAGGAATCGCGGTAAAGATTTCTTTGCGGTAATATTAAGTATTTTCAGCCGGGTAACCTTATTAAAGTATCCGATTGTGCAGCAGCATTTTCCGCTATGTTATTCGAGCTGGTGTTGTTGAAGAGCGTTCATCAAAAAGCTTTTCCGTTTTAGAGAGCGCCTCGAGAGGATATACCAGAGGCAAGACCATCGCGAGAGCTTCGAATTAAAACGACCAAAATCACGGAGAAATCTGGCGAGGAAGTAGAGATCGTTCGCATCGTACGTTCCTTTCAATTATGCTTAGAATTCGTTGATCTCTGCATATTACTGTCGAATAGAACAACAAAAAAAAATTAAAGAGTGCTTTTAGCTTGCAAAATGTGCTAACGATATGTTCTCCTTTTCCGTTGTTTTCTTTGATTTGACATTTCATCTCTTTTAATTGTAACTTGCAGTATTTATCCTGTTCCCCTCAATTGGCTCCCTCCCAATACAATTTGATTTAGTTTAATATCAGTTTGTTGCTTAATGTGAATAGTGCACTTCTGTGGTTAGTGCTATTGTGTACGCGACACTTTTCCGTTATAATTCAAAAAATCGAGCGGCAAAAATTTTTAGGAAGAAAAAGTAAAAGATCGAAAATGCCCAACAAAATAATGATCCAGTCCATTTGTTCCGGGAATCACTTCCTAACGGTAGTAGTCAATGGCTTTAAAATTACTTTATATTGGCGATTTTGTTTTCCAGAGTTGCGCAGAGCAGTCAGCGAAATGTTTCACTGTGACGTGCCATTTCGATTTCCTTGATGTCGATGCATCGGCCCTAATGGAATTTCGTGCCCGTCTTTGGAATGCAACATTTGTTGAGGTAAGTGTGTATTCCAATTTCAACAGTTCCAAACTCATAAAGAATGGAACTGTTTTGTGGGATAGGAAATTACAGTTTGTTTGCCCCCTTAAAAAAAGAAATCATAATTGACTCGTTTCGACGATGCGTTCTAAAGCAGCAGTGAAATCATTAATTGTGGATCCGAGCCGAATACGCATCAGATGATGTCGCTGAGTTTGGTCGAACAACGAACGCCACTGAGTATCGTTTTGTTTGCAGTGGCGATATTTCGATTTTATACTTTCGTCAAATAATATTTCAGATTTAGAAAGATTAAGGTAAATCATCCTGTATATCCGCACACCGACTAAAGTTTGAACAGTTTATGTTTTTGTTTCACCGCATGATTTGAGGAACCACTAGTGGAAGGAAGTAAGCAAGATAACGATCCGCTTTATGCTCTACTACACGAATAAATATGATGCTTCTTTGTTCAATAGTGGTCCAAGTTCAGCATTCAAGTTATTCTTCATCTTATCGCTTCTTCTACAAAGCGCTTACTTAGTAAATACGATTGTGTTTGAAAAAAAAGGAAAATAATGTTACACGAAATGGAATGTCGGTCTCATCCGTTTTCATCTTTTGATTTATGACCTCTTTGGAGAAATTTTCTGGATTGAGTATTTCATGTTCATGTTCATTTTTCCTGCAAATGGTTGCGCTATTTTAATGCCCGCAGAGTGCATGCGAGAAGCAAAGAGTGCAGAATCGGTTAAGCTGGGACGTGTGTGCCCTAAACCGAATCGGCTGCATTATCAGTCATGATATTCTACACTATCCTGACGCAGCTCAACAATTAGTTCGACCGTTTCATCCAGTTTCTTTGTTAAGGAGAGAAATTATGCACTTATTATCTGCCTTTTTTTTTCAGGACTACTATGATGTTACATACGTCGAAATCAGCTCATCAGGGCGATTATTACTGGATCCGGAGCAAGGAATTGAAGAGAAAGACACGTCGAATAATTTCGCATCCGCATCAACTCATGCCTATCCGGATCGACCGGCCATTCTAGAGACGGCACCCATACCATGGTGGATAATCGCCGCTGCAGTTGGTTTGGGTCTTTTGATCCTTATCATACTCATTCTCATATTCTGGAAATGTGGCTTCTTCAAGAGAAATCGCCCAAATCATCCAACGTTACACCAAGCCGAATATCAATTCCGACAGGAAGAATGGACTGAGAGCTAAGCGTTTTTGTTGATGATGCACCCAAAATGGGAAGGGAGGAAAAGGATAGGAAGAAGGGGAAGAGAAAATGGGGTGGAACCTCCTCTACAATCCTTCAATCTAAGTAAGAGGATCAATTCATCTAGACTGAATGGATTTTTTTTTCGGTTTTTTGATGGAAGAAGGCTTGAAATTATTGTTGCTTCAGTTCGTTCGAACGAAATTTCTATGATCCCTCTGGATTTCTCCTTTCATTTGCATTGTGAAGTTAATGGTCTTTTGAAGTATTTATGATCTTATAGGGAAATACTGTTCATGTTGTGTTATAGTTTTGCCCTACTGTAGTTCTAATTTGGCGTTTCGTAACTTTCCGAGCGAATTGCATTATGACTCAGTGAATTGAATGTCCGATTAAGAAATTCGAACATAAGTTGATGCCACAAATATTTAAATGCTAATAATGTTCTATAGTCTTCGATATTTCGTCGATCTTAAGCAAGCGTATTTTTAAAAAAAACATTTGTATTTCAACTCTAGAAAATTTTGTTTTCCAGTAAGTTTATTGTTTTTCAATAATTTCCAGGGATGCAAATAATGCCGCAAATGCTAATAACTTTTCTTACAACCACAAAATTGAAGGCTGTTGAACACTTATGAAAAATATTTGACCTGAGGCTACATAAAAGGGGCAAACAAACTTTAATAAAGCAAGCATACACAGTCTAGCAAGTCGTAATCTAAGCATATAATAGTTAGGCTGTTGTCAAAATTGTTTCCATAACATTTGCTAGAGAATTTACTCCGTAAACTCGCCAAAACTTTTCCTGCCACCACAAAAATGACCGAAATCAGTCGTAACATTAGGGTGAGTACAATACACGTTATTTTTTTTTTAAATGAAATTCGCCAGAGTTACTGTAATTGTGCATTTATTTATGAATCAACCTATTTTCGAAAAAAAATAAGTTGCAAGACTTTGCCTTGCGCTAGATAAAATGAAATTACACGATAATTGTTCGGGACCGAATAAATCGAAAAGATCGGTTGATGGTAGTTGTCGTTTTTTTTTTCAAGGTTGAAACGTATAAAAGTTTGTTGGCCAGTGATCATTAGTTCTGGTCACCTTTCTGTATGGTAAATGTAATCAGTTTTGCAAAATTCGTAGAGGGATTTGTAAAGAGAACTAAACTTCTCAATCGATGGAGGAACTCTGAGCACCAACAACTTAACGAGTTCAGTATAGAATACAAATGGTTTCAAATCCTTCTGAATGTGTCACATATAGCAGTTACTAGTTTTCAGCAGATATAACATTTAATATTTTAGCAGATAGTTTTTTTTCGGTAATTTTAGAATGGACGCGATTTAAAAATCATCTTTAATCATTTTTCTAAGCTCTTCCGTATCCGTCGAATTTCATTGTCGATTTCACGACATCATCTATAAATTGTGCCTTTTTTCGTCAAACAATAGGCCAAAAATTGTAAAGGAGATTGTGGAACGCCTTATTAGTAATCAGGTCGTTCGTCTTTATCAACAACAATAAATGCTCAATCGATATTTACGAATATTTTCTTTTAATAAAATGCTTCTTTTCACTTAAATGTTTTTTCTTCATTTGTTTGTTGTATTTTTTTGTATATTCGTATTTTGTTCGCTGAGAATGTGATTGTCGCAAAATTGCTAAAAACGCGCGCATGCAACTTTTTCTTTTCAATGTTCACTTCCCTCAGAGAAGTTCTTTTCGCTCTATGGTGCTCTTTGTTGTATATTCTTTTTAAATAGATATTTGTTGTTATGCTCATTTCCAACACTGAAGTTGTTATTTTTTCTAACATCGATTTCTTTCGGAACGAACGATTTGTTTATTTCTATTTTCTGTAGACCGACCGCCTGTAGAATTCGAACAAATATGGTGTGATTGTTTTCATCGAAAATGAAATACACATTGACTACTGCTTAGAAGAGTGGCCTCGTTTAAGAGAGTTTTTAATGCAGTACTGTTCTTAGCAAGCTACTAACACTTCTTTAACAAAAGAACTGCTATAAAGTTTGTGCGAGTTTTAGTGGTTTATCGTTTTTCGTTGTTGTTTAAATGTCGTTTGCTTGAGAAATTTGTGAATAAATTGTTGCTGAAGTGCAGAGGGGATTGAAAACAAAGTAAATGTTGGCGCTTGTAGCAAGATGGCAGGCATGTTGGATCTATTTGTTGCTCTGCGAAAACTTGATTGACTGAAGTGCGAAGTCATTATCGGCCAGTTAGCCGTAAAGTTTGATGAGCCAGCAGCTTGTGCAACACGCTCAAGTTACTCTCGTACAGAGCAAAATTGGCGCTATTGACGCTTATTTCTTCGTTTCCATAACAGGTGAATCCGGTTGCCTGTTCCGTTTGAGTTTATAGCGAATATTAACTCTAAAAAAAGGCCTTATTTTGACGGCCACTATGTATAGCCAGCTGACCGCGCTCGAAAACATAAGATCGAAGATGACATTGGGTACGGTAGCAACGTGCTTGGCGCATTGCCAGGTCTCTCGTTACACTGTTCCTCACTGTGTTAAATGCGTCGCACTACTGTGCGTGCTTCCGACGGTCATTTTATACATCCAGAATGGCTGACTATACAAAGAGATATTTTGCACCCAACGTAAAACAACTTGCGAAAAATTTTCGATCGAGATAAACCGATATTCTTGAAGAAGCGGCAAATTTTCAAGGCGCTCAAAATGTGAGGTGCAGTTTACTCGATGTTACCTCTTCTTTCAAATGAAAATAAGAGCCGTTCTGCGCGCGATCACGATAACCAATTAAAAAAGATCAATATAGGTAGTCGAGAAACCACAGTTGCGGTATGCAAACGATGCCATTAATTGTTCCAAGCTGTAGAATCAGTTTTTGTACAAGGTTGATCTCTTTGGTCTTAGCGAAACACCTTTCCTCGAACCATCAGGGTCTCGTAATTAAAAACTTCGTTCACAACTCCTCATTTCGGTGAAGCAACTACAATGCATACCTTGCACGTTAACATTATTACACCAGTGTAAACATGGATATGATATCATCGGCCTCTTTCGAGGTACTGAGATGTGTCGGACCTTCAAGTCATTTTTTTGTTTTGCAGCTGTCCAATGCACCTGAACAATCAATCATCTTAGGCTTATTAAGCTAAGCATCGTGCTTTTCGCATACTTTTCAGAGTTCTCATAGCACAAACCGGAATGCGTTTCATATTGACGCCTTGTTGTTAATGGTAAGAAATATATCGCTTTGGTGGATTTATACCCGTTCCGCGATTGCATGCAAATGCCGTCTGATTTTTTTGTGACTCTTCCTTTTGGAAGCAAAAAAAAAATGGAAAGAAGAATGAATTCATTAGCAGATAGTTTTGTTCCAACCAAATCTTACTCGTTATGCGTATCTTTCTACAAAACTCAATTAAACGTTCCTTTGCATCGTTTCTTCGTATTTTTTGCGATAAATTTTTCCTTCACTCAATTCACTCGATCGTAATCGTTTTTAAATGCAAACCCAAGAATGGCTCAGTCTCAGTGTGTAGGGTAGTTAGCATGTATGTTCATCCCACTGATGGCTATCAGCGTTAGTCGCCTAATTAATCGCCAAATTATCATCAGCTGGCAAAAAAAAAACAACCGTAACAATAGTTGATAAGACTTGTGCAAGGCCGAACGACCGGAACTATCGGGAGCGTTACATGAAATGTTGATCTCGACGTACGCTGTGGATGCCTTTCTTAAATTCACTTGGCATGCCTACTAGGTTGGTCGACAAGTCTTTAAAAGTTTTGCGTAGGATGTACTGTTTGAGAAAATTGTGAGGTTGTAGATGAGGTTTTGCTCGGAGTACTGCTATTAGTTATAAAAATGTGGGCTAATTAAAAGTTTTCGTCAAAATAATGCACAAATTTTTGCATGTTTCACTGTTACGTATCACTGAAATGTCTTTAGAACAACTGACAAGAATACAGCTCATTTGCCCACTCTTCTGAACCTTTTACGTGCGTGCCTCGTGATCGACTCTTTCTAATCTTCTCTAAAACTTCCAATACTCCGATTTGTGTTCAAATTGTCTATCTCATTGATTTATCACTTTCATGCCTCCTATATCTATTCCTTTCAAGCAGCACCAATGAATGGTCTCAAGGAAAGATATCGGCGGACACAAACACTGTTGCGACATCAATTCTTTGAAGGAGACAAAACCATTTTGACAATTTATGACATATTGTCTTTTATGGTCATTCCAATATAACGCTGGAATGGCCATAATAAAAAAATGCATCGTTAATGCTTGTTTTAATATTCTATTCGCTTTAACAATCGCCCACAATCGCAGTTCTCTAATCACGTCAATTTGTCAGTCAGATTTATTGGCGTTACATTTAATTTGACATCCGAACGGCTGTATATGTGCTTAATCAATTTTTTGTAGAATACGCAAAAAGTGTACACTGAAAAAAATTTGTTGAATATTATGCGCTATATATTTCTCCTTCAAACTGATGTTTCGTTTAGAAGCCATTTATTTCGTTCGAAGTTATATGTGTGTAGGTGATGTATGAGAGTTAATTAAGTAACAATTAAGCTATAATTGTTACTCGTATGTTAATCGTTAATGCAATCCCCAGAGAATCAATTAGTCTCTAAATACTGGTTAAACCAAAGATTCGACTATTATCTACTTCGGCTTTTTTTTTGCAAAAGTTCTGATTATTAATCCTGTTAAACAAATAAGAATCACTGCAAATAGTCGCAAAGAGTTGCAAAATGATGTATGATCTAGATATTATTAATATTGGCTATAATTTGCAACATCCAATTTCATGTATTCATTTTTATTAAAGGGGAAATGATATCTGAAGATGATTAAATCATAGTTCATGTGATGTAACTGAGAAAAAGATTTGTTCACAGTTGGAAAATTTATTAACAATGCATAGTGCTTGAGCTAATCTATAAAGCAGTAGTTGATAAATTTACACTAAATGAACACAATAGTTCACTTGTTCTGTTTTTAATGTTGCTGCGTATCGATCATAATCATTCGAAAAATCATCTAACATTTATGGTTGGTTTGCCAAATTGTTTGCGCCACTTTTATGGCCGCAAAAAGCGTTAAGCGTTTTATTCATCTTCCAATGGGGCATAAGTAATGGCCGGTAGAGGCTGTCACGAAATGGCCCCAATGGTGACCTGATTGGGACTTTTAAAAACGCTTCAGTCCAGGTCATAATAGGCTTACGTATATACAAGCAGCTAAATGCTTTCGCAAGTCGGCTTTCTAATATGAAAAGAAAGTCAAAAGAGCAGAAATCAATGAACTTAATGGGCTTATGTTTTGGAAGGAAGAGCCCTTTTTTGTTTGCCTGGAAAACCTCGCCTTCCATTCGTTTCGAAGAAAAACGCAAGCTTTGCTGTTCTGAAAAAAAAAGCGCAAAATGGGTTATCTTTTCGACTTTTTTGCCAGCAGATTATTCTTAGGAAGGGGAGCTGCAGGAAGCCTTTTGAGACTTATGGAGAAGTTCCGTTTTATTCCGTGCTTAGACCTATGATAAAGGGACCTTTTGAGACTTACGGAGAAGTTCCGTTTTATTCCGTGCTTAGACCTATGATAAAGGGATTTTTTTTGTTGACTTTTTACGATCATCACATTTCCAACAGGATGCCTAAACTTTTCTAAATTTTTGTTTCATTTACAGGATCATCAAATTTGAGCCATAATGATGCATAAAAATCTCACACCTTTTATGAAGTCCTTCGAGAAGCAATTGGCATCTATTTGCACGCTTTCAACTGTTCTCCAGGCATTTTATCTGTCACAGATTATTTTCGAGTAGGTTTAAGATGATGATAGTAATAGGCTACCAGGCTTTACAGAAATTACTCAAAGTACAAGTAATTTCCTCATTCGCCTCTCTTTTGCCCAATTTTTGCGTCTATCGAGCCCACATGTTGAAATTAGAATTGCTCAAATAAAATGAGCAATTTCGCAACATAAGCATTATTTTTATCAGTTATTTTAATGCGACGATAAGATGATTACACTAGTCACTCGCACCTCACCATCTCTGGCATGAAGCATCTCTGTCGACGTTTTATACTCCTCGATCACTTGCTTTATAGTCCATATAGTAATTCGTATCGAGTGTCAGTCATATTTGCTGAAGGTGTGATCGAGTAAACAGTTTGACGAAGATGCCTCGTGGCAGTGATGATCAAGTGTTCTACTTCTCCAATAATATTGTTATTTAGAAGAACTTCCGTTCATATTCGTTGCTTGCTGACGCATGTTAATAACGGCTGGCAAAAAATAATAAAAATCGCTAGTAAGTGTTCATCTCAATCTCTTTACTCACCCTTGATGACTTCATTATTTTGCGATTTTGCTGCTAATATTTCCTTACATTATTTGCACTCATTATTACCGAACGGAAAAGATTTTCTCTCTGTTCCTTAAAGCGTTTAAATTTGTGATTAGCCACGAACTGGATGTGCACTATCTCTCAGCTTGAGCCTTTCCACGCTCATATTATTGTAAATTGTAGAGTGATTTGAGGAATTTATTTTTCTACTTCGCTTCCGCATAAGCGTATGACGGTAAACAATACCCTCATTTTGTTCACGGCTTATGTATTGTGGTTTTCTATATTAAAAACAGCCTTAATTAATAGTAGCCATGTTGCTTTTGCACAGCCAACTCGCTTGTTGTTGTGATCTGTTCCGCATGCTGTAAATAGGTGTATAAAATTTGAATACCTATACACGTATTTGAATAAATATGTATGTGTGTAAAAAATCTAAATATATATATATATATATGTATATATATATATATATATACGTAAACATGCATGCATTAATCTGAAGGTTTCATTCAGTCAAGGAACGCAAATTACCGTGCTGCGTCAAATACTAAAATCTCACATCTATTTTTTGTGCCATTTGTGATATATATAGAGAAGAAAGCCTCTATTTATGACGTTTTATCCAAAAGCGGACTGCCGCATTCGATGTAATTCAATGGACTGTTTTCACAAAGTTTTCGTTGGAGAAAGTTAAGAGCTTAATTTGTTTTTGAGAGCGGCGCGCTTTTAAATCCCCTTATTTTATATGTGTGAGGGCAATTATTTGATCAAATTTCTTCTCGTTTTTTGAACTGCGAAATTTGCGCTGTGCTTTTCTGCCTAAACTATTCGTATATGTCGCTGAAAATATCAAAAGTATTAGATAGAATGTTTTTTTCTGCGTAAAGTGCATTCGATAAATTGCTAATGGTGTCGCGCATGTTTTTTTTGAGCGCAATTCGAATTAATCGTTCGCGAAAATCTTATCACTTATCAGTTTGTGCAAATTTGCATAACCAATCGTCGACTGTCACCAGACAAACAAATGCAACATCGCCAGGTGCCTTAAACTTTTGAATTTTAAGACCGCGAAATGACATCTCATTTCGCCACAAAGGCAAAATTATTCAGAGGAGAAATCGAATTTACAGGGGAAGCTTTTAGCGCTTCATAATTTAAAGGGAGAAGCATCTAGGAAAAGGATTAGATATGAGAGGGCCGCTATATTTGGGTGAATAATGAATTCGACGGTTTACTGTGCCGCTGAAATAAACGTACGCCAGCGCCAAAAACGCTGATAACCAAGGAAGTGAGAAATTTGGGAGCAAATGAGCGATTTCTTAAATATATATTGTATCCGATCGAAATTTGTAATTTTTTTCTTTGAATACTTGTGCCTAATCACTAATTCTTGCGTTTATCATTAGTACTTCTATCCAATCATTAATACATCTATCTAATCACTAGTACTTGTGCCTAGTCACTTATTCTTGCATCTAATCACTAACACTTTTGTCTAATCACTAATACTTATATCTAATCATTAATACATGTGTCTAATCACTGATAATTCTATATATTCACTAATGCTTGTGCCTAATCACTAATTCTTGCGTTTATCATTAGTACTTCTATCTAATCATTAATATATGTACCTAATCACTAATACTTGTGCCTAGTCACTTATTCTTGCATCTAATCACTAACATTTTTTCTAATCACTAATACTCATATCTAATCATTAATACATGTGTCTAATCACTGATAATTCTGTATATTCACTAATGCTTGTGCCTAATCACTAATTCTTGTGTCTAATCACTAATGCTTGTGTCTTGCCGCTAACTGCTTCTTTACTACTGCAATCGCCACTCCTTTTCGCTTTTCTGTTTCTGTGCGATGATAACATACTCCTTAAGGATGGCGGAAATCTCCTTACATTTTGCGGCTAGTCAGGCTGCTTTACACATATAGTGAGAAGGTCGCAGAAAACGAATCCCGACAGAATGTTTGACCTCGCCGAAAAAAAAATCTGAATTTTTTTATTTATCGTATTTGAATTTTTTCGAGTGAATTTAATTAAGTAAAATTTAGTTCAGCAAAAATTTTGAATAAATTGAGTAAACTTAACACTTTGTCCTCAAATAACAGTGAGTTTTTGATTGGTAGACGAATGAAGACGTGCAAGATCTCATTACCTGTATGGGCTTGAACTGTTAAGAAATTGTTGGAAGGCATTCTTCAAACGCGACAAGAAAAATGTCGATCTCACTTTTTGCACCTATCGTCGCCTCAAATTCTTTGCAATGGTGTCATGTAGGCTTTAAAGTACTTTTTAAGACGCATGCAATCGGTTAACCTAACGGCTTGTACAGTAAGCAGGGTTTTGGATAATTAAGGCATTTTCTAAACGCGTTTATGTTTCCAAAAATATTGTGATGCGATTTTGAAGGACAGAAAGGGTTTGAGGCGAGAGTGAATGGATGGTTTGTTGGATCGCTTTCAGCTTGAAGTGTCAATCACTAAAAGCACAATGCGCATCGATGTTGCTTATACGACCCGCATGTCTCTGTTCTGGGATTCGCTTCTTAGAGATAAATTCACTCCGTCTATTTATTATCCTTTTCAAATATTTTGGCTGTTCGATTATTTATGGGGATGTTGTGCTGATGTATAGTGACGGAGAGAATTAGGTGGTTGACGATGGGGACAACAAAAGCATGCGCTAGGTGTTCGTAGCAGATCTTCACCGAAAACGATACCGCTGAGGTAAAATTTGCATGTCTTGAAATGCTGAAAACAGATAAAAATCTTCAAGAAAATCTTTTCATATGCTGAACTTCTCAGCGTCTCCACTCACTTTCTGTACTCTTCTAAAGTATTCACTATGAGATTTCTCTCCAATTTTTTTTTCCGTCGATCGCAGAACTTCGTGAGCATTTCTTTTGACCGTTGTTATTTTTCGACCCAAGTCAATTTTTGTTTGGCTAAAAAGTGTGTAGTACGCAAAGCATTATAATCCGTTGTGAAAGCTTCAATATCATATTCACTCACAGTCACAACATCATTTCCGGCAACGGCGTAAGTATACTTGGTCGTTCGTTTAAAAAAGTGTTCGACAATCCTCCGCTCTGCTGTAATGATTCGAGAAAACTCTATGAATTCGCTTTATTTTTTTTACTGCTTTTATCTGTTGTACCCATCAAGCGAAATAATTTTGATAAAATCTTGAAATCTAGGAGGACTAAACAAAATGAGGAGATTCATTAAAGCGGAACTATACCTAGACTAGGACTGGTTCTATTGAGTAGCTATTATCGTCGAAGATCAAAGTATGTAAAAGGGCGATTTGCTATCGTGGCTGGAAGGGAGATGCCCGTATAGCCAAACGGCACACAGCGCTTGATGATTGAGTAAGGTATTATACGTTGGATCAAACGATCCTCGTCGACGTAGCCTTTATCTCGATTAACTTCTTTCTCTGCTCTGCTTGACGAAATGGCAAAAAATAGTCTATCCCTCTTGACGTAATCGCATTGTCTGTCAAAGATATAAGCCTTACTGGCTCAAAAATAAAACGACGGACTTTCATCCATACCCTCAAACGTATACCCCCCTCTCACTCCCTGCTCAATGCAGCCTTCACATCCAACATACCCTTCTCTACTCTTTAAAGCTGTTGGCTTTTTTTGTCCCCTGGTGCTTTATTAGCGGAGATTTGATAAATATGAATGAACGTGCACAGCGAAAAACCTCAACGATGGAAACATAATTGATGCATCGAACTAATAGAACGGAATCCTAACTAATGTGACTGGGCAGATGGTAAAAAACAATAAAGTTTATTTTCCGTCTCCGTATTCATCATTAATGCTCATATGTTGCATGAAATGCAGGCATTTTCAGTGATGAATTTAACTGATAAAATTGGCTGAAAATGTTAGTGGTATAAGGCTCAAATCTACTAGAATTCGCAAAAAAAATCGATTAACGTTTCATCAAATATAGTATTGCTGGCTCGAAAAAAAAATCCGTACATCGCAGTCATTATCGAATGTTCTTTTCATCCTAGACA
>JPKZ01004121.1:123337-133477 GCA_000803305.1 Toxocara canis | reverse complement strand
CCTTTCTACAATTGCTTCTGCAAAGCCATTCTTTACTGCACAATTTAACGTTACATTACATAACGCCCTCTTACATGGGGAAGCCGATATTAAATAATTGCTTTTCTTTTCAAATGCTGACACCTCGCGCGCTTCTGTTATGCACTTATCTCCTCTGTGCATGACGATGTCACATGCATTCGATTCCGGATTGGGCTGTCGAGTGTTTACGTTATGCGTGTTCATGTCATGAAGCCATTGTCCATGTTGTATCCGTTTATTTTGCATAGCAAAATAAACGCACAATTTTGGCTAGTTACGAATGAAAACGCTTATTAAACATGACGATAGGTAGTAGCACTACGTAGTTGCATGGAAACTGTTTCATACTCGAAACGGCGTTGCGCGTAGTTCATGAACCACTTGTTGAAGAGGCGACATCTCACGCACACGCTTTAACGATGAAGCATTTTACACTTGAAGAAAGCTTCTTTGCCCACTTAGTAAAACGAGAAATCGACAATCGTTTGGCGAACTAACTCTTGGTTCTTGAAAATCTTGTTTTGAAATGTACAGTGTGGTCACTTGGTTGGTGTTCGCGAGCGCATTGAACGTAATATAGAATAAATTTACACTATTGTAATTTAGATGAATGAGAAAAGAAAATCTGACACATGAAGTGTTCCGAAATGTATTGTAAAGATAAGAGAAGATATGGTGGAAGTTAAAAGAAAAAAATTAGAAGAAAAGAAAACGTTACTAATTAAAGGCCTTTTCTTATGGCACAAAAAATAGAGGTCCTCAATAGAAAACTATTTTCGTCGCTCAAGAATAAGAAACTTTCATGACAAATACTTTTGAGTAAACATTTCGAATAAATTGTCGAAATTAAGTGACCACAACCGAAATCATAATATTCTAAAAAAACGCTGTTACAAGTAGAAATACTCTTCGAAATGTAACTAAGTTTGACTTAGCCAATTTCCAGAATTGAGACCGTTTTGAGATTAGCAACCAACTTCTCCAGTTCATAAATTCTAAGCATAACTCGATCACGTAAGAAAAACAAACAAACAAGATCCATATCCATCGATAGGTCCTCGTTCGCATCACAAACAATTTTCTATGGTAATTTCTGTCTTCGCGTAATATTTTCTTGTATGAAATGAAGTTTCGGGAAAGATTTTAGGAAAAAAATTTTCAGATTTAACAATCGGGACGATTTAGTGTTTTTTAAATGGCAAATCATAAAAATTGGGTGAATTTCTTTTTGAAAAATTTTCCGCATTTTTATATTCTGTTCTCGAATCGGCGGCCGCATGTTTTCCATTTTGGTGGTTTTCCGCTATTGCAAAAGATTTGTCCACATTAATTACAGTCACGCATTGCCACATTTTCATGAATCTACACCTCTTCCTTAGATTCCAATAAGCGTTCCCACATAATTGCTATTGTATATCTGTCTGATTCGAATTCACACACCTATGTGTGCGCATTTGAATGTCTCTTTAAGTTCGCTTGGCAAAGTGCCAGTGCGAAAACGTAACGAATTTATAAAATTTAGGTGGTTTTAATGAATTTATTTTGACATGCTTTCGGCTACTTATAGACTAATGACTAAAGCTGAAACAGGAGGTCACAACCGTACATAATATCGGTGGGAATTCGTATGAAAGGAGTCGTTGTTGAGAGCTTATATCGATTACCAATAATCACGCGCAACGCAAGCGTTGAAGTTGTTAGAATTAACGATATAGATATATACTGTACTATAACTGTTCCATTGTAAAGTGGCACACTGCTTAGTTCTATACTTCACAGTACTGGTTCGAATGGATCGAAACCACACGAAATGTCAAGCACCTTCTAATTTTTGGGATTAAAACTGTATCAAACTGTGTTCGATCCTATTAAAGGAACCCATTATTACACTGTTTCTTCCACGAATGAAGGCTAAAAGGAGAAAAAGATCTCTATTGTACACTCCTGCAGCGTTATACCCCATTGTGACCTAAAGGCCAAAAAAATATCGAGCCTTTGCTTCACAGGTATTCCGACGTTCCCTTTGTTTTTTTTTTCTTCGTTATTTTACCATTTCTTGGAACTTGTCAGAAGATGTTATGTTATTGAGCGCCGACCTACTTAAACTATTCTATTGTTGTTCTAAAAAAAGACTGCCGATAAGGAAGCTAGAGCAGAATAGTAAATGATATAGATATATACTATACTACAACTGTCTCATTATAAAGGATTACTAACAGGATTATTAACATTGTCGATCGAGGCAACCAAAGCTTACTCGCTTTCAAATAAAATATCCTTTACGAGTCTTATAGTCGGATATATAGCACAAAGCGACTACAAACCAACGATGAGCAGCAACCTATCGTATGCGTTCATATAATGAAATGTTATAAGAATACAACGTAAAGGAAAGTGAAGAGGATCATTAAGCAATTAGTTTCAACGAAAACAACAAGAAATCACTCAGAATGCAAACAATATACGCAAATAAAAAATGTTTGTTTTTTGAACAACATTGATACACAAATAAACACATAACAAAGGATGCAGCAAATTCAGAATATAAGCCATATATGAGACGTATAAGACGCGAACAGATGAAGTCCGATGTGCGTGAAAGAGACGCAAGAAAATCGCGCACGTTTTGCATCAGCACATGTGTGATGGATCATCAACTAACGTTGAGCATAAAATCTTCACCACTTTAATTTAGAAATGAATTTAAAAACTGTCCGCCTTAAGATATAGGATAAGCTAAGGCGGCTGTATATAAAGAATCTATACGATTTACTCATCGATCTGCTTTGATAGAGGTACGAAAAAATAATTGGTAAGGATAGCGTTGAAAATGGAAAAAAAAAAGTTCAGAAATGAATCTATGAAATCGTTGGAGAGATATTTAAGGCATTTGGTTAATGACAACTTGTGGTAGTTGTTCTATATCATCAAAGTTAACAAAAAAAAGACATTTCAATTAACTTTAATCATTTCATAGTTCTGCATACTATAAAAGTTGTTCGTTTTTAAGAAAAAGAACTAAAATTTCATATACGAACTGAAAGGGTGCTTTCTTTGAAATTTGTTCACAATCTGTTTTTTGTTCTTTGCAAAATTGCAAACGGTGTGTTTGCAATTTTGCAAAGAATTGCAAACGGTATGTTTGCATAATTGCAATGTTGTGTTTGAAATCTGTTTGTAATCTATTCTTTGTCACAGTGTGTTTGCAGTCTGAATTTAAGACATACGGCGATCGAATTTGTGCTGAATTTGTCGAATTGATTCGAGAGGATTGTAATGATGAATGGAGTGATTTTTGAAGATTTGTTCAGTGATCAGTTGCTGTTTGCATAATTCATCGATACACATTTGACGCTTAAGGCAATTCAAACGTCTTTGCTCGAAAAGTAATTTGTTCTCCATACTCAACTGAAATTTGCCATAAATTCTGAATTGTAAAATTAATGAAATCGTAAAATGGTTCTGAAAATTTCATTGAAACCTTCTTGCAAAAGCTGAAACATCATTGTTGTCATTAATGATTTTTTTAAAGATAATAAAATTTTAAACACTCTTATAAAGTCGAATTGGATACTATTATAAATTGCATAAGCGTAAATGATGCGCTTTTTGAAATGAACTAAATTGCTTTTTTCATGACAAGCACAATTATTTCATCAGAGAACAAATGAGTGAGTGCTCAATGGCGTTATTTATAAAACTAAATGGCTAACATACTTTATAGCTGTTGATAAAATTTACTACTTACTATCATCGAATCTCAAAAACATAAAAGTGCTCAATCAGTTCATCCATAAAATTCGTTATCTCGATAACTTTCATTTGTGAGATTGATTTGATATTAAACAAACAGTTGTAAGCATTACGCCACACAGTATTAGTGTGGAACGTCGATAACCGGAAGTAATTTGTGATGAAAATATTCTGCGCAATTTCAACATTCTATAGCTCTTCGAATTGAGATTTCCGATAAGAATCCATTCTGAACAATTATGATCGCAAAAAAAGAAATGTCCACACAGTTAAACGATGACAATAAAAAAGAATAATTCAACTGATAGTAAAAAAGACGTGCTCACCAATTCGACAAACGTTTCATATTCTTCGTGGCTGGGATGAGATGGCCTTTGGTTTGAATGCTGACCACACGTTGTTTCGGTTTTTGCTTCCTCAATTTATTTATTGCTTGATAATGTTTGTTGCAATTAACGAAAAATCATTTACATTAATAGTTCTGTATCTAGGCTCCCCACATATATTTTCACCCTCTTCTGATTAGTGGTCTCCTTCGCTCTGTTGCCACAAATGGACCGAGTAGGCAATTTCTGGACTTTCTCAACCAGTGTTTGATATATATCAGTATAATGTTTAGGAACAGCACTCCCAGAATGGATTATGAATGATCAATATTTCAAAAGTCAATGTCGTTTCGCTACTTTACGGTCACCTGAATGGGCTATAAGATTAGCCAGTTTAGATGATTTGAAAAAATCATTAAGAATTAGCATATTCAAACTTATTATTAACAACTTTTAAACATGAACCTGTTCTTGCGCCAACTGAGATACACATCGATCAGCGGTGCTTTTTTTAGAAGCATTCCCCGAACGAGGTGCTTGCACAAATTTTAGCATGACCAAATGGGTCAACTCAGCACGTAACAAACAAACGTGTTGTCATGGCAACAGTTTATCGGATGCTGCCATCGCAGATCAGGGCCACACATTTGTTATCGAAAAGAATTTGCGTTTTGACCTGTGAGAGCATAAATCGTGTTTGCTGCAATTGTTGGCTAATTATGAGACACGAAGCGTAGCCGTTCGGTTGTATCTACCCGATCTATCGACCCGTCTAGCGCTGAATATGTGCCATTTCGTCAAGAGGTTCACCACATTATACATTCTTCTAACCGTTCCTGATTTTCCTTTGCTTGTACATGTTCTCGTTCTTATTCTCTTCCCGCGGTTCAGCCGCTGGGTGATGCATTCGGCATTGCGCATTATGCCGTTTATATTATGTGTTTCATGCTTAGGTACACGAATGAACTCAACAATAATGAGTATTATTGTGCTACAGTTGCGGAGGAAAGGTTTTGAGGTGGTTTTGCGACGCCAGTAATCGGCAGAAACATTTGCGGACGATGATTTCTGGGTGATCGGGGCCAGTGGGCGGTGGAGATGACGTCGCGGGCGTGTGTAGATGTGAATTAGTTTAATTTCAAGGATGTGAATTTCTTTTTCTGATAAAGTTAAGTTGTGAGTATATTTTTATCGCATGTTTATGTTTAGCGACGGGCAAGTTTTGGGTCGTTGAAACTTGATAGTTTGTAATTGTTGTGAATCTTCGTATTGCAGCCTCGGCGGTTGAAGCATCTCACTTCGCTAAGGTGGGCGCAATGTGAGGGAGGTAACTTAAACTGAATGGTACATTTCAGGGAGGAGACGACATCCAAGGGAAGACCTAACTCGATGAAATTTCACAATATAGGGAGAGGGGGCTAAATTTAGAAACAGGGCTGAATCAGTGTGCGAGCGGTTGTGAGGAACTAGACTGCGATAAGAGAGGTTTGAAAAGTTTAAACGTTTGCGGCATTGTGACGAGTACTAGTAGTGTCTCCAAAATTACCCGAAAAGAAGGTAGCCTAGGAATAAGGTTGGTGAGAAAAAAAAACAGAACTTTGGAGAAAACGGTTTGGAAAGATTTATAAATGAAGGCAAATTTTGCTTGTAACGAAGTACGATTGGCTGATATAAGGATCGTCCAATAAAATACCTCCGCCAAATTGACTGCTGTGTTTCTTTCAACGGTGTGTTTCTGTGTAGATATTCATTCTTCGCATAACTAGTCATTCTTTTGTCCGACTGTTGTTTTCCATCTTTCATTTTTTGAGAAGCGGTCTGAAGTAGTGAACGCATTCTGGTAGCTTTCCCGTCCTCCTCGCGATCTCAGTTGAAGGCCTGTGGAGATTGCCTATGAATACATACGTGAAGTTCGGGACCAGCACGTTTCAGTTAGTACTTGATGCGTTCTGTGATTTCAGTTGCACGATGATGTTCCCAGGCGGAATTGGTCGTGATGCATCCTCAGTGGAACAGATCAAAAAGGAGGCAGCACTAAAGGCAAAAGCCGATCTCACGGCGTTCATATTATTTGGGTTCGCCGTTGAAATTGGTACGGACGTTTAATTCTCTTCGTGTTCTTCAGAATTTTTAGCAGAACTCTGCTGTTGAATGGTGATCTGTGGTGAGAGAGAGAACGACTGTGGTTAAGAAATTGTGAGAAAGGCAAGACCGTTTAGAACTGTAAGCATTTATTAAGTTCTCAGATAAATGCCATGCACAAGTGAAGAGACGGCGGGATGCTAGATGTAAACCCTATCCACAGAAGACCCGGAGGGTTGAGGACCGCCGGTGAAGGCAGGATTTTTCCCAGTTTACTTCGCACTTTATTACGCGAAATAAAGCGAAATTCATTTTAGAAAACGTGCAGTCATGCATTTCACTGGTCAATGGCTTCTTGGTCATCTTGCCAGTGTCGCAGTTGTTTTGGGCACATGCTTAGTTGAGTTTTTTGACTGTCGTGTGGGAGAATTTCAAAGTGTGCTGTACCATGCGTTTGTTTATAGGGCGTATACTATACGTGTCGCACCTAAGCACACAACTTTCCTCTCCCATATAATTGTCTTTAGTCACCGAAGTGTTGGATGTATTTCTTTGTCGCTGTTGTTGATCCATATTCATACCCAGATGCTTCCCCACATGCACTCTTCGTCATATTCTGCCGTAGGCTGTGCTCATTTTTTTTCGTTTCTCGTTTTTTTTTTCGCTCACTTTTCTGAGTACTGGATAGACTGGAATTGCTGACCATGACTGTTATGTAAAGAGAAAGCTCTGTATAGGGTGGGCTTCTATTAGATACTTAAAATGGACATACAAACGAATACCACCAATCATTATTTCGTTGATTTCCAGTAGCGTTCGGATGCGTCTACATTGGCGGAATGAAGTCGGTGCTACTTTAACAATCACTGGCCGACTTCTTCACCTCATTCTCTGATTCTCGATTTGCTCAACACCACTGCACTAACTGATCATCGACTGACTGTTGTATGACAGCCTCACACTATTGTCGTCACTCGTATCATTGCCATCTATACGATGAGGATGAATTGGAGGGGAATACGGTTAAGCAAGTGTACAGCTGAAGACGGAACGTTGCTGTTAGGCAATTATATTCAAAATTTTGATGTGAAGGCAATAATATGAGGTTGCCAAGTAATAAGAAACAACATAGCTGGAAGTGTTTTTTTGGTCTCCAATATTTCGATTTATTGTTTTTTTGTCATTTTGTTGCTTTTAAGTCGTTCATGAATTGTTGCTGCGAAAGTCTTTTCGAAAGCATACTCCTGAAAATGTTTGTTGCACAGAGAGTGTTTATGGATGACCGCGATAATATGTATCGCATTGTATTGAAGGAGATGTTTTTAGAAGTAGTAAAAATACGTATTTCTTTCATTCGTCTTCTTTGCTTCGATCGCATCGATGCGGTCACACACTTTGTTTTTCTCTCTAATGCTTTTCTCCCATCTATTCCAGGGTGTTGTCCGGCTCTTTTTGCTGGCGGGAATTTTTTTTTGCAAAATGGCTACGAGCACCCGGTCGGCGACCTTTGAGATTATTGCATATCATCCACGAGCACACATCACTTGCAAATTAATGCTGATGAAAGGGACGTGGAGGAGGTTTCCTCATGTGTGTTCTTTCACGGTCGCAGTGTTCATATTCCAGTTGCTTTCAGTAAAAAATCTCTAGCGAATAAACCACAGAAAATCTCGTGGCCGTTGAAGCCCGTAATGTGTGGTAGCGTTTGGAAATATTATGGCGAAACGGAAGATCGGGAAATTGGTTGGGGAATATGGAACGATTTCGATTTGGGACATCACAAGGTATATATGAAGAAAAAAGTGACAATATATGCAATGCAGTTAGTATGAAATGTGCACGCATGAACTCGTTAGCCAATACGTTTCAGCGCTAAGCACTCGAGAAAAAAAAGTGGTGCAGGGATTCTCAGTCAGGGCTTAATTATACGAGGAATTAGACAATTGATCATAGCAGAAAACCCTTTTGGAAAGGGATCCTTATAGCACATTTGGAGCGACTTCCCGCCAGTCTTTCTGCTGACTTCTTCCGTGAGGGCTTGTATGCATTTCGGAAAATGTATGATTTGTGTAAGGTGCTCGTAGCTAAAAGCAACGATGGGGTGTTAAAGAAGAAATGCTTTGATTCGAATTCGGTTTTACTCTATTAATTTTGAGCAAGAAGGCATCGGGTCTATGCAAACGATTTGGGAGGTGACTGTATGTGGTTAGAATTGGGTATACAATTACTCAGTTACAGGCACAAATAAATATGCTGGCATACAGATTGCATGTAGTGCGCTGAAAGGTTTGTTGTGAACCTAAAATACCAGGATTTTGCCATGTTGCGGGGAGGGTAGGGGGTGATTGCTGTCACTTCACGCGGAGGAACCCCTACCGCAAAGAAGAACTGTAAAGGATAAATTTAAATATACACAGATTTTTATAGGAAAGGTGGGGAGAATTTGAGAACTAGTTGGATGCGTTTGAGGATAGAGTGCAACCATTCATATGCTGGGTACAACACCTGTTGTGAATTCGGATAGGTATGCCGGTAGGCAAGTGTACGGCACGGAGGGATACGCATCGATGACCTTGAAATAGCGCCAGCCGGGTGGTGTCGCGTTTTAGGGTGTGCGAAAAGCGTCGTCGAACGCTGGGCGACGGCTAACAGCGACCAAGTCAGAGAGACAGGCGTTCGACCGTTCTTGTGTGGCTGCAAACGAGTTCTTTGCTGCCGGGGCTGGGCGTTGTGCCCAAGCAACAACCTCGCAACATCGCCCTAACTTGCATTCATCGCACACTCCTTTTCATTGTCATTTTACCTCACCTCCGCTAGCCAAACGTAAAATCCCCTCGAATAAGTAACCCCCCAAAAAAACCCCCCCCCCCCCCCCCCCTTCAATCCAAGCGAGGCATGACGGACACATGTGAACAGGCGGTTCCTGGACACGGCGTTAAGAGGTTCGTTTTTGTGGGAATAGTTTGTTTTTGATGTGCACAATAATTTAGTTTTGTAAATGGCATGTCTTTTGTCGATATTCCTTTCATGGTTCTTCTTAGTTGTCCAGAAGAAGAAATATATTATGTGGGGAAACGAATTGTTTTGCTCGGGACTTGTTGTTCAAAGATATTCAAAGTTCATTTCTGGAAGATGAAACATTTGCTGTACGTGATGCGTCACCGTATTCTATTCCGGCACCAACGTACAGAGTACCATTACCATGGTACAGTACAAACAGAAGCATACGGTAAAAAGTGTAAATATTTTCCGTACAGTAGCATTACTGTTTTCATCGTGGATTAATGGAAGAAAAAAAAAAGGGTAAATATATGGTCCACAACGCTAATTTTAAAAAACTGATTAAAACTTGATGTTTTTACATTTGTGTTACTATGTTTCCACATTGGTAAAGCTGGCTTTCGGCTTACATAGTCCGACTATAAACATCTTTAAACTCGATTTCTGTCTTCCTCCCCCCACTCTCCCCACTCGCTCACCTTCATTTCCATTTCTTTAAGAATGATTCTTCCCAGAAAATCCTCCTAAAATTCGTTTCCACGTTGGATACGGTCCATTGCCTCACAAGCATTCCATCGCTTCGAGTTCAGTTCTTGTCTCTAATAAGTCGGTCTCCCTTATGTGAATCGATCGCCTGTCTAGGTTTGAATTCGAATGGTTACCGTATCTCAAACTGTTTCGCCCGTCTGTTATGTTACGGTTGAAATTCGACTGATTTTTGATGAGATCGATGGGGAAAGGCAATATGAAAAATTTTATTGGTGGGGTCGTTGCTAGACCAAAATAGCGCCGTATTGGACCCATTTCAATGATAGTCAGGTTCTAATTCAGCCATTCAGCGACGTAAAAAATTGCTAAATAAAAGTAATATGATTTGATTCGACGGTGTTGCATATATTTCTCTCCTCCTTCTCTTCCGCTCCCTCCCCCCCCCCCCCCCCCCCACCCCTCCACCCCC
>JPKZ01004121.1:100785-122933 GCA_000803305.1 Toxocara canis | reverse complement strand
CCCCCCCCCCCCCCCCCCCCCCCCCTCCTCTTCAGAAAAAAAGAATCAGTTGTCACGTTTTTTTATTCATTACGTTTATTTAGCGGTTTTCCTGTGTGGGTTGAACGATCGGATGACTTTTTTCACGATATGTATAATACTGTAGAATGTTGTTTTTATTGTTACCGTATTGTTTATATCGTTTTTACAAACACTTCCGAAGAGTAATAAATCGATGAAAGCGAAATTTATTTTGGAAAGTATTCGAAAAAATTGTGGAATGTGAATTTTAAAGGATCAAAACGATCGAGATCGAGGTGGGACATGACAACTGAGCGGAAAAAAATACGCCTGGAGGTCGGAATTTACGTGGAATGAAAACGATGTGATTTCAGTCCAAGAATATGGAAAAAAAGTGCCTAAAGTACAGTCCAAGTACGTGGAAAAAAAACTTGAAAACATGCTATTGTACTTCCCAGGATAGCTGGGTGGCTGGGGGGTGAAAGGGAATGGAAAGGCCCGAGCAAATGCGATTTATGGGCTCACCGTTCGCATAAACGTCGCAGTAAAAGTTTTTCATTGGCATCATCTAATCTATAAAACGGTAATTTGTACTGCGCATTTTGCAGAAATACCTATAGATGTGATTTCCAGCATTCTAACGATCCATTTTTGGTACTAAAATACTCGATACCTAAGTTGTGTACGTTTCAGATTTAAAGCATAGAAGGGATAAAGTTGAATACTATAAAATTTTAAAAATATTTTAAACACCGCCTCCAAATAGAACAAACATTACGGAGTGAAGAGAGAATGAATTAAAAGGAAGACGAGAAACGAAAGCGAGAAACGCAGACGAGACGCGTTCAACCGGCTGATCGGTGAGCTGACATCGTTAGTGGCCGCGGATGGTGACCGCAAAATGGATAAGAGCAATGTACTGAAGTGTGCCATCAATTTCCTCAAACAGAAACAGCGTAAGGCAGTTCAGCGTTTCTGTTCCTCTTCCACCGTTTGTACTTTTGCTTGCAGTACATTGTTCAGAGACGGTCACTGCCGCGGATGGTGACCGCAAAATGGATAAGAGCAATGTACTGAAGTGTGCCATCAATTTCCTCAAACAGAAACAGCGTAAGGCAGTTCAGCGTTTCTGTTCCTCTTCCACCGTTTGTACTTTTGCTTGCAGTACATTGTTCAGAGACGGTCACTGAAAGGCTTTTTTGTAGTGCCCTCAACTAAGACTATTTTTCCTATCTTATGCGGTCCGTTATATTCATGTTTTTGATTAGGTGTTACTTGACTTTGTCTTTTTGCCTTTTTCTCCCTCTCCCACCCCATTCCCATAATCCCATCGTTCCCGCACAAGTCAACAACGCAGAACTTCTCCTCTCACCGTTTTCTGTACCATTGTCCATTCTCCAAACTAACCATCACGCATAATTTACCTGCCCACAAGCCAATCTTCTCTCCCTGACTTCCGCGCTCACAAAGCATTCCATAGTAAAATTCACGAAAGGTCGCGTGTTTGAATATCACTGTTTACGTGGAAATGATTTTAGTCTAACGAATGTTCCATGATGTTAACGCTGCTATCCTACTCGCCGAATAACTCCCTTTCACTCTAACGGACTTTTTTGCATATATGTTCTTCACTTTTTCTAAACCGATATAAACTATTCTTTTCTCTGCCGATAGGTCTATTACGAAACGTATGCTTTATATTCAATGTAGAATACTGTAATTGTTTAGAGAACAAATTCTGATTTATTTACGAAATTTTAAAAAAAAAGTGTGCATGTGAATGATGTTGAAAACAATGAATGAGAACTGTAGTGCGGGCCGAGTCGACCACCGAAGATGTCTCATGTGCTGTTGACGCTCAGCTGATGCATTTAACCGAGTGTACACCACGTGAAATTGCACGCCTCTACGTGGAAGCGCTTAACGCTGGAACGTTTTGTGTGGCGTGTACAGGACGTTTATATCATGTCTCCAGTACCTTCGCATCATTTTTCTCCAAATCGGTTAGCTATCAAACATCTCTAGTTCTGTTAGTGTTCTCTTTATTGGCATTTACTATATTGTACTTGATGTAAGAGATATCGGAAAAGTGAAAAAAAATTGTCTCACTTTTCAGGGCGGAATATTTCGTATGTTTTTCTTCTTCGCATGTTTGCCTTACAAATTACTCGCCACCACCCTCCACCCCACCTTTCTTTCCCCCTCTGAGAGGTTATTCTTTGAGGTTGTACAAAGACTACGATGTTTAATTCTTGTCTTTCACCTTATGAAAAATCGACTTTTCCTAACGTAAGGTCGGCTCAAATAATCATCGATCGCTTCGCTTGCACCCATCACGAAGGTTTGGCTTTTGCAACTGTGTAATGCACCCATGAATAGTTCCACTATTTGATCATGAAGATCACTTTTTATGTTGCTGGAAAGATGAAGTGGAATTTGAAGTATTGTTGATCAAACGTTGATGGACCAATTGCCATCAAAGGGCCCCAAAAGTACTTCGCAACAATCAAATAAATAAATAATACTTCGGGCTGTCTATCGTTCTTACGGCGTATTATCGTAAACGGTTCTATAAAACGTTGCCTCAAATAACCATACGCAATGTCCTATAGTATGGTATTCATAATGTGAACAACCTTCCCTGAATTTTTATTGATAGTCTTACTGGATATTTTTGTGGGCATTTTATGGTTCGTAAAAGACCTCGTCAATGCGATAAGGTAAAAGGGAAGTAGAAACGTAAAGTCCTGTCGAAGACTCATACCGCTGATGTTTAGCTTTTCGCATGAGGTTTCTTATTCGTTAAACTATAGATAATCCTTTGCTTCGATTCCATTGTTTTAAGGCAAGCGAAATGCGAGGTATGAACGTGCTAGAGTTGCTAGAAGGCGAATCAGCGAAGCAGTTGGAGCAAGCGCTCTCGTCAGAAGTGTTTCGTGCCGCATCCGTATGTACCTCAACTGCAAGTCCTCCACCAGAAGCACCTCTCGTTCGTCTCACCCTTACGACGCGTCCTCTTGGTAAACGTATCCTCATGCTGGGTCGCCTTAAAAAGGTTTCTGTCCCGAATCCGTTGTCCTCAAATCAGACCTATGAATCGCTTCCAAAGCAGGAAGGTACTTCCGAAGAAAACATCGACACACATAATACGGTAAAATACTTCTTCGTTGTGATGTTATAAGTTTCTTCATTTATGTTCGCCGTATTGGATGATGGAGTGAATGAGCAAGAAATTGATTGAATATAATCGGTTGTTTGTTTATCTTTGCTCTCATTTTACAAAGGTAGAGATTCTCTTTAGTGAC
The DNA here is from genome assembly GCA_000803305.1 of Toxocara canis. Lineage (NCBI taxonomy): Eukaryota > Metazoa > Nematoda > Chromadorea > Rhabditida > Toxocaridae > Toxocara > Toxocara canis. Next base: position 119,628 of record JPKZ01004121.1, on the reverse strand, counting down.
TAAACATCTCCATGCATTCATTTATTGCAGTTTTGCTTACAAGGGAAAATACTACAGGGGAAAAAGCGCTATTGACCTTACAAATACACTTAAAGGAGGAGGCTTCAACGAGCGTTTCGATTTAGTGAAGAGAACGATGAAAAAGTTATGTATAATATTTGATAAAAGAAATTCTTCTTGGCTAACTTTATTACGACAAATATGATTGTTTTGTATAAGCTGACGATGAGAATTGCTCAATTAATTATTAGAAATTAATTACGCTTACGCGTCATTCAGCAGCAAAAATCGTTGCAATTAAAATTCATAAACGAATCGAATCTCACTAGCAATTTGAAGAGTAAAGGATTTTTGTACTTTACCTATAGAAAATACGGGCCTGGTTTAGTGCATAAACATGATATACTGCCGTCTATAATGAAAAACGTTATCTGTATCATCTATACAAAATCTGCATCATCCATATCACGCATAGTTTAACACCTATATCACCTGCACGAATTGTGTGCCGACAACGTAAACTGTCGACGTGTTCTTAAAGAATCTTTTGCTACAGACATTTACATAAGTATAGTAATTGTGTGAGTATATATATTATAATCAACAAATATAGGGAACGGTTTTTAGAAATCGATGGATAATTCTAGCAGTGATGAAACGAGAAACGGAATTATTCATTGCTTAATTTGGGAATTGATGAACTTCTAGTTTTTTGCACGTAATGGAAATGAATATTTAATCTCCTCTTTTTTTTGCAAAGCAAAAGGATGCAAAGGCAGCTGTAATTTCATCGATTCCTGTATCGACGCAGCTGATAATCATACCCTGGCATGATTGTTTTGACCATTTTCGAAACGCCTGATGGTCAGCCTGCTGGCGATCCGTTGGGAAAGCAGCCCGGGGATCGAGCCCAGATTTTTTCGTGTACGAAGCGGGGGCCTTGCCACTGAGCTACTGCCACGGCTTTTTTTGCAACTGATCATGAAATAAAAATTTTGATTTTCTAATTTTTGCAAAGCTTAGAAAGGTGTTAATTGGAGAAACCGAACTATTGTAGGAAATGAACTCGAATACAGCGTTATGTTTGATTGGCGTCGCACGAGCTCTTTATGCAGCATTCGAATCGGAAATCTCTTCCGAGATACTGAATGTTCTACCACGTAAAAGTACTGCTTTCGTAATCGTCTACAACACACGTTTCACATGCATTCAGCTTGACCATAAGTAAGGTCTTTTTGTTCTCATTTGTAAAGCGTTTGAAAAATTCTGAAAGCTTAAGTTTTGTTTTCTCCAAATTTAGTTTTTTGTTTTAAATTTATAAAAAACAAAGGAACACCATCATGAGTGACAGGTGAAATTCATTGATAGCATTCGTTGTATATTTGGGATGGATTTAATTCGTTGAGGTCAAATCCAATACCACTTGAGAGTTTAGGGTAAAAACTACGAATGGCTGACAGGCACAGATGATTCATTTGATACACAGACGTCGTTCATTTGTGAAATTGTGTTTGAAAAGTCAGGTGTGATCACTTACATATTCTTCCTTTCCGAAGTTGAGTTTTAGTCGATAGCATTCAAACAAATTCTTATGCATGCCCACTCGATCCGATGACCAACCAGCCCGTTGAACCATTAACCATTATGCTATTATCGGTGCCGAATTTGCTCGGCGAGTGCGTTTAGCCGCTCTTTGTATTTGCGAATTTAGCTGCGCGTTGATGCTCGGATTCGGTCGTTTGGAGATGATGGGTACGAGTGGATATGAATACGTTCACGTCGACGATCTGAATGCTCTTGCCGACAGCCATCGAATTTGTTAGTGTCACGTTAATTTCGTTCGGTCCATAATATCTCATAATATGTGAATTTTTCATATTATTGAGAATTCAACATTAGCCTTTTGTTACGAAATGAATCAGTAAAGTTTGATTGAAATCTCTAGAGGAAAATTCGCATCACATGATCTCATTATGCAATTAAGTCATCGACTTGTTTGCATAATGAGGCTATGAGACGCCGCTGAACGAGCAACGTAAAGGTAAGCTGTAAAACGTTGCAATTTCAGTGATGCAACGTGGAGTACACCAAATTGAGGCTCACCGCCTGCGTACGAAGGCAGGTCAATGGTTATGGGTGAAATGTACGGCCACTGTCCAAAACGAAAACCAGACGACGAGGGTCGCTTGCGTTTACTCACTCGCTAGTCCACGTTCATCGTCCACTCATCATCCATCTAGAGCGTTTGGTCAGCGCATACGCTCGCGTACCGCTGCTACCACACGTCCTGTGGTTCGTCCACCGATTGCGTCTGAACCATCACAACCAGACGGTAGGTGTTTGTAGGCTAAGATTGCTGGTATCATCAATGTGATTACTATGGTTCCATAATAATAGCATATCTAGGCGGGCATTTTATATAGTCTATTTGCAAAATAGTAACGAATTTAATGCAGCTTAGTTCATTGGGATCGGTTAAGGTTAGGAATTTAATGACTGTTAAAAGCACCGTAATAATATCTGAAAGTTTCAGGTGATAGTGTTTTGCCTCTAAGCAGCGTGCAACCATCATCGAGTCAATTCTCAATGGAAGCATTACGTGTTTCTACAACGCCACTTCCGATTGGTACTGGCAGCGGTACGGGTATGGTATGTACACCTACTTGTCAATTGCCTAGCGATTGTTGTTCATCTGTGGATTTGGTCAACGAACGACAAACCCCTCTCACTTCGCCAGCAGGTATCAATTTTCTCCAATCTTCTATATGTCTTCTCACTTTTTCTTCTTTTGTACAAATTATTCAAATTCAAATAACGATTGTACTATTTCGTCGAGTCGTAACTACATAAACATGCTCCCATCGTCACCCAGTTGAGCAACGCAGTACGAAATACGCTATGGGAATTTCATTTAGGTCAAATAATCAATCCACTGGCAAAAAAAAACTGATGGAAGAAGGGGAATGCAAAAAAAAACAGGGCAAAAAATGCGCACTATTATCTCAAAATTACCCTCAGAATGTTTATTTCGTATGCAAAAAAAGGAAAACATACAAACGTCGAGATTTGAAAAAGAAATTTAAAACCATCATGCAAATGATCTCGAGATAGGTAAAGCGTACTGTTAAGAGCGATGAAATTCATTGAGCGTTTTTCTGTCTGTCTATATCTGTTCTCTGTTTCCAACTCACTATTCAGGACAATCGAGGCTGTAAAAAAACATGATGGATAACTTAGCGTGGAACAGTGAAATAAATTTTGGTTTTATTTGTTGCATTGTTATTTTGTCGTTAATATTTGTTTGCTACCAACCAAATCTCAACCAATGGTGATTCCTAAATCCGTCTGTTGGTCCGTTTTTATGTCAAAAAAATCGTTCGACAAGTAAACTCAAATAATAGAAATAGAAAAGAACATATTGAATTGCCTAAAATACGCTAGTTCATTTACCGTTGAATGAACATTTTGTAGGACTGTTTGAGGGAGCTAATTCCAACATTAACTTTTTAATAGTGTTTAGAGTGCGAGTGTTGTTTTAAGTTTTCTTATACCTTTTCCCGGCATCATTTTTAGCCTTATCTTTGCTCAGTCTTACCCAGGAGCTTACATGAAAAGCAATGCAGATGTGTTAACGATTGGAGAAGCTATAGGCTCAAACGCAACAACAAAATCAGATCCAATTACTAATGTGCTCGTTGAAGCTTATAACGCACAATCGATAAAGCGGAAACACGCCTCTGGTGAGCTAAATTAACCATGTTTAGACTTGAATAATGTTCATAAAATATTTATTTATCAACTCTTTTTTTTCCACAGCAAAAGATTGAGGCCCCAATTTGCATGGAGCCCAATTTTCGTATGTAATCTTCGCACGCGTGATTATGACTTCTTTGCGAATTACATTGGATCGACTGAAGGCGCCGTTATCGCTGCTGTGACTAAAAATAAGAAATCAATTCAATCCAAAGTATACGAAGATTTATTAAACTATTTTGGTACTCACCATGGAAGAGAATAAATTTTAAAGATGGAAACAAAGACGACGCTGAAACACATCATTTACATCGATCAGTTCACCATCTTTTATGAGTACTGACTGTGAAAGAGCTGTTGACACCGCCTAAATACTGTACGCAATACAGCAAAATATGGCCAAACCAAAGGTCAGCTAAGGTAATTTTGATCTACTGCCAGTACGACTTGTCTAGACCGTAATCGAGAAGAGTGTGAGCCTCAGCTTAAGATGTGAGCTTAGGCTGCTTGGACGAGACTATGGACAGCAAATCTTTGGTGGCGGTTGCTGGATGCACATCACCGTGTTCGCAAGCCTCTCCATTGGCTTCACCCGCCAGCGTCGCCTCCTTACCGAAGAGACGCGTCCACCCCTTGGTGTAATCGAGAAGAGTGTGAGCCTCAGCTTAAGATGTGAGCTTAGGCTGCTTGGACGAGACTATGGACAGCAAATCTTTGGTGGCGGTTGCTGGATGCACATCACCGTGTTCGCAAGCCTCTCCATTGGCTTCACCCGCCAGCGTCGCCTCCTTACCGAAGAGACGCGTCCACCCCTTGGTGTAATCGAGAAGAGTGTGAGCCTCAGCTTAAGATGTGAGCTTAGGCTGCTTGGACGAGACTATGGACAGCAAATCTTTGGTGGCGGTTGCTGGATGCACATCACCGTGTTCGCAAGCCTCTCCATTGGCTTCACCCGCCAGCGTCGCCTCCTTACCGAAGAGACGCGTCCACCCCTTGGTGTAATCGAGAAGAGTGTGAGCCTCAGCTTAAGATGTGAGCTTAGGCTGCTTGGACGAGACTATGGACAGCAAATCTTTGGTGGCGGTTGCTGGATGCACATCACCGTGTTCGCAAGCCTCTCCATTGGCTTCACCCGCCAGCGTCGCCTCCTTACCGAAGAGACGCGTCCACCCCTTGGTGTAATCGAGAAGAGTGTGAGCCTCAGCTTAAGATGTGAGCTTAGGCTGCTTGGACGAGACTATGGACAGCAAATCTTTGGTGGCGGTTGCTGGATGCACATCACCGTGTTCGCAAGCCTCTCCATTGGCTTCACCCGCCAGCGTCGCCTCCTTACCGAAGAGACGCGTCCACCCCTTGGTATATATCGAACACTTTCCCTTGCCGGACGCTAGTGCTAGCAGTGCTCCTGCTGCTGCTTATCCTCCTGCTTCTTACGCTACTTCACTCAATCCTGGTAGCGTCGTCAACCCCGTCCCTATTACTGATGCTGCTCCGTCATCTGCGGTTCGTTTTATCCTGTTTTACATTTTATGTTGTTCATAACTGGTTTGCTTTTGAACCAGTATCAATAACTTGGCCAAATACTGTGCGGTATATAGAGAAATTTATTTCAAGTAAACGAGCAACCTGTTATTTTGTAATTATCAGAAAATAACACAACCGCTTATTTCTTATTTAGTTTGCTATCTTAGTATGTACGTCGCCAACGAATATAACATATATATATATAACTATATATACCTATGTACATATAACCGGGCTTAAATGTCAACTTTGTCGCATGAAGTAAACAACTTCAACTGGTTTCAGAGTTTCTGAACTTGAAGCTTTGCTCAACGATTATGGCATTCTGCCAGAAGTTTTCTTATAAAAATTCCATAAAAATGTGCTCTATGCAAAAATTCGATCTCATTGAATCTTTCTTCATACTTTGTGGTGAAAAATTTTTCGATGCGTTTGTTGATGAACTGATGCACTTATTCAGACAGATTCTCCGCTGGCGATCTCACCCATGTATCGGCATGTTTGGGAGGAATTGCAGAGGAAAAGTGATCTGCTAAGACAACAGGTTTTGCAAAAGGAGCTTGAGCTTCAAGAGTTACACCTCAAGCAGTTTCTGTCTTCACTTCGAGGCAATAAGACCGTATGAGTATATGACTCACTTATATTATATAACACAACAGCCAATAGTGAGCCGCTGCAATTTTAACGAATGCCTGAGGTCAGCATCCGTTAGAATCATTCGTTTTCCAGTCAAACTGCCTCATACAGTCTCTTCTTTTGCGCCTGACTGCCCTTGATTTATTCGCATGGATGCATTTTTTGTTGTGTGCTCTCGATGATCATCGTCAAAATGAAGTGCTTGTTGTGTTCATCTGTTAGTAGCTTTCCTATATTTAAAGGATGTTTTTCTATCTGCGTCGGTCCACTTCCAGTAGGTCATAGTTCGCACGAGAAAATTGTGAACAATGTTGACTGATCATCAGAAGAACACTACCAAGCACATGAATGAACGCCGAGAATTTTTGTAATCAAAAATTAGTTTGAAAAAGGCTTGTCAAAATGATTGTTATGTATTGTTTGGAACCATATATCTGCAACAACTGTTAGTTTGTCACACCTAACTGAGGCAACGGGAGGGGGATGGGCATCACTTGCAATTTTAGCTTGAAAATCATGACCGCAGCGATCGTTGAAAATTGTGAGAGAGGGAACCGAGAAGACGAGGGTGAGATTAGTGGGAAGAAACATCAGTTTCCTCGATGAACTGTTAAGCAGTTCAAAAAATGCCTATAAGAAATGAAAAGCTCACATAGCACAGACTGTGCCGTTTCATTCTTTTGAGCGATTATTCAACAGATTAAAGGCGCTTCCAAAATGGAAATCATTGTATCGATTTTGCCCGATTATGATCATTCAAAACACCACATCTTTTACCAATAACTTTCTTCTAAACGTAACGAGGAGTTACTAGATTCAGTAAGACTGATGCCTCATCGTATCGAAATTTGCATAACTGATAAAAACCAAGCAGCGATTTTTACGCTGATGAACATCTAGACAGCGTTATCATATTGAGTTAAATTCAACGTGATACTTCGCTCTTCTTAAACGCGCCCTTTTCATTTTTTTTGCCCAATGCTATTAGAGCTTTCGTCCTAAGAAAACTTGAAGAAGGAAAGACACATGAGGAAATTTCTTTGCAAGGATTCACCGAGGAAGTCGGCTGATGTGTATATTGATAGTTGCATTCATTTCTGATTTTAGATTCATTAGAACGTTCGTTAGTAAACAGTTAAATTATCTGTGAAGATCTAATAGAAATAAGACAAATAAAAGAAATGGCCTCTTACTGTCGGTCTGATATCAATTAGAAGAATTAAGACATCCGCAAAATGAGACTGATTCTCACCCCCTTCCCCCTCCCAAGAAAAATCAAAAAAACGCTATCATAACAGCAACGACATCGTTGGAACAGTCGTTGGTTCCACTCCTGTTTCCCTGCCAAGAGGGCGATTTCAAAATCCAGAAGACCTGTATTTAGTTCACTTGAAAAAGTAATGAACCTTCCCTATCTAGGCGCAATATATGATGATTGTCCAAACAGCGTAAGAAGGGAAATCTCATTCATCTACTCCCCCCACCCCTCCACGAAGAAATTTAAAGTGGAAGGGGGGGGGGGGGGGGGGGAGAGGGAGATGGATAAGATTGACCACTGTTGATATGGTCGGAGAATGCAGTCTTCCATGAAGATTATTTCAAAATGTTGTTGCATTACTTGAAATAATTATCCGCATCTTCTAATGATTTATTTTGAAAAAAAGCTCATAAAACTTATAAAATTCATTAATTTCGACATAGTATGGTATAACTTTATTAAACGGTATGTCGTTTGCTTTCTTAAACAGGGTAACTTTTGATTGTATCGTAGTATAACAATAGCTTTAATACTGTTTTTGTTTTTGAATTTGTATATACAACTCAGATATTTATATGTTTGTTTGATATTTCTTGATTAGCAGATGTTTTTAAGGAAGCTTTTATCTTTTTCTGAGCCCAACAGAATTTACTTAATTGCAGAAAAAGAAACTATCGTCTATGAAACATCTAAATCATTCTCAAATATCATTTTCTTCAAAGATTTCCAGCATACCATTCGAGTATGGATCAAATTTCTTGCCTATTTTCCCTTCCTGTTTCCATCTCTAGTTTGTTCCAAATTTCTTCACCAAGTTTTCGCTTGCTAGGCTGGAATAAAAGCTTCTTTATTCTTCTTAATTATCCCATCGGCCTAGGGAGAAGAACCTGAGTTTTTTAAGTCCCATGTGACTATTTTCTATGCCTTTGGGATGCTCGGACTTTATTTTTCATAACAAATGAAGACATGTTGGATCTATTGAAGGCGGATAAGTTTCCTTCCTGGTATTACGTTTTTCTAAAACCAATATCGATCTCACTAGATGGTTAATTTCTCAAATTGTCTCATTACTTCACACGGCTTCGTCAACGGTCTCAGCGATTTTTTTCAATTCATTTCCAGCCATTGAACGAAATCTCATACAATTTAGCGAAAGATTTGCATGAAGACAAGACCGATTAATTGTTAGCTCTCTATGGTCGAATATGTCATATCTAATAGTGCTGTTTGTTTGTGAGATGAGAGACTATTGATTTTCTTAATAGATTTAACAGAACTCAATAGGATTGAAATTTTTTTGTTGAAATCACTTTATTCGTACTTGTTAAGTAAAGTCCTTGAATATGTTACTGTTTTTGCGAAAACAATGTTTCGGTTTACTAGTACCACTATCGCATAAGTAGTATATTCGTCTCATACTTTACAGATTTTTTCTTTGCATCGACTTTTTTTTTTGCCGTTGCTATCTGTTTACTCATCACATAGGAACTTTTCACTAATTCACCTCGGCCAACTTTGTCAATAAATCCAAAGAATTTTCTATAATGAGCGCCCAAACAAGAACGATACCAAAAAGATCGACCATCTTTTATTCTGCACCATTTCTATCAAAAAATATCATGCATTTTCATACAACCAACCGGACAGTTGCATTTTTCATCAACTGAACCGTAGCATAACGAATATCTCGTAGATCTGTATAATCAATGCAGCTAGGTCAGCGAAAAAATAAATTTCGAACATCGGTGAGCAGTTCATGAAATTACCTAACACAGGTGAGTGCAACCAATAAAACGCATAACAATGCCAAATCCGTTCGCACTCACTCATAATTACTATTTTTCCTCTAATAACTCTAATTCCCTCTTTAGTGGTCAATGAGCGAATAAAGAGTATTGAACATTGCCGGCTTTTGTTTAGTTAGACTGTTCGAACTGCTAGAGCAGTTAAAATTTGTGGCGTTTCTGCTTAGTTGTTCTGTAATATATAGCTGTACACTTCCGTTGGTTTGATTGCATATAAACACGAAATGAAAACGAGTGAATTGTAATTAAAATTTTCCGAGGATAAAAAATAACACATCCGCTACCAATGTGATTCGCTTTATGACAAATAACTACGAATGTAAAAGTTACAGGTGAAATCGGCTAGCTACAGTCATGTTTTTTGCCGGAATTGAGATTATTACGCGCGCGAGAGAGAGAGAAATAAAACTGCTATGGCTTATTATGCCTGTTTACCTAGACTTTACGTGAAACTTGCAGCACCTAATATATTACCGCCAATGGAACCCTCAGTGGCTATAAATCTGACGATATTTTAGACTGTGAAGGAAGGAGTTTTTTTTTCTGCGATGCGCAATGTAGAAGCCATATCAAAGAGAGAGGCTCTATATGGGGCAATACGGTATCTTCCTCCGTCACCTAAGCGATATGTTGTAATTTTTTTTCCATTTGGTAACATTCAATCAGCTCTGTTGCTTTGTCGTTGTTTTACGGCGCTTAAACTCTGTTTGTTGAACATTTGTGACAATAAATTGATTCAAGATTTTGCGTATCGTTGTGGAGAAGCTCCATAGCACAGAATCAAACAACTGAAAATAACTAGTTTTATAGCGTTTGCCCTTCATAAAATAAACTATAGTAAGCCTGAATGGCTTTTACAAGTCAAAACTGGACGAAAAATTAGTTTAAAAACACAATAACTTAAATTAAGGACAACATAAAGGACGAAGCATAACGAAGCACGATAATGGTCTAGTAGTTGCACACTTGGGGATGCATATGTGATCAATGAGGCAAAGCAAGATAAGTCAGAATGAAATGAACGTAACAGTGAAAAAGTGTCGACAGATTGTAGTACAAAATGCAACGCATCGTCTAGAGTGCGGAATATATTCCAACGATACAGTTCGCAGATAGCGATGTCTCGCCCACAAATACGCATCTACTAGATCGTTTTTAGAAAAATTAGTGCGAAAACAACGCAATAAGCAGCCTTTTAAAACAATTATGCCCAAAGAAAGACTCAGAAGCAATTTGTGATAACGGATTTATAGGCAACAATCATAAAAACCATTAAAATTTTAACAAAACTTCTAATTTAAAACAAGAAAATCAATGACTTTTACATGGAGAGAATAGGATGGGACGATATTATCCGTATTTCGAGGCATAAGATTAGCTGATCGATCCGCTGACTACTGTAGCTATGAACTTCCCGATCTGCTTGTCTTTTTTTAGCATATGATATGTTTATTCTCGTTTTTTTTTTAACGGCCAATTTGGGGAATAAAGAAATTAACTGAGTAACTAATACTTGTTAGCTAAGCGATCCATATTAGAAATGTTATGATCTTAGATGATCAGTATTAAATGGCCGCATTATGATCCTCTAAGATATCAAGCTAAGGTGGACTGGGCGCATCGTTCACAGCAGAGTAAGACATTATAAAGGACTTTGCCTGATGATAAACGACCCAGATCACATGCGCAGAAACAGGAACAGAGGAGAGGGGGACGGACAGCCCATGATCCAAAATAGAGGGAATTCGTTTCAGATGCCGCGAATTCGGCCCTCCTCCTTGCGTACAAATGCTGCATGACTCTCTCCATAAGATTCAGTACGACTATTCTATGGTTAAAACGTCACATTTAATTGAAGATATGATTACTTAAGATTAACGTGACAAATATCGAGTAAATGTTCCTTCAATACTAGCAACGACTGGATAGGAAAAAGACAGAAGGAGAAAGCGGAGAAGTACTACTACTAAGACCAGTGGTCAGATGTCCCGAAATTTGCTATTTTATGAAAAATAGGCTTTATCTGAAAGAACGGCCAATTACCTTTCACCACCGCTTCCCCTCCCCCCAAAGAAAAATGAGAACGGTGACAAGTGCGGTTCAACTTTTGCCCCCTCCACCTTTCTATCCATCCAGCCCAACTGCAGTCTTCAGATGATGTCGTACATACATATCTAAACTGAAATAATTACAGAAGTAGACGATGCTTTGGCTCTCTAAAAGAAGCACAGCACTGTCCGCGTGATCAATTTGAAGGTAAGTGATGGGCACGATAATTTTATCTGGAAAGAATGTTTAAGAGTTAGAAAACGACGTTGTTCATTTTACCTTACAACCTAGTACGATCCACGCAAAGCGTATAATAAATATATATTTCCTGTCCTACTCTCCTCCCTTCTCTCCAGCAATGAAGATTTACCTCAACGCTCTCCATTTCACTTACCTTAATATTAAAATATCACGCCTTCATTCTTCCACTACCATAATTATAGCCACCAATCTCAACACTCAAACTGCTATACTATGAAAAGAACGAGCGCTAATGAAGTATTATAAAAAGCCAAAATAAACACGAGTAAAACTTCGCATTCGAAACAACGTATACAATTTTGAACGAAATCAACTTAAGGCAAACATTGCATAGATAAAACCATCGAGGAGCTCGCCAAGACTCGAAAATTTGCATCGCATTAGAGAGGAAAACGAAAGCGAATGGCAGCCGCCTGCACTTCCACCATATCCTGCAAAATTTAAAAACATTTATATTAGACAGATTCCGCTTCGACCTATACAAGTATTGTAGACCAAACGGGTTATGTCAGTTAAAAAATAACTACAAAAAGATAGAGGATCAGCCGAGACTGAGGGTTGTGTTCAAAAGAGCAATTATAGCGCACTCTACTCGTTGCCTAAACCTCTGTCCCCCCATACCATACCTAATGAATTCTAAAAGTGCTGTTTTGAACGATGAAATGTTGGCGACTAAAATCTCTTAACGAGTCCTTTCATGTCGCCTATTCATTTTTTTTCGCAAGCCGACAAACTGGTACAGTTGTGAGACGGGAACGGAAAAAGTGATGTTTCGAGACGACCTGCAAACAGGGTGGAGGAGGGGGGGGGAAGGGGGGCATATCTAGAGCAATAACCTTTGCGGCTTCAGCGATTAGATCGACCTCTGTCACCTGGAAGGGTTGAAATTGGCGCTCGACTATTATTCTTATTCTTCGTAGCGATGACGAGTCTTTGAAGGTCAATCAGTAAATGTTCGCGTTATTACGTGGCCAGTACTGAGTAACATATTGTGCGGTACAGTCGGGCGTATCACGAGAGTAATATAAACGTAGTTTCTAAATAGATGACAGGTCCCTTACTCCATCACGACCCGACCAAGCGATAGTGCTAAGATCGACGACAGGATTCGGCTTGGCCACCGTGAACGCTATACGACGTAAAAGCCAATCGACAAGTTAACTGCTGACTCTTCACACAAGATTTATGCGACAAAGGTATTGAACGGTAGTTTAAAGTGGCGACGAGAGTTCTGGTAGAACTAGGTTTCTACGGAGGAAGGTGTGACTACGGGTAACTACTAGGCCATTCAAGCGAACTACAGCAAGCAGCAAAGCGCAATACGAAACCATCATAGAATGCACAGACTTGATGTGTCGCAAAAATCTTGCCAAAAAAACGAACTATTAAACTGCCGACCAGCCGTTATATCGTTGTGGACTAGACCGTCTGTGCGCATATATGTGTGAAAGGTGAGCATCTGCGCATAAATACACACGTTTATGGTGCATGGGTTGGCCTATTAGCAAAAGCCCGACCAATGCAAACATGCTAGATAAGAAGCTGATTGAAAATTTAAAAAAAAAAAACCGAAATATGTACCTCATGCAATAAGCCGCAATGTTCATTTTGTTGGGCGTCGATTGACCGTAATGTAATGGAATAGAACCACCAGTAATAACATCGCAACGCCAAGTGCATTCGCCATTACACCCAATTGCATATCAGTGATCATGGCACGTATTTATACACGGATCTAGAGAGTACGTTTCTGCGAACTTGAGCAAGCAAAAAAATGCCCCGAACACTGGACGCTCATTTCATCGCGTTCACCGTCAGCGCTTCGGCTTCTTACCATATTCGAAGAAAAATACGCCTCAGCGGTTAGATAAAGTGCGAAAATTATAACGTTCTGCTCATTGTTACATATGCAGTCACAGCGGCAAAAACAGCGCGGTTAATCTTAGCGTTATGGTGCGGTCAGGAGAGCATAAATTACTATGCGGCGTTGTTGAATGTTTCAAACGAGACGAAAATAATGTTACTAAACGGGAACGCGGCATCGACTTAGACATAGATGATGCAAAATAACACTCAATTTCATGCATCTCCAACTTCAGGCCATGAGCAGATCATAGCGCTGATACAAATAGAAATAACATGGTGCCAAATGCAAACGTTTTTTATTCACATGTCTTTGGACAACAACTATACTATTTTTTTTAAAAGATGACGCTCCCTCTAGACTAAATCACGAATCACCATTGCTAATTTCACAATGAATGCAAATAATCGATGGATAATTGTTCAATATTTTGCTACTGAAAAAGAGCAACACCTACCCTAACTATTCTAGACATACAAAAGCACTTATCACGTTGACAGAAATGCAGTACGTTAATAAAGGGAACTAACTGGGATCAATAAAACGTAAAAATCGTGAACGAAATTAAACGGCAGAAAGTACTGCTGATTTTATAAAGACGGGCATCGCTAATGCATTTGTTCAGTTCTTGAACCTTTGTGTGCTCCTCCCATTGATTTTACTGCAAATAAACGCTTTTATTAGCGGGTATTCTCACAAGTAAGGACGCTTCCACGTATGAAATCCGCAAAAACGTTTAATCAAATCAAATCCACACCCGTATTAACACTAAAGTCAATCTACAACAAAGGAATAAACCTAGGTGTTATTTGAGGTGCACAGATGCTATTTGATGGACAAGAATTTGAAATATTGTGCTGAAATAAATGAGCTTTGGTTTCGTAACGAATGACGGGAATGCGTAACGCCATGTTGAAATGTGTTTAGTGCCAAGTTCATATGGTTATGCATGCGGTTTGGCATGTGGCAGCTGGTGTATTTGATTTTGGCGAATGTGCTGGTGGCCTGTCTGTTTGTTTTGCTTTGTTTTGTTATGTTTGCTATTTTTTTTGGCAATTGTATCGTCATCATTGCAAACGGTCATTTCTGCTTGATTTAATGAAATGTATGCACTGTGGGGGGCCGCTTTACCCGTAGCTGAGAGTTTCGTGAAAAACTTTACGCATGCGTTCGGTTTGCATGCTGCATGGAGTAAATGTTTTTCGTCACCAGGCGTGCAATTAAAGATGTTAGAATAGTTCCATAGAAATCTGAAGTCGTTGGGAGTCATAGCAAAACAGAAAATGTCATCCGCACAACTCTAATCATTTTTTTTTGTCCAAAAAGTTCAAGAGGCGGTCTCCAAAATATGTGTGCCCATATTTGTTGATGAAACGCCGTATGAATTAAGGGAGCTTTTGTTTCCAAACTTTTGCAGCAAAGCCATTGATTTATCTTTGCATTAACTAGCTAGTTTTGAAGCTACTCATAAGACGTTGACGTTAGGCCCATCTGCTTTCTCTCCGGTTCGTTCCGCTGTGTGGTCCATTCTGTTGCCAGTTATAATCGTTTACCGTCGATTATCGTAGGTGAGCATACTAAATCCCGAATTTTCTAGCTTGATTCGTACCTTAGCTTTCGTTTGCGTCAATTTTGGCTTAGTTTTTATTTTTTTTCTTTGGTTTTTTCCTTTTCTTCCATCTTCTTTAATGCGGTTTTTTCATTTTTTCCGGCCGCTTCCGGTGTCAGCTTGATGCGATTCGCGGCCAGCTGCATCCTTCCATCACCCTTCTTCCCCATTTCAGAAGTTCATAGGAATTAATGTAAGACTAAGACGTTCATCGAGGGAATACGGTGAAGTGTAGTGTTAGTCGCAGTAGTGTACACTTAAAGGGCAACGAAAGAAACTTAGAATGGCCCATGCATACTTCTTCAAAATCCCCCAATGTAAGGAGGCTGTTTTAGACATTTGTTTGTATTTTTCTGCAAAGAATCTTTGGATATTTGCTGGGTTACTCGCACAGATAATGGCGATTGTCTCCGATGCGGGAAGATTACCTTCGCAGGAAATCTTTTATTTCCTAGGCAGTAAAGCATCAAGAGCTCTTTTCCCTTGCATACCGCATCGCTCTGTTTCTTTTTTCTTTTGTGCTTTTTGGATCATCTGTTCACCCATCGGACTTCATATAAATGCCATTTTATTAGCGGTGTGATAGGTGCGGGAAAGAATGGCGATTTTTAATAAAAGATTACTTATTCCCTTTCTTAAACGTATATGTGCGTTATCTAGTGAGTATGTCATCGTCATTATCAGTCCAACGGTGCTGTGTTACGTATAAACTCATCTTCTCAACGTCTTTGCTTCACTTTTTTTTTTCCGATTGCTTACCACTTCCGTGTGCAACTGTGCGCCTACTGGATATTCGTTCTAAATTTTAGACGTAGCGGTGGTGTAAAGCCTCGAGCCTCGATGAACGAAGCGCATCCTCGCGCTAGCGTAACGTCCACTTCATTTTCGTTTACACCTGGTGTTCCATCACCTCCGATTGCGTCAGCATCCTCATCATTCCCGTTTACATCCGCTAGCAGCTCTTATCGACCATCAGCCAACGGCTATTCATCACCAGGTGCTCGATCGGCGAGCAGTTTGTAAGTCATTGTTCAAGTTTTTTGTTTTCTGTGTTCGCAGATGAGCTTACGATCCCTCCCATCAGCATCCAATTTCGGGATTCACTTGTAGATCCAACTTTGTGACCGTTTTTATTCGTCTTTTATTTTTATTTTTAGACTATATGAGTGTAACAGAATAGGGACGATAGAAAGAGCTTTGAAACTTCACCGCTTATGAACGCTTCAGGATTGCAAACTGTGGCGTTGTTACTGTTCAACGACCGTTGAAATTTTTCTAAATTCAAAGTCTATATTTTTTGAGTGCAGAGTCATCAACTGAACGCTTGCCCAAAGTTGCATATTTGTTCAAAGTCCGTACAGTTTCATTTTCCCAGAGCTTTGCATATAATCAGAGTTTACTTTGAATAGCATCAATTCCGCAAATATAAAATAGAGAGCTCAACTTTATTATTATGGCAAGACCTCGAATGGGCCGTAATAGAATCCCTTTGTAACCGTCGAATCTCTGTATTTTATGGATCGTTATTGTTGGAGTTTTATGGGGACCTCGCATGCCAGTGCCGTGGAAGTGCTGCAGCGCTGTAACTGCAATTGGCATTGTACCCACTGCTTTAACTGGGAACTCACTGTTTCTTTTAACCCATTTTCCTAATTTGTTTCTGTGAGCGATTCCTGAAAGAGCTTAAAATCCAAAGTTCCCACTCTTGAAGCTCACAAGAGCCGCAAGTTTTAAAATACGTTCAGCTTTTCCCCATTTTACATTTGCATGAAATAGTACTGCTTGTGACGAGCATCACTTGCGCAGTAACGAATCCTGTTTAGTCGACATTTTGACATGTTATGCCAATATCAGGGATATGCAAAACACGCGAAATCTATGTGCACCGTTTGGAGTGCGCTTTTATCTTAGGGTTCACCGCTTTTGTTTTCACGATTTTGGCTACTTACAGTGACGGCATTTTGTTGGAATATCGAAAACGAGCCAGAAACGCCGCATATATTCAGATCTGTGCATCATTTTAATGTTGTAAGGGTTCATGGTCTCTGTAGTTACTGCACTGGACAAGTATTCGTTAAAGGTCAAAATCAGAACTTCAGACAGATAAAGCGAAGTCGGAATTGTGAAATGCTTGGAATAGGGACCAGATATTCCGGCAAACGCTGCAATGCCAATATTTTAACGAACGTATTTCTGCTATATTCGGAATCCGAGTTGCGATTAATCCGGGCCCGGAATTCATCTGTCAGTCACATTTTAAACAGAAAGAGATATAATATTTCAGTTCGGCAGATCGAGTTGGCTGCTTAACTGCAGTGAGAATGAGTGCAGGTGCAAAGCTGAGTCGTTATTTTCGGCGGCTGGTTCGTTTCAAGCAAATGGACTTCGAGTTTGCCATTTGGCAAATGGTGTTCTTACTGGTGCAGCCACAGAAGGTTTACAGGAACTTCATGTATCGTAAAAGTTGGTTTCTTCTTTTTTTTTTGTATTGAATGCTTCAGGCTCTCGTTAATGAATATGTTTACTCGAAAGGAGTTGTTGCAGTGAAGAATGGAAAAATGTTAGGTCAGTGATTCCGCGGGCGTCGAGGAAACGCCCTATCTTACAAAACAAAGCAAGTTTTAAAAGAAAACAAGCTTTTTCCTCGCTTCCGATTACTGTTACTTAAGATGGCCAAATAGTCTTCTTTACCGCTCGTATGTCATATCGAATAACTAAAATAACCGACAAAGTGTTGTCGTTCTTTGTTATCAACGAATTAGCATCAGACTATTCTTTCATCGAACTGGGGCGTACCTTTTTGTCGGAGAAGAGGATTCATTAAAGGTTAAAGAACAAATTACAGAGACGAAGGATCAGTGGGCCAGAGATGATCCAGCATTTCTGGTGCTACTCGCAGCAGCATTGGCTCTGTCAAGTGTGCTGTTTGCTTTTGTCATCCATTTATCATTCAGCGGCTTCATTGCGTTTTTCTTATGGGTCGTTTTCATCGACTGCATTGGTGTGGGTCTCGTTGTGGCCACCGTCTTATGGTAAACTGACCTTAACTTTTTTTCTCCAACTATTATTCGCTCAATAGTGTATATAAAGTCGCTTTCCCATTGACAACCGTTATTGAGTTTCAAGATGTTATTTGTTTCAGAATTTTTGTTTCGTAACCCTCTAATGGCACCCTTTGTGCATTCTTACAAAAATCGATTTTTATTGCTGCTACAGTTTGTGCTGTTATCTTTTGATTTTTATTTGTATCTGATGCACGGAAGCATATGTTTATTGCTTTCTTTTTGTTCGGCATTTAAAGTAAAAATGTTACGAAAAAGTTATTTCATTTCATTTAGTAAGACAAATGCTTAATGAAAGCACATTTTAAATAATTTTATGTCGAGCAAAGAAATGGTTTGAGGTTCGTCTCGAATCGATATTTGCGTCGTGTGGACGACCAGGATGTCGAGTGGGCCTATTGCTTTGATGTGCATCTGAACGCGTTCTTCCCGTTGCTCGTCTTGCTGCACGTCTTTATGCCCATCACCTATTCACGTCTGTTTACTTAAACACCTTTCTTGGAAAGGAAAGGGGAATTTTGTGTCGATTTTTTTGAGACAACACGATACGCTGTTGAAGTGCACACGTTGAGGTAATATTGAGGTTACTGTAGTAAGGGGACGTTAGTGTAGCGAGGAGGGCAAATCGTTCGGTTTTAAGAGGGAGAGTCGAAATTCGTTGCTCAGGCCAATGGGCGTTTTGGTGATCGCATGTGAAACTCGCAGATTACACTTGCATTTATTCATGGCTCATCGTTTGCTATTGAAGGAAGTGATTGCACACCTCCTTAAAGTTGAAATTCTTATCTTAAGCAGTTTTCTTATTTGAGCAGTGAAAAGTATTGTCCTCGAAGCATATTGAGTTGTTATATTTTTAGCTTAAATGAGTTTCTGTCTTTTTTCCAGCAGTCAGCACGATTCATAATGTTTCGTTGTCGCTTCTTGAAAGTTTTTCGCATAGTACTGCTTGATCTTCATTCCATCTTCAGAGGAGAGGTTGTGCGTTCGCTGGTTTGCGATCTGTGGAGAAGGGGTTGTTTTTG
>JPKZ01004121.1:63411-100609 GCA_000803305.1 Toxocara canis | reverse complement strand
AGGGGGTTTGAAGTTATGCGTTAGATTCGGAAATGTTGTCTATTTGTGGTTTTTAGATCTGATTGGTTATGACGCAATATTACCACGATTATTTGGTAATACAATTTGGTTCGTTGCGGTTGTCTATTATATTTATATCACATTTCTCGGTTATACAGGTGATTCCCATCGGTTTTTCGAAATTTTTAAAATACCTGCTTCCAACCAGTTATGCGTAGTGTTGTCCACTTTGTGACTGGAATGAATGCAGGTGGAGGCAGTACCCGGGATATAGGAAAGAAAGGATCTGAGCAAAGAGGAACGGGGTCAGGTTTTATTCGTGCGTACACTGTTCTGAGGCTGTAAGTCGGCCCATTCTCCAAAATAGATCACAATTATTAGCATATCGAACATTGAGGAATAATGATTTACAGATCGTCCTTCCTTCTTCGATCGCCTAAACCTTTTCAAAAGAAGTTGTTCCGCAGCTAAACAATTTTCTTTAAGTATGTACTTTATTAAGATATGATCCACTGGGCATAAGGTTCGATCACTGACCCTTTCGTTTGAGGATGAAAATTTATGCGCTGGGAAAAACCGATGGCGCGCCACTACCTAATTTTGGGCAAATTTTGATTGCCTTTATTCTTTTTTTTTTCGAAAAACAGTAACGCGACGAAATCTGTTACAGTCGGATGCCTTTTTGTGCTACCTTCAAACTGAAATTTATCTCGGCCTAATTTTCATTGAGGGTTATTTGTATTGATCTTCGTGCCAATAGAATGATGGAGAACAGAGAGTGTTGTTCATGAATGCACTGATGTATTGTTGCATGCGCCAGCTAACTTTTAAGCCCACTGCGCAATCAAAAAGTAGATGACAGTTTTTCTTAAAATTTAGAGGAAACTTAGGTGGTGATATATTGTGTACTAATTGCAGCGTTGCCAATTCTGAAGAACACACATATATTCCTCTATCCGATCACGTTCCTTTTTATATTCTATGTGGCCACTGTGACCGCTGGCTGGAATATCTCACGCACCGCCATGTCTTTCTATCATTTTCGAGCCGAAAACGTTCATCGTAATGTTTAATCGATCTGCTGTCAACGACTTATCATTGATTTTCGAACAATCTGAGGTATGGTTAGCGTCTCGTATGGGTAGCGCATTCGAGAAGGGGGATGGGGGCGGGGAATAGGGATCAGTGGAAAGTGAATAACCTGGAAGGAAGGAAGATTTATAAAACATGCTTCTGGGAACAACTGTTGGCAGAACCGTAGAAAATCCTTTGCTTTCCCATGAAACGGGATTGTGGGAACGACCAGTTGTGACCAGAAAAGCGTATTTGAATTAGCTGCAATGTTCGCTATTCGAAAAGCAGTAAGAAGCTATGTGTTTCGAGGAGGATGCATCGCTTATAAAGTATTATTGCAGTTACTGGTTTAGGGTTGGCAACCTCTAATGGGAAGACTTTTAGGCGTTGCAACAGTGTTGATCGACAGATGACGAAATTCTTGTTTGATCCGTCAATATTTTCCGCAGAAATTTATTTCTGCTTAATTTACAAGCTTGCCAAAAAATAGCTGTAGCCCGGTCCGATTGGTTAGATGGTGGTCTGGCCGTGATCGCCGATCAGATTGCCGCCATGATCTTATTTGGAACTAGCTTGTGCATAGATATATTGGGAAGTGGGCTTTGTCTGCTCTCTGGCGGAGGAGAGGCTTTGTTTTTCATCGTTTACCTTTTTTTTTTCAGTTGTATATTCCATTCAAATCTCTCTCGTCTGTTTGTGCTCATTATCGCTTTTCATAATAAGTCAGTGTACAGGCGTCGTTGCTTTTAAGGATGGAAAAGGGTCGTTCGCAAGAGTTTGTTTTTGCAATGCAGAAGTGTATATTTTTGTACTGGTTTCCTTTTCGTGCTCTTTTTTTACCTTCACACCACCCAACTTTAATGGATAGAAAAGCGCTCATTTATGGTAAATTCATTTGTTATGTAAATTTTTTTTGAATAAATTTTAATCGTATCGTCATTTGTGAAAGAGTTTAAGAGAGGATTTATACATTTTCTCAGAGGTTTCAGAGGCCTTTAAAAGTTCCCGACCAAAGAAAGGGAAATTGCTGTGCGTTGTTAAAGCGTATCTCGCCTTCTCAATTTTATTCTCTCCATGGTTGCCAATTTTGTGGCTTAGTTTGTGTGCATGAAAAGCCAAACGGTATTAGCCAGTGGTATGGTGGGGGACAGCGGTTTAGAGTGAACCCGTATTTGTCACTCACCAGACATTTCATCTTATTGCTGGATAAAATTGTCCTAAACTTCGGTTGTCGCAGCGAATAGAGACTAGACGCACAGTTACGAGCTACTAGAAGACAAAAACATATTTTCTTGTTGCCTAATAAGGAAAACTGCCTGGAAATAGTGAAATTAGGAGAAAACGGAATGGTTATTCTGAAGCCACGTATGGGTTCCACGGCACATGGTACTTAGTGTGGCGTTCATGTCTATGCTGATTCCGGTATGGAATTTCTTTGCTTTTTTTTTTAAAGTGTAGCGGCCAACACAATATTGGATTGCTTTGTTGTAAGACAAAATAACTTAATTGTTGTTCTTCTTTATCAAGTAAACACTAACCGATCGTATTATAAGCGCTTTTGCATTTCATATTGATCTTTAATGTCTGTGCGTTAACTGTAGCAGTGACTCAGACAAAACTTGAGATGAATTTTAAGATATGAATAATAGTTGCCCTGACTTTATCGTGATAAATTTCGTGGTTTGGAAACAGAAGTTACTGAACGGGGATGTGCTACAGAAACGAAATCTTCAGTCGTCTTTGCATAAATGATACAAGAACGCATAAATTGACATCGGCGCAAATAGGCAGTAATAGCATTTAATCGGTGGCGTACAGCCAAAAATGAACCGTTAATTGGAGAGTAATTTGGGTTGTTTCGTAGTTATGCCGCATATGCAAGTCCGCTTTTGGAGAAAACAAACCTTTTCTGATAGTGTAGCCCAAGGTCACTTAAAACATCAAAGGTACGCTGTTTTTCAGGATAAAAAGTATGCCATAAAAACGTCCGTCATAGATTTCATGACTTACGAGTTGTCACAATTTAGTTGCAGGGAAAAGGGGACTTATATACTAAAGACGGGGAAAATTATAATTGTCCTAGTTTTTCGGGGAGGGGAACGGGATATCAGAGGACTTTATTGGAAAGACGGGAACGGCAACATTTGCAAATGAGTGCGACGGAGAGCCTTTCTGATATGGGGATTAAACGATAAGTCAATGAAAACGCTTAGATCACCTACACATTCAGAAGTGAGTAGCCGCAACCTCCCAAGTATATGAGGATAAGGGAACCCTACACAAAAACGGTGCATTTTGGAATAGAAGTGGGAAGAGACCATATTATTGGCCATTATAGACTCAATTAAGAAATTGCTGAAGAATTCCACGGTCATCAATAGGAACTAAATAATCGGCGTATATCTTGAAATCATCAGCATATAAAAGCACCTTAATCTTAGCATCTGTGGGAGGACAATTAAGAAGGTCATTGATATGACAAAAAAAGGTCCCAAACACTTTCCTGTAGAATTCAGCTACAGAGGGCCGGCGATTTAATCAGAATAGGCTTTTGCAGTCTCAATCCTAAGCGATCTTTCAGTGAAAAAATATAAATAATTCAACGAAATAGTTTCCAAAGTATGACATAGCAGCTGAGTTTGTTATCACAAACCGAACCGGAATCGACTGCAAACCTTTAGCGAAATATACAGACGTCCCACCGATAACCGTCTTTTCTCCGATACTTTTATGCGAGGTGCATATGTAAGCTAGAAAATAAAAGGCGGTTGATGTACGAAGGAGGAATCAACAGTGGCCGGTAATTAATAAAATTATAATAATACACAAATACTGCATAGAGGAGTCGACGCTAAAGACAGGCCAAGCAAGTTCGCCATTAATTAGCCGCCTAATCAATGGCGTTTTTAAGGACCGGAGTAATTATAGATTGTTTGCGTTCACCAGCGCTAATTCACCGGAGTCAAAAGATTGATGAAATAAAGTTTTTTGCCGTTGGCATGAAGTTAACGTAATCTGGATAATCCTGAAGCATAGGATTGGCTTTTGGGGGTAACATTTTAAGCATCTTTTGCTCCAAAAATCGTTTGCTAACAGAGTTACGATTGGATGTTTGTATAATATGGAACAAGCAAAACATGAATTGGCGTACCAAATAGAGAAAATAAAACTATACCTCCTGTCTAAAATTTGGAACTTGGTCAACTGCCTGCAACGGTCGTATCAAAAACTGCAGTCCAACATGCGTAATGATACAACATGAACGAGGGCAGGTAGTAGATTGTAGAATGTGGAGAACGAGAAACCGAAGAGGGAGGGCAAGTGCGCCATTGATCGCGGTTTATGGCGAAGGTTAATTGGTTCATCGATTTGTTCATACGACATTATGAGTAACCAACTGTTAATCGTTTGTTCTGTTGTGCGCTTACAAGGGTCAAAAGTTTTGGGATTGGTGTCGCGCCTAATAATTTTGGTGATAATTGGGGCGATCGAAATGAAAATTTTCGCAAATGCTTTCGTTCAAAGAAATTTCCCGTAGTTCTGGAGAAAAGGCTCCGCGACTCAATTAGGTTTAATGCAAATAACATCAAAGATCTTCACCCGTTATGCGAAAAGACCTGGGTTCGACTTTCGGCTGGTCTGCTAGACGATCATCAGCAGACTGACCACCAGGAGATCCAGAATTGGTCACGGCGATCATGAAAAGGAAGAGGCAAGGAATGGCCCTCAGTCCTAAGCATAGTTGCCAGTTGCATCGATAAAGGGGATCGATGAAATAACAGCTGCATTTGAATTTTTGAATCTTTGAACATCAAAGATATATCATTGAATGATTGATGAGTTTCGGTTTAATCCAGGTCGGCTCCTGTAAACTCGATAAGAGGAGTAATGCGTGCAATCGGCAATTTATGAGCTTCTTTAATTTGTGCCATTTTTTAACTATTTGGCCTACCAATTATAAATATTTGGGTTTTTTTGTGAAATTTGAAGATGAAACAGCTTATAAAACTAACAAGACTTTTTTTGCGCATACTATGCGCTCTATAGTTGCAGAAAATTGTCAAACAATATGTGACTCATAAGCGAGAATCAGATGTTGGAGAATCTCGAGGAGACGTGCAAAAAGTAGAATCCACAACAACATCGTTTCATCAGATAAGATTCGTTGGTATTGCCTCGCTGGATGTGTGTATAGCAAAGAACGACTTACAACCAGCAACAATTGTCGCCAGTTGTGGCAAATTTTTGTGTAATTTTGCTAGTGATCGCTAAATAAAATACTGTATTTTGTTGGATGAAAGATACGGATGTTTTTTTCTATTAGTTCTAAGGCCAGATGAGTATTGTATCCGGAAGTGGTCTTCTTTCACATTATTTAAGTTAATTCATAGATAAATAAGAATAATGGCATTTAATTATATGCTAAAGTGGAATAATTGATAATTGATAAGTAAACTGATAACATTCGCTCTCTATGTACATATCGCTTTCCTTAAATCGTAAATAGATGAATAGACGCTTCGTAGGGATACGAATATTATCCACAAAAAAATTTCTCGTTTAAAGATTTGCATTAATATCAGTTAGTTGAAATTCCGCTCTTTTTTTCTTCATTAAAAATCTTTTCAATCACTTTTTTTTGGCTTACGATGAAAATATACGGACGGACGTTTTCGATCTCAACCGAAGCTGGAAATATTGAGAGAGAAAATGGCAGAGATTTTGTTCGATCAACTTGTAGCTTCGTTCTAATTTCGTATTACAAAATCGTGAAATCCAATATTGGAGAGTTTGTGGAAATGATCATTGCCAAAATGGTATTGATGTTTTGACACAGTGCTGATTGGTGAAAAACGAACAACCGGTTTTAAGGCGTTTTTTTTTGCGAAGAATGTCGTCTTGAAATAGCTGATTTGAAAGAACGTCTCCTTTACGACTACTGACAAACGACGCTTCTGAGTATCGATCGTCTTATGGCAAGTGTCATAAATCGATTTTAGTGTTTAGTTTGTCATCGTTTCATAACCAAATAATTCTTTTATCGACTTTGTGATTATAAGATGATCGAGATCAAGTGTTATCACATGTTATCACATGTTGACATATGTTCACAGTTGTTTTAGAGTACGCTATCTCTTCAGACGAATCAAATTTTTGAGACGAGTCTATAGGGTGTTTTGCGAGCGGTAAATTGGCATTTAGTTGTTCGAAGAGTCGTTTAGCTATCGCGCTTTGCAGAACTATTACTTGTATCGAGCGCTGTGTCCATCCCGTTGTCGTTTGCATGACTTTTTGCATGACTTTTGCATGACTCATGACTTTGCCGAGCATAGTTAAATTTTTCTTTCTGATATATCGCTCATTCCTATTGATTAGACTTTATCGTTCGAAAAAATACTCTTCATTATAGCAACAACATAATGTGTTTGAGAATGTTATCAATCGTGATCGACTTATCACTATTTAATGAAATTGTGCAAAAACGTTTTTTTTCCAGGTGTTTTGATTAGATAGGTATTTTATAGTATTTTTGATGTTTACAGTATATTTACGGTATATTACGGTATATTACAGTATATTTTACAGTATATTTCCGAGTGTGTAGATATTTACAATATATCTTACGGTTGTTTTAACCAATGTACGCTTGTGTATGAACGATTTTTAACGGAATTTAACACGCGCTGAATGAACGATTTGTAGATGAGTGTTATGGAAATCGTCGCACCTGATTTTTGCAGCAGTTAACATAAATAGCCTCATTTAACGCATCCATGCTCTTACCTTGCTTAAGAATAATGTCCATATCATCTTTACGCTACCAGTTTGCTTCCTTTATTAAAAGCTAGTCAAAAACTCTTGAAAGGTTATAATTGGCTAAATCCTATGAAAAACTACAATCTTTCATCATTTCTTTGATCATTTCTTTTGATTGCCACTTGCAGTATCCTTCTCAAGCAATCCAGTTCATGCTCGTTCCGCCGGTTCAACCGATCGTTCCACTGCAAAATGAAAACATCTGTTTACTGGCTCAACGTCCTATCACTTTTCAGGTTCTGTTACTTTAATTTTTAATATTAATTTATTTAATTTGAAGATTTATATTTCCTTCTGAAAAACTCAATATAATTCACATGTTGGTGCGGGTGGAGTGTCTTCCCATTGCTCTCCCTTCGTCCGGTTGATCCAGCGAACTCAGGCTCCGTTCACCTAGCAACCTCAGGCTCCCTTCATTTGTTTAATGCGCAAAGTTCAGGCTCCCTTCCTCCGCTTAATCAGGCTTCTTTCATCCGGCAAGCCCAAGCTTCCTTCGTTCTAGTGATCCGGCAAACTCATGCTCCCTTCACCCAGTAAACTCAGGCTTCTATCGTTCTCTTGATCGGGCGAATTCAGACTCCATTCACCCGGCAGAATCAGGCTTCCTTCCTTTTCGTGATCCAGCAAACTCGGGCTTCCTTTACCCGGCAAACTCAGGCTTCCTCCATCCGGCAATGTCAGGCTTCCTTCACCCGGCAAACCCAGGCTTCCTCCATCCGGCAATGTCAGGCTTCCTTCACCCGGCAAACCCAGGCTTCCTCCATCCGGCAATGTCAGGCTTCCTTCACCCGGCAAAATGAGGCTTCGTTGGTTTGTTTAATGTGGCAAGCTCATTCTCGCTTCTTTCACTCGATTCGGCAAGCTCGGGCTCCCCTCACTTGGCAACCTTAGGCTTCCTTCGTTCTGCTGATCCGGCAAACTCGGGCTCCATTCATCTGGCGAAGTCAGGCTCCCTTCAGCCGGCAAACTCGGGCTCCATTCATCTGGCGAAGTCAGGCTCCCTTCAGCCGGCAAACTCGGGCTCCATTCATCTGGCGAAGTCAGGCTCCCTTCACCCGGCAAACTCAGACTCCTTTCATGCATAAACATAGGCTTCCTTTGTCCCCTTGATCCGACATACTTAGGCTTATTTCGGAGTCGGTTTAGCAGGATTACATACATAACGCAAGCGAAAAGCGTTATACTAGAGCTCCCAAGTATCTGTTGACGTACGGCTTGAGCGTCAACGAAACCTTCCACACATTTTNACTTATTCTAATGAAATTGTTAATTGGTATTTTTGGTCTATCAAGAAAACTGGTCATAAAAAAAATCGAGTTCCTTTTTCAAGGCAGTTTTATTTGCCTAATCAGCATCATGAATTGACGAAAGCATTAGTGCGTATTTCAAAGGAACATCACTGTAGAAAACAGCTAGCTCCTAACGTGTTTTTAAATTTGTGCTTTGCATTTTGACGATAATTTTTCAGTGTAATGTTGTGCCGTTGGATGTGCGCTATCATTTCAACTGATTTTCAGTCGAAATTGAAACGTTTCGTTTGAGAAATTTTCTGCCGACAATCGTTATCATACGGGACGTTTTTAAAACATTTTTCACTTCCATTCATCATTCACTTCTGAGGGATATGCATAATTGCATAAGTTATTCGTGAATATTTAGCGGGCACATTTTCGGATATTTGTAGTAACGTCTATGGGACCTGTTTCAACCTGTTATTCTATTTCGCATAATTAATGTATCTTATTTTTCGATATAGCATTAAGGCATTGAAATGAATCAACGTATTTATTGCATACGTTATTCTGATCGGAATTACCCGTAAGCATGTTACCGATTTATCATAGCAGGGTGATTCGAGTAAATACCAAAAAATAACGGTCAAGAAAATTGAGATTAAGAATGGAAGGAGCTTATAGAACACAGACGATTTCACTAATTTGCCATACGCTGATTTGTATTAAATTTTAAATGTGTAACAAAATTTTTGTCAGCAGAAATTTTTAAGATTGTTGTTTAGATTTCGTATATTTCACAACCATTAACGCTGTTAGAATGACTCAGGTTCATTGCATGTCCCGCATTTTAAAAAACGCTCAATTTTGTTGTTAAATTTCACTGCTTTATCTAAGAGACATAACTGAGTAAATTAAATAAGTATGCTGATTCATCGAGCTAAAGCATAAATTCTTTGAAGTTCGCTTGCCGAAGTTTCAGTCGACATTATCGTTTATGAATATTGCTTATATTTCTTACAAAGAAAAATCCCTCTCCATGATACTCAATTGTACTGAAGCATCGAACGCGTGGTGCCACTAGCAGAAAAAAGTCGTTGACGAAACATTTTGGAATAGGAACTTTGTGCGATTCACAAAACGTGCTGTGGCAACATCTGTTTCCCGACTATTTTCTCAGTCATTTTTCGTATGCTTCGTGCTTTCTGTTTTTTTTCCAAGCTTTGCCCGATCCGTTCTAAGGCGGGGTATTCATAACGTGACTTTATGACCTACGAGTTATCACAATTTTTTTTGGAGGAAGACGTGGGTCTTATAATACCCAAGACTGGGTAAATTATGATTTTGACAAGTTTTCGGTTAGGGGAAGGGGAGTTATTATAATCGAGACCAGAATTTCTCATATTCTACTAAAACTTGGAGGAGTAGGCTGATATTTCGTTGTGTAGATGGCGTTCGCTGAGGGCAATACCATTACGCGGCATCTCTCGACTTTTCGATTTCCTGTCACTTCCCACCAAAACGTTTTCCCACATAGTGAATCCGTCCATCGTCCAACGAAAATTGTCCGCCCAATACGCTACACGACTGTACGCTGTATGTTGTATTCTCCTAAGCAAGATGTCTTTTTACCTTCAACAAGCCACTGGAAAAAGTTTGTTATGCAAGAACGGACTGTTTGGAAAGCACATTTTGGCAAAGCGATTTCCTTCGATACGTTCGCGAGATTTGTCGGAAATTTGCTGCTGTACTTATGAGAATTTGGAAAAGTCCGTCTAAAGATTCACATCACAAATGATCACCCGATCAGTGTTGCCTTCTGAACGGCTGGGGTCAGCTTGGCATTGTTGAACTTTTATCGACACTAATGCGGAATCGTTGATAAAAAAAGTAAATAATAACGAGAAAACAGCCGATCGCGCGATTAATTGTTCAATTGTTTTTGCTTACAAATGATCTTCCGTTTGTGTTTTATACACTCGCAGAATATCGTCTTTTCAGCATAGTTACAATCAACGCAAATCGTTTGCCGTGTTTGAAGTTCAGTTGCTTGAATGAGCCACTGCGCTCACTAACTACTAAATGCGATAACTGTTTGCAGTGTCGTGCAGATGGAAGAAGGTAATAAATTGTGTCATTTCTTACTCTTCGATTTCAATGAGATGATATACATGGCGATGTTTTCGATTTTTTGCACTACTTTTTTTCTTTTTAATTTGCTTTAGCAGACATGTTTTCGCAAAGCGCGCCATGGCAAAGTTACGCCTATGCGTATTTATACATGTGCCGGCCTCTGTGTGTGTGTGTCTCTATATCTCTTTCTATCTCTGGTAGTTTCAACTCAGAGAAGAATGGATCTGGAGCTATGGAATTTTATATTAGAATTAGTAGGGGGGGGGAATTAAAAACACTGTCGTGCCAAAAGTATTCATGTAGATTCATTTTGCAACTAAATTCGTTGCAGAAATTTTCCAGGAAAAAACGAATTTTTGACAATTGATTTATACGGATGATTGGTTGGGTGCAAATATGAATGAATTGCTAGGCATGTTTTATTATTTGTTGACAAGGAAATTGGTTGGTGTGTGAAAGAGGCAGGGATTGCCAAAGCGCATATCGTGCCAACTCCTTAATGGCACGCATTCTCTTCGCTTTTTCGCGTTGAAAGTTTTTTTTGAAAAATTAAGCTTACCAAATGGAGCTGTCGATCAGCGAAATTAGCGTGCCCAATGATTGTTAGTACAGTGTTTTCAGTGGTCGCTTAAGGACGCCTTATCCATCCACTAACGCCGACGTTTTTTCCAAAACTCATATGTATGAACGCGTCTTGATTGCAAATAACGCTCGTTTTGCTGATCCAGCGGTCTTTCACCATCGTTTTTGCCTCTGTGAATAATCTGCTTTGCATCCTGTTACTGTCAGCAAATAAAACTTTTTCATCTCAAGCGCTGAAAAAGAAGAGATGAATTGCGAATACTACAGAAAATTTGTTTTTTTTCCAGACCTTTCCAGTTTTTTTTCGGACGAAAAAAGTCATCTTTTCCGGACTTTTCCTGTCTTTTATTTTTCATTTTTCAATTACCACCAATTATAGCATCAAATTGGAACGACCGCAAAATATATGCAATTGCAATGGATAGATGTGCACTGATGATAAAGTATTCGAAAACATAGCAATAATTTTCTTTAGTAACATCAATTAGAAGCTATTATAAAATATCAGGTTAGCCAACCTAATGGAAAAAAATAGATAAAATCGTTTTTTTAATGTTTGTTTGCTATGAAAATATTATTGCAACGAAATATTTAATATGAACTTACAGCTAACATTTTGAGGGCGATTCACTTTTGTTATCGTAAAGATCGTAAATGTAAGACTCGGCGTTTTTTTTTTTTTTTTGGGGGGGGGTATTCTCGCATGCTATTTTGAAGCGCAGAACGATCTGAGTGCATCCAGCAGTTGCATATTGCAGATTCTGCCTTCTGATTGATGATGAATGTAGATGTGCGGATCCAATTCCACATTCATGCGCACCAAAAAGTGGCAATAATTCCGTGGAAATTTGTTATGTGCCTGGTGAGTAGCATAACTTATATGTTCTTGACTTTATTTAATACAATGGTGATGCATAGGGTTCTTATCTAAAAATGATAGGCGTTAATTGTTATCAGTTGGATATTGAACCGATTTGTTCTCATCTCAACGAAGAAACTTTAATCCTTTAGCTGTTTTAGAGCGTGAGTTCTACTATTTTGGGTTTGATAAAGTGAACGAAGTTGTCAGTCAATTGGATGCTCAAAAGTATTCAGAAATGTCTTTGTGATTATCTTTCGTTTAGCGCGCTGAAAATCGGACACACAAATCGGAGTCGTTAAATAGCTGACTTGGATAGTTCGTTATTTAAAAGGCTTATAGATAGTTTTTTCTTTCCTAATTAAGATGCCACCCAAGTCAGGCATCTACTATCTCCGAGTTGTTCTGTATTTGAACAAGAGAACAAACTGTCTGTCTTGAAATGTTCGACTTATATGATAGATTGATTATTCGTTGCAGTAGTTGATGTTTTATCTTCACTCGTTATTTTATCGCACTGCTTTGATCCATTTCGGTTGTGCAATACTTGCTGATAGCACTTTTTCAACAAATCATTTTTTAATTGATATATTTCATTTTGAAAATTTCATGGCGATATTTGAAATTTATAAAATAATTTATTAGAATTCAACTCAGCGTACAACACAAAACTGAGTTTTTTCTTTTCAAAGTAAAATCGAAGTGTTTTTGTTGAATCGCTTAGCTACATTTCAAGGTTGTTGTTAAATCTACAACAATAAATGTTCAAGCAAAATTTTTCTTACAGCGAATTCGTTACTACGTATGCTCGATATGAATACAGATGACGACAGTTCGATAACAATAGAAATCGATCGATTTTGGGAAAACGAAGATGAGACTCTTCATTTCCGTAATTTAACATTAAACGCAGTCTACGCCGTTAAGGTATTACTGCCAAAAAGTTGCTTTTATATAGAACACTTCAGTTTGGGATCCGATGAGTGACTTTTAAACTTTAAAAAGCAACAGTTTATTTTTGTTTCGTTATTATTTGCCGAATAGTCACTTCATCATATCATCAGATTCCGCTCCAACTGCTTCGATGTGATGTACCAGCAGTATTTGGAATTAGTTCAGAGATTCGATCGTTACTATTGTTGCGTCAGTTGCAAGCGAGCCCTGATTCGGACTCTGGCGATTCGAACGACAGTTGAAAAGGCTGAAGAAGTTTGTACCAGCTGACTTTGATTCACACTCTGACGATGCACTCCAATTCGAGCCACAGACTCAGGAGCTGAGCTGGCAAAGCTAATGGAGCTCGTTCCAGCTGACAGTGATTCTGGCTTTATCGGTGCAGTCCTATTCAAATAGCAGAGTCCAGAGTTAAGATGATAAAGCTGACGAAGGTTGTTAGGGCTGACTGTAACGATACGATGCATTCCGAAATGTCGAGAATAAAGCCATATACAGTTGTGCCTGCCAAACATTGAGATACTATTTTTTAGGCGGAATAGAGAGCGAACTGTGACTGAGTCTGTTGTAGTTCCTGGTATTTTCGATATGTTCCTTCTGTCATTTAAAACCTTCAGCAATAAATACGGCTTTCCCCTTGTTTCGTGTTGACAGTCAAGGTTGCTCTGAATCTTTTTAATTAATACCTCACGATCATAGGTAAACCAAGTAATTTCTTACGTTAGCATTAGCCACTAAATGAAGAGAAGCAATTAAACCATTCACAGTTTCATTTCCTAGGCGTTGGGTCGAAAAGATTTAATTATGCTGCCCTAACGATCGATTAAATCACTGATTTAGGAATAGTACGATTATATGTTACATGCAAATATTTGTTGAGGAATTCTCGTTTTATAAACGAGTGGCTCGTTTGTTTAAAAGCTGATCAATGCGTATTAGGATTTGGTCGACTGCGCGGACCATGGGCGTTTCGCAAAAGCAAAACTCATTGGGAACAACTTATGTTTTACAAAGTATCGTATTCCAATGCCTTCAATCGATTACACGTCTGATGACGTAAGTTCTTAAATTTTTCACTTTTCTATGCATTTTTGCCCGTCTTACCAACATCCTTGATCAAACGTTATCCACCCGGTTAAAGGGTTGTTGAGATTAGTGAAAATCATAATTCCATTTTACGCTAAGATCAGTCATCTTTGTCCCAGGCTCGTATGTCATTTGATGTAAGTCTATAGCGTAATTTTATGACGATAGAACGTGACTTAATCACATATGTTTATTGGAAATATTTTACGACCCTCTTATTGAGAATCTCAAGCTTTGCATTTCTTTTAAAACGACCTTTTATTGTTTAAACTAACATTTTACAAATAATCTACTTCTTAAAACCCCGTTCCAAGGAACACCAATGCAAGAGTGCACCCCAAAACCCCTTTAACCCCCTTTAACAAAACTTTCTTATTCACTTATTTTTTGCCTGTTCACGAAGGAATGAACCGGTTGGTATTAGACCAACCCCTACCTCTTTCCTTCTCGCCTCTCTCTCCCCGTTCAAAACTTCTGTTCAGGTTTGCGTTTCTTTAAAGTACATTACTGCAAACATCGAACTTTTTTGTTCTTGTTCGTGGGAAGCAGCCGGGAATCGAACCCAGGTCTCCCCGCATGCGAAGCGAGGGCTCTATCACTAAGCTATTGCGCAAATACCTCAACTATTTTTTTTTTCAGAATTACTACTACGATGATCATCAAAATCCAATGGTCCAATTTGATCGGCAAATTTTTGACGAGACAATTCCATTAACATTTTGGCATGAAGTGAGAGCACGAAAGCTATTTCGATTACCAATTAATATCACCGTCTTTTTCCAATATCCAATGCGATCGAATAATATCACTTATAGTATGTCAGCTGAAAGAGGTAATTAATGTTCACGTTGGAATTATGTAAATTAAAATGGAACAGATCGGAACGGGAAATTTTCATTTTCTACAATTTGTTTTGAGATTGCATTTACGACTTACTTTGATTCGCACAAAAAGTTTGTTTCCACCCTTAGGCTGCTCTGTTGCTTAGACAAAAATTAGAAACACTGTAATCGATATGGTACTCTTTTTCGACCATTTCGCTTGTACATTTTGAAAAGTTTACTGTTGAAGATGTGCCACAAAAATGATAGGTACTCAATAAGGTGAAAAACTGCGCTGATATTGAAAATTCAAAATACAGTGGAGTGATGTTGATTGGTATAGTAAGTCCAACATAATAACAAAAGCTGAACAACTAAGGTATTCATGCTGCGCGTACACATTCCATCTATCTGGATCACAGCGATAAAGTAAAATTAAGGATTGCGCGCATTGATGCTATTCGGAATTTCACTGATAAAGCAGTCAAACCGATCGTGTTCCTGACGAAATTCAGTAAAATGCAAATGCACAGAAATGTGCCATATGCTATCTGCGGTGTGAGTTTTCATGAAGCGCTCCTGTTCGCCTGCACGTATATGTATGGTATCTCATGATATGGTGTCAACAACAGGGAGTCTCAACAAGCCGAAAACGTAAAACACGCGCTGTATGCTTAACAAAAACGAGAAATGCACTTGCGAATAAATGCTGGACTAGGGTACGTAGCGTATGCATGGAAATACAGCGCATGTTTTACGTTTTTGACTTGCTACAGCTCCACCTGCTCATTGACTTGTATAAGCGAAGAGTTTGACATTTCCAGCGAATTCACGTAGTGTACTTCGAAGAAGCAAAGGTCGTAAAAGAATTGAATCATGCGGACTTCTTTAATGATATACCCACCAGATAGCTGCATGAAACAATGTCAACTTTGGCGGTCCCGTCGACCAGGCCAGCCGGTTTCATGAATTGTTTAAAAATAATAAAGCTTGCGTTGTTCATATTTTTAACCAAACCGACTTCCAAATGCTTTACTAAAAATATGTTTTCGCTTCTGTTTAGTGGCTCAAAAGGCTGTAAAAGTTTGTCAAAGCGTTTAAAAAGTGAACGTTGGACATCAATTTTCCGGTTCAGTTAGCCATACAAGGTTGATGAAGCGATTCTTAAGGAAAAATTAAGAACGTGAGGAAGAAAGATTCTCTGGACACTTACAAATTATCTTGTTCAGGCTCACCGACTATACGTTCTGTTTCGAAATCAGATGAGCTGTTGCAAGTTAGTGACTCTGATATGGATGATCAAGACCGTTCGATTGATATCAACCTAGATGGAATAAAGGTATTCTCTAGTCTTATGCCTTTGATTTGTGTAGTAGTTGCAGACGCAAACAAAATTTAGGCGAAATGCATTCTGAAGAAGATTTTTGACGAAGAGGAAAAAAAAACGTCTCAAGCGCTAAAATTATGTACGCGAAATGATTTTTCAAAATTATCTCCACAGTTTTGGCTTATAAGGCGTTCGAATATCAAGTTGAAATGGATTTCGATTCACATGTAAACCTTATGTGCTCACAATGAGATCAGTTCCATGAGACGAGTGGTTCATTTTGCAAAAGATTTCGACCAATTTTCTTGTGAATTATTGTTGTATAGAACGTTTCAGTGCACCCACAGATCGAGTTTTTCGATATCTTACGAGCTGATTGGAAGGAAGCCTAATTGTTAACCATTAATCTTCATGAAGTATACTGAAGGGAAAAAACATCGTGTTCTATAAAATGTCAAAAATATCAGCTCTTTTTTGACGCCTTAAGGAGGAGACACTTAAATCCAATATTTAAAGAAACATTCAGAGAGGTAAAATTAACGATGGAACATTGGAGCGTTAAAATGTTTAATTAATAGTTGTTTTAATTAATTAATTAATTAAAATGTTTAATTAATTTCGCAAAGGTGCTTTTAAGTGTTCTTCAAGTACAGAAATTAATTACTACAATTACATTTCAAACTTGAAGTGTTTCTGTCTGATTACTGGCGTGAACTTCGCTTCGTTCAAGTTTTTTTTCCTTAATCTCCCGTCGCTCCCGTCCAAACCGATCCGTGTTCGCCAAATATCTTTTTCCAGCGATCCAACTGAGACCTAACCGTTAAATTTTGAGCCATTTTTTTATATTTTACCGCCTGTTTATTGGCCAGAGTAAGTTATGTTCAAAATCGTTATGGCTATCAAATGGCATACCGTTGAGCTACTGGTTGCCGTTTTTCACTCGTAAGTTCTCGTTCATTTTTGCACTCTATTTACTCCTCCAGCCTTGACAAAACACATTGCAGATTCCAGGCGTATACAAGAATGCTCTAATGCACAAACTGCTCACAAAGTATTTCACTCAAATGGTAATCGGCAGTATCGCTTTGATGTTTTTGTTTTTAATTGCATTTGGCGTACTGGTGTGGTTTTGTTGTGCAAACGAAGAAACGAAAAACTTCTCAAAAGTTAACCCACGAAGGACGCATGCAATGCACGCTAATGTTGTTGATAGCTCTTTATAGTGAACGTTCACATCGTTACTTTAGCTTTTTGGCGTTAAACCCATAAATTCAATTGTTGTATCGTCTGTGGCATATGATTGTTGCATAAACTTTCGTACAATTCATAAGCATTATTTTAAAGAAAAAAATATCGAAATTTCACGTTTAGATTCGTTAAAGTTAGTTGCCGTTTGGGTGCCTAATTCTTGTTCCGTTACAATGATTCGAGAACATTCATTTCATATCGCAGTCGTAGAATCTCAAGGATGCAGGTTCAGCATACGATTGAAATTTACACAGAAATCAATTCGGGTTTAAAAAATAAATTACAACCAATGAAATAATATTTCGAACCGAATCGAATCTTTTATTTAGGCGATAGGCAAGGATTACCTTTACGGCAGTACAAAGATATATGCATATATATGTATGTACAATATAAAGATAATATAAATATCTATTAAAGACAATTTTTACATTCGACTATTTTTGGTTCCATCCAGATTTGTTAGCTATTTGAAGTTTAAGGAATAAAATAAATGATTCGCTAATTTCTTGGATGCTTGGATGCTTGGATGCTTGGATGCTTGGATGCTTGGACTAAAATAAAAACCGATTCGCTAGCTAACGTAATTTCTTTTTTTTAAAGTAGAAAACTGCAAAGTTTACATTCCCAAATAAATATTTGGCTTTTCTAAAAGTGAAACATCCAAAAAAGTCAAAGCATCGAACTAAGACGATTGTGGCAATCTCTCAACTCGATTGCATATCTTTAAGGCATGTTTGAATCTAAATGATGTTTAGTCGAAATATCTGCTACGGTTAGCGTAATGTACTTTTTGATGATTCCCATTCGCTAACAATATATTTTGTAACTGAAAGAATGAATTACAATTATAGAGTATTCTATTCCTAAAAAACTCAATGGGAAAGCGAATCCGTAAGCGAATCCCTATGAATAAATATTTCATCAAGAACTTAGATAGAAATTAAAAGTAATCAGCGTCAATCAATAATCGTTCAATGTAGCTAATCGCTTGCTTTCATCTGTCGAACAATGTGTTAATGTTGATGGTCGGCGAACACACATAACACTTTAAGTATAGCGCATCAATATTTTATCGCAACACTAAATAATATGTTAGACTTATTTATATTTAAGTTTTCCTATTTTGATGTACAGAGTCGCCTTCCATAAGGTGGCGCATCACAGTGATTCAAATTCTCATCGCGTTCTGTATTCTCATGTATAACACAAATGTTTCTTATGATCTACGATCAAATATATTATTAACACTTGATGATGCCTAAAGGTCGATTTACAACAACAAAAATCCGCTAAAATATTGTTTTAATGTCCTCGCGTTCTATGGTATAAATGTCCGTGCTCTATTTTTAAAGTTTTTTAATATATTTCAATTTATCTTTTTATTCAAAACTGAACGATTCAACGACCCTCTTATACGCATATGTGTGTTATCATTTTGGTCCAAAAAAATACGTCCTATATATTATGAGGCACTCAATGTGAAAAATGGCAGCGATGCACTGTACTAGAGCATTATACAATTATATAATTAGTCAGTTAATTAGTCGGCTAGTTAACTAGTTAATTAGTTGATTAGTTAATTAGTCGGTCAATTAGATAGTTAGTTAGTTAGTCAGTTAGCTAGTGATTATATAAGTAGTTTACTTCGACACGACGTTTCATCTCTACTCTGACCACTAATTATAAGACTAACACTGCAATGCAATAAAATTCTCTGGCATTTCAGTACAATTTACAGTTTGTTTACAGTTTTCCGATGACCAGTTATACTGATGGTCGAGCAGAAGAATAAACTGGAGAAAGATATCACAACTTCAAAGCAATATCAGTTTTTAATCGTTCCATAGAAAACAGAAGGTCGGGAGCCATCCATGACACAAGCCTCGATGTGTTGGTTTTATTTCATCGATGCAAAAGGGCATTATGGGGTAACCATTTTTTCGTAAAAACATGTGTGTGTATAAAATGTGCATGTTTCTCTCTCTCTTTCTCTCCTTGTCTAGTTGTTTCAGTTCACGAATCCGAGAAACTACAATGACCGAACTTGACAAATGCAATTGATGGCAGTGTACGACCTCAAAGAAACTCCTTGAAGCACAATTAATGGCACAAGGGAATAACTCAGCGGAAAATGTAGCAAATGAGAATAGCTGCCATCAAGTTCTATTCCCGGGAACAAAATCTGGGATCATGCGGTGAGCAATTTTGCAAAATTTAACGTGCAAAAGACACAGCTTGGAAAGAGAAAATGATGATCAGAGACGGGAGTACTTCAAAAAACAAATGTGAAAATTCTGAAAAAAACAGCCTGCAAACACTGGTAGTACTTCTGATCTGGTAAATAAATCGCTTGATCACCACCAATTTAAAATCAAAATAATAACAACTGTTTGATCACCGGTCGAGCACAAACGATCATGTCCGCGAAGCTATGCACATTCTTCATTGAGTTTTCGAATACCTTATTGGACTTATTGGACGAATACTTATTGGACTGTTTCATTTAACCGTCAAGAAATGGTAACGCTTACCAACTGCGATGCTACCCTTCTACTTCGACTCTCTTCTTTAATCGTTATAAAACAGAAAGTTTTTGCCGATACGAAGAAATGGTGGGGGCAGTAGCTCAGTGGTGGAGCCCCTCCTCGTATGCGGGAAGATCGATTCCCGGGTACTTCCCGCCATACCACTGACAGCCCAGCTAGGGGGTGGCATTTAACAACGAGCTAAAACAGCCAAAGGAATGGCTGTCCCCGGCATGCGTTTGCACCTCAGTAACATAGAGACATCGCACTGAAGGCCCGAGCGATCTTTGATCTTTGAACGAACAAATGACGCGCCTATGGACGAAGCTGTTCTTTGGGGAACATGCAAAATAGCGTATCATGCACGGATATGTTTGCATTACAGCTGGGTGTCTTATCATTGTAGCCTGTTTCTTCAAAAATATTTCCCATGTGTTTGAGTTTACTAGTTGTCGGTTTTTTAAATGAAAAATTAAGAGCGGGACCATCACTAATATAAACAGGTAAAAAAAAGCAATTAGTGCACGTAAGTACAGCAAGAACAGCTGTACGGCAACTTGACCATTCCAAACAGAAACAGCAAACAACATATTGAATGGCAAAAGAAATATAAAACAACGTTTACGCATTTATGAACGTTATGATGGCATTCACAGATAGCTGCTATATATAACGAAATTTTCATCACAGAACTATTTACTAAATACGAATGAATCAATGGCGCTGTTAGTGTCTTCAATTTTGACACATTCTTTCAGCAACTGACAAAACAATGAATCGAATGTCCAGATAACTTCTTGGCAAAGTTCCACGTTACTTGACAATGCTATTAGATCGCAGTGTCTGGCATCACTTCTGACAAGCGCCCTAATATTGACATTGTTGCCGAGTTCATACCATACACGTAAAGCCAAATAGTTCATTTAATAAACAGGCTGTGCCAACGACAATTGCAATATCGTTTAAAATCATGCTGTACGAGCACCGAGCGATATGAAGATCGGTGACGACGATATGTGAGATCGGGAGATTCGAATGATATCTTAATTGAAAGAAAAAAAAAAGAACTGTGGGCATGAGATAAGGTCACACCATCTCCGCATTAGCCCCCCAATTCGATCTGCAATGGACAATCTGGAGTCAATTTTTTCTCGCTCCAGCTATTCGCCATCCAGGATTTAATTATTTGGGCTCGAAGCCGACTACGATAGATCCAAATCGGAGATGAACTCGATTATCGAATTCAATCCGAAATGGAGTTCGCAGTTTATTTGTCATTGCTTTGCACAGTAATAATTTGAAACCGGCTATCTATTATATGGGTACAGTACTAAGAACCCGTTTTCTCAACGTGCCGCTCGGATGATGACTCGTCGATCGCAGTAGATTCACTTGAACTGCTCTGAAGCAGCGGATATAGTGCTCTAATACCACGTATATCATCCTCACTCAAACGAAATCCATTTTTAAGCTGCTCCCTGAAAAACAGTAGCGGCACCGTATTGCTAACGTAGCAACTGATGATCATGCCCACATCAGCCTCGAAAGGGTGCCTGTAGCTGATATTTACCAAAGTCAAGAAAGCGTCAACAAAAATATCATCATTGTTTTATGGAATTTCACATTATTTTAGCGTTCATTGTAGCATATAGATTATTTATTAGAACGACTTTTGGTCGATTATTTGTTGAAGATGCGCTCAAAGCAGCCGAGCGAGGGGAGTCGATTGGGTTTCCTGTACCCGCAAGGGGAAAT
Organism: Toxocara canis; assembly: GCA_000803305.1. Taxonomy (NCBI): domain Eukaryota; kingdom Metazoa; phylum Nematoda; class Chromadorea; order Rhabditida; family Toxocaridae; genus Toxocara; species Toxocara canis. The sequence continues at coordinate 79,193 of JPKZ01004121.1, read as the reverse complement.
AATTACTAGTTGTTGTTCGCTCGAACTAAACGGTAGAAAAAGTAATACTAAGAGAGAAATGCGAATTCGAAGATAAGATGAGAAAAAAAAAGAGCATCAAAATGCCATAACAATTGCTTAAAGACTAAAGTCTGATGTCAGATTCAACGAATAGTTTTGAGCGAAACAGCTCAGACGTTTGACTTTTTTTTCAAATCGAACTGCGCCAAAAGATGCACACTCAATCGGATCAAAAATCAATATAGTTTTATCACCGAGATCTCGCCCAATCAATAATTGCACTCAGTGATTAATTTGATAACATTTTGAAAGCAACAGTAAGTCAATAACCTTCAAGCATATCACTGAGGGACGTTCAAGCGCATATTATTAAGATACAATTTCGAAAAAACAATTATCTATTTATATCCTTACCTATAATATGGATGCATCACAGCGTTTGGATCCCTTGAATGCCGCAAGCCGAGCGCATGTCCGATTTCATGCAATGCCACCTAAAATGGTTTATTCCTTAAAGTAATGGCAACTAATATCGGGCAAATGGTGATACATATGAAAAGGTTGGGAGGAGGGAGGTAAGAGGGGATTATGGGAGGGTACATGAAGTGGACTTCTGCCGTCTTGCGATTACGAAGACAAAAATACAGAACGGCTGAACGCATACGTATACGGAAACCACCGTATGCTAATATGTTATCGATTATTATCTATCTCTATCGGTTCACTCAGATCAGCACCGTTTCAAAGGTCAACCCTGCAAGCATTTCTTACTTTTTCGATTTGTCATAATTCCTCGGTCTTAAGCTTAGAGTCATATGCCACCCGTTACTTCTCAAAATCTATCGTTCACAAAACTCCAAATCAGCGGCCATTACAATTCGAAAACATAGGACGCGTAAGAACGTTTGTAGATACGTCGCGTGTCTTATTCGGGCGCTTACCCCTTCCCCCTCCGCCCCTCGCCTTCTTCGTTACGCATCGTCTGCAAGCCTATACAAGTAAGTATTACGCTTTCGATCTGGTACATTTCGAGATATTTCGAGGGCGGTTTTTGTAAAACAGGTTGGTTGACCGGTTATTAGCAGACAGATATTGGAATTAAGTTGAATTTGGCTTATGGCTTACAAATCGGAGGTCAAGGCCCGTTTTTCCGTCAGTAGACCAGTGCTCGGATGCGTCGAAATGGACAATACCCTCCGGTGGATATGCGGAATGGGCGACAATGCCGCCACGGCCATCGAATGCCTCCTTATCGCCATGATCGAACTTCGCGAACTGAATGTCCAGTTGGCCGCGCCGCGGTGCTGCTCTATCGTTGGGAGAAACATCTTCGAACAGAATTGCCCCCTGTGACGAATCAGACCATACATCAAGCGTTCGTCTGATTATCTCTCTACAAATAAGTGTTTTTTTTAAATCTTGCAAGCATACTGAGAGAAAGAGACGAGGATGCACAAGGGTTATTACCATATTTGCTTACTTCAGAACCATTTGAATAGAAACCTCACAACGGTTAGGCTTCAACAGCAATAACTAATAAAAGCCCTCCCATTTTTACGCCGTTCGTTGACGGGAGCCTGCTTAACAAAAATATATGATATCCAAAAGCACTGTGTGATTGCTCAACTACCGTAAATTTCAGTCGCTTGTATTCTTAATTACACCACAAACTACTTTATGCATGCCTTTCACGGGCTATCGAGTGATTAGGATGATGATTTCGCAAAATGATATCGAGAAATGAGCAGAACGGACTTAACAGCGCGATATTGCAACTCCTTTTTCACCAATTGGAAACGATCACGGAATGACCAACTAAGCGTTCCATCCGAAAACCATCGTCGTCCATCCACAACTAAAATTTTTCCATTCAGTGTTTTTTATTCAAACGCTGCCAAATATTGCATAGAACAGAACTTTAAACGAAACATCTAGTAATGAAATTCGGCTCCATTTTAACAGCTTCAACTTGTGTCGTGGAGCAAGCAGATCTGTGCACTAATTGGACAGAGGAAGGTTACGACACCCATTTATTAACAACTATCTCCATTTCCCCCTCCGTTTTCCTCTTCTAACTGCCTTATTCCTGGCAATAATCCTATTTTCCTCATCGCCGGCCATGAGTCGCATGCATTGAAGTGTTCAGCCTTTGTTGCAAACATATCGGAAAGAAAAATAAAATAACAAGTAGATCATTGAAAACGAAAAGTTGAATGTTATTAAGAAATTAGTTTGTGCCTTCCACTAATGAAATGAATCTTATGTGGAGACCAAATCTCGCCGATATAAGAATCTCATGTAGAGACCAAATCTCGCCGATTTAACAGTAAAAGATATTTTTAATAACGACGATTAAGGCAGGTTTCTGAGACTGAAATGGAAATCCTCAAAAGTTGCATATAATCCATAGACATATTTCCAGAGGTCCTCGCCTCTTCTCTCTCGCAGACCCTCTCTTCCCCCCCTCCCTTTCCGATCTTTTCCTCATTAGATTGGATTGCTGTCGTGTCAAATGGAAGAACGAGCGAACTTCGATAACCACTGAGACAAACACCAAACCATATCGTCGCCTAATAATATGTCCTTCATATTCATTTCGGTTGCAAATTTTCGCTCCTCGATATGACCTATCCACATTGTCCTCTAGCGAAACCGTTCCACTGCAAATCCATTTGATCAAAGTTTTGGCGTGTGTTGAATTACTTCGCTTAAACCAGCAATTTTGGTGAAATTCACTATCTTGAAACTGTCTCATTCGAACAGAATGGAAACAATATCTCCCCCTAAGAAAACGATTTATGTCGTCAGCAATGGCTTCTCTTCTTGAACACATCCACCGCACTGTTTCCCTATGAATCATGCAGTGGAGTTCAAATTTGCAACAATCGCGGCGAAAAAATCAAATCGACTTTTTCGTTTCAATTTTGACAATTTAGCGCATAGAATTCTCCAAATTTGCACAGCACGTAGAAAACTAAGTCCCACATATGTGTGCTCGAAATGCGAGGCAGTTTATTGATCGATGATCAGAGCTTCGAGGCTCCGATGGATTGTTGTCTTCTGTGGTCCCCGATCCCTTGCAGATTAGTTTCGTTTCATTTGATGACGTAGTGCCCACGTCAGTAATAATTATTGATTTTTCTACCGCTGCAAGAGCGTGTAAATCTTGGGTACGTCACAAGGTCGATGTGCTGCTGTGATTGCGGCAAAAAAACGCCCCCACAAAGTGATTTTTCTGCCTCGCTAAGAAACGGAAATTTCCATCATTATACGTTTCGTGTGTGGTTTTTTGTCTGTGATGAAAAAAAAAAAGATGACATTTTACTATAAATATAATGGTGTTATTCTATATATGATTCTTGACACGCCTAGTTTCTTGACATATTTTTGACATGCACAAACACATTCTATGTATGTTTCTTGATATTCTATGTTTCTTGCAAGTCATCTGAATGTCGACTGAGTTCGTCTGTTTGTGAATATTAATTTGAGACAGTGTACATGTTGAGGGAAACCATAAGTATTATAAATTAATGTGCTGCGCTTAAAGAGATTTAATAAGCATATTTTTCAGCCCGCAAAAACCTTGTGGCAAATCTGTTGCACGGCACAAATAGCATGACACTTTTTATGCACTATACTCAGCAAAAATTTACATTACCTCATTGAACTACATTATAATTCGTCGATTTCTTACCGCACGTTTTGGCAGAGGTTTTTTGTTTGTAATTTAATCTGTCAACACGCTCATCTATCGTTTAGAAATAAATCCGGCTTAGCAACGTGGCACGTCAAGCCTGCGGATCGTGAAACTGATTCACGACACTTTGGAAGATCAGACAAAGGAATATTGCTTTGTCTGATCTTTCGAAGTAGACGAATAAGTTTGAACAGGAATGTTCATTAGATCATAGAACAAACCTCGTGCCAACATGCGATAGCTCCAAAAATACAAATGAGCAAATTAAAAGCCGGAAAGTCGGCAACATAACATATCCAGGTCTCGAAGCCGGAATCGGTATCCAAGGAAGAAGCCGTAAAGGCGGAAGGGGAAAGGCTGAGATCCAGAGATGGCACGACCCGATTTTCGCGGATCCGTGCACACAATGGCTGCGCTTGTCTCGCGCCAGTCGGCGCCCTGCGGGTCATCTCGAATAAACACAGAGCACATGAATCGCATAAAAACACGTTGTTGCATTGTTGCCATCGTGATCGTCCGTTTCTGCGATTACATCCCGCTATGTCGACGCCACCAAAACGGAACTCTTCAAAGAAAAAATCCTCTCCCATTCCCCTCTCTAAATGGAGGTTCAAGAGAGGAAGGGAGAAATAAAAGATCCAGTCATCACAAAACTCCCAGGCTGTGTTCATCATAAACCGATTCCACATGTGTGGCATTATATGCTCCATTACCAGTCATGTCAAAATGCTGTAGTCGACTCAAGCGAATTCCCTTCTTTCGAAGCCAAAATCAGAAGGACCCGACTCCTGTCGAAGCCGGGTCCGAACCATCCGCTTTTTGCCTTACCGTACCACCCAATTCTGTCATTTTGTCCGAAAAAACCTACTGAGAAATGGCAAGAACTAGGCGAGGTGCAGTTTACTATTTAGCTCATAGACAAGCTAAGCTGCCTTATAAATAAGTTAAGCTGTCTTATAGGTTATCCACAGGTTCGCAGTGCTTTAGCCGATGTCAGCGAGCTTCAGTTTTTAAGCATAATTAAAAGTGCGTAGCTTCAGCGCAGCTGTACAGTCTCGCACAAATGACATTATTCCTTAATCCACCCAATTCCCCATCACATATACATTTGGCAACAAATTTTATTATCACTCACAAATTAAAAAACTGGCAATGACCAAATGGCAAAACTTCGATTCAAATATCGTGAAAAAATTCACATACAAAAATATACACTTAAAACAAAACGATTTCACGCGTATATTAACATATACACAGCCATAGCAAGCAGGTCAGTTCTTGCTGAGAGAATTTTTGAGCGATTGGTCAGTACAGTGAAAAGCGAAATGGCTTCCAAAAAATTTTTCATTTCCAAAAAAAGGATAGAATTTCTTCTCGACAAAAATGAATAAAAGAGTTGAAAAGTACGAGAACTTTGATCGGCATTGAAAAACTTTTGGCTCTATAAGTCGGTAGTTTCGCTTCACTTTTTTTCACAAGCAATATTTTTTTCACAAGCAATAGCAAAAAAAAAACCAAAATTTTTTGGATATATAACTTTCATGGGAGATTTATACTACCGAATAACTCCATATAAGTGGTATCAGCTTCGATATTTTTAGCACAAGTGTCGCATGTTCCAGTTGCAAGAACTCGTCCAACATGGCGACATAAGAACGATACAATACCATCGCGTAGTGAGACTAAAATCTAATAGTGATCATAGCCATAAAATGGTTTCCACTTCTTTACATTAAAACTCATCCGATCACTCGAAAGACCTATATAGAATTTCTTTATATGCAGGAAGTTATATAAATCGTACATAACCGTAATTTTCGCTTAACCTAAAAAAAACAAAAAGCAAAACTTCTCTTAAGATTATAGTTTTTATAACTGATCGGAAGGATGGGTGGGAGTAAAGTGAAAAAAGAATACGCCACTCTATCCGTGGCAAAATAGTTTTATTTTAGGTAGATACGAGGAACATAACAAGACCACAAGTTTTTAAGAACATTGCCGAGATACTAGTGAACTTACCAGCAAAAGCCTCTTTAAGACTATCGCAAGATAAACAGACAGTTGCAAGAGGGAAAAAATTTCAAACTCATTTATTTTGATAAAGTGGGGAAAAAGTTTTTTAAAACGATACCTGAAGGTGTAGGTAGAGAAGTAGCACTCTTTGATTGACTTTCTTTGGAAACTAGTGATAGCTTTGAGTCGCATAACAATGATTCCCCGGAAACGGAAGTGGATTCCGGGCCAACGTTCATTTTCACCTTCACGGACTGGCTTCACTTTTCCAATTATATCCTTTCTAAAAACTGCAACCGTGATCAAAATTAGCGCCATCAATCAATGCTAAAACATTGCTACAATGCTTCTTTTCTTTGTTAGTATGCCATGCGACTTACACGCATAGTAAAGAAAAGTTTTATAGTGTACCTCGCTAACCATAAGTACAAAATGACAAGCGCAGATGATTATGGTAGTGAGGTGTTTGGCACGTTGCCATCGCCCAATTTCACCTTTTCCACTATTCAAAATTTGTGCTGGCAGCACAACAACCATGACAACAGCCTACCTCCTCTACGACTAAGATGGCCAACGATACGATAACAAATCACTTTACTAAGATTAAGAGCACTTGCCATGTAAGTTTATAGTGATCACTTACAACAACGCTTTTGTTTCGGTTATTTCCAATGATTGAAATTTTAGAATTTCGTTGCAATCATATTACAATCATCGACATTTTTAACGCAGAAAAGGCAATATCAGCCTTATTTATATGCCATATAACACACTATTGCCTTAATCCTTTCTGTTTTCTTATGCGATATATCCTTACATAAAAAGGTACTCAAAAATGAAAAATATCAACGAATATTAAATAAGAAAAAACAAATCCCTCAAATATTATTTTAATTAACGATCGATTCCACGTTTAAAAATTTTCAATGGGAATATTTATTTCAACGTGAAAACTATACTTGCTAACACATTCAATGAAAGGTTATCGACAAAGATCACGTGAACGCTACTCGATTTGAGAATTTGCTTAATCGATAAAGTAAATGCAAGTCATTTCGAAGGAGAGAAATGATAACAAAACTTTGAAAGCAAATGAATTTACATATAGAAATGTATAGAAATATACATATAGAAATGAAAAAAGATTTTAAAAGTCGTCTTCTACGTAATAGCAGCGAAGGAAAAAATTCCTTAAAAGACAACTTCGCACATTATAAATCGGTATGTCAGCCGTTCGCGAAAGAATGGCTAACAAATGAATATAGCCGCGGACACTTCAATGTTTTTTTTTCTGCAAAAGCGCGTTTAAAAAACTCTCATTGCTCGAGGTACCGGCAAACCGACTTTAGTTGATTGTTTAGGATCGCCAATCAACCGTGAATGTCTTTTGCTTCGTACGTTAATTGCCGCGCTGTTAGCGAACCCTTTTTACTGTAGTGCTGATATGGGATAGAAGATAATCAAATAGTGCGAGGAGAGAATGTGCGAAGGTGACATACTGAGAAATCTGAGTAGGGCAGTGACACGCAGAATTCAAAAAATACCTATAGACATGATTGACGATGGTTGAAGCCCATGCTACAAACACTGAAACATCAACAACGAACAATTGACGAACGCTACAACCGTTTTAGGCTTCCTTATCTCGACTACAGTGAACATAAGTGAGAAGAAAATTTTAAAAACGTATATGAATAACTATAAACAAGAAAAGCGCAAGCATTTAGAAGCACAATAGCAATCTATTATAAGTGCACATGTACTGGAGGGCATAGTTGTTTGTGAATATGTAAATGCATTTGTACGTATCGGTTCCCGACTGCTTCCCACCATACCACTGACAGCCCAGCTAGCGGGTGGTACTTAACAACAAGCTACAACAGCCAAACGGATGGTTGTTGCTCGGCGTGCGATTGCCTCAATAACATCGAGACATCTCACTGAAGGCCCGAGCGGTAAGAATAAGAAGAAGAAGAAGAATTTGTAAGTATAGGCATCGATCAGTAATGATATGATTCTAATACGTAAGTAACAGAACTCAACTTCAAACATCAATGACGTGAGTAAAAACGAGTTACATGAGAGGGAAACAAAGAATGTGAAGGTGTAAACTGTAGAAGATGATGCTCTATAGCAATGCTTGCACTCCCGCAATATCACTTTCAGGGATATTCACAGCAGATTCGAGCCCATGTTTGGACAAACTTAAGTCTCGAAGCATCAGTATAAGCATTTTCTCAAGAGATCTACAACAGAAAAGTTGGTTTGTCAACATGACGAACACTTTATTATCTAATAATTAAAATATTTCGTCGCCAGTAACCAGTAGAGAGACTTTTTAAACTTATATGAGAGATGCCATAAAAGTATCAACTACAACTGGTCACAATGCTCAAAATATTATCAACGAATGCCAAGATGATTTTTGTCGACAATTTGAATAGAAAATGTCGACAAATAACAAGAAAAAATAATAGTAAACAGACTGAAAAGTGATAGCATAGTTTAAAAGTAAATAGTCCGAAGTAACTGATTATCGATTTACATTGTACGTATATCCCCACATGATGTGAAAAGGAACCATATCGAACAGTAAACACTCATTTCAGCAACAAACGCTTACTATTACATCTTTCACCGCATGACAACAGCATGCTTGGCGGGAATTTCGGTGCGGTACTCATACAAATCAAGTGAATATCAGTTCGTTCTTCGAATGCGTACACGACTATTTTGTTGAATATAGGGTGGATTAATGAAAAACCGTTTTCAGCAAAACCAGAAAGCAACAACAAGAGATGACTGTGATGTTCTGGCAGAATCCGAATCAGTTTTAGCTGAACCTATAAACAAATACAAAAACTGAGGTTCCTTGACGAGATCCGAACTCGCCAATTTCACCTTCTAATGAAGGCTCACCACTGTACCAGTCTTACCAAATTTTGTTGGTCGCTAAAGAGATAATAATCGGCAAAGAAAAAAAAGGCATTTTTGGTATATGCTACTGAATGCTATTGAATATGCTTACCGGAAATTTATCAAGCGATCAGCTCAACGCATGCGTGGATTAACTGATGACGTTAACCCAGCTGCACATAGATTAGGCACGCTTGTGTTATGCTTGCAAGCCAGAGGAACGTCAACAACGGCATAGTGGCAGCTGTTGAAATCAGCCGTGTTGTCTGTCACTGACTCTCTAAGACATTCTCTGATTACCTCGGTTTCTTTTTTCTTCTGAGCACCACTCAGCAAATGCGTTTCACTGCGGATGTCAAAGTCTAATCGCATAGACATGTGTCTGTCTTGGAGGAAACCATTCGCTGTGCATGCACGTTTGAAGAACGGCATAAGGTGTTCCTTCCGTTCCTTCTTGTTTCTAGAAATACTTTTTTTTCCTATTTAGTAGATATGGCAGTTCCCTAAAATATGTAACACTAATTGCTGTTCCGTTCATTCAATGCAAATTCTTTTGATCCATGCCTATTTCCCCCCTTTCATCCCATTATCAACGAACTTCCACATTCATAATCCCCATTTATGCCACTTGTTGTCTGCTTGACACGTAAACGCTACTTGATGTTTATTCGGTGTCCGCTACCTGTAGACGAAACGTAATTTATGTAAAAGTCAATAATATAGATTAGGGAAAATGGGGGAGGGGAGATGGAAATAGTTTATTTTAACGAAAAACACGATTCGAGGCAATCATTATTGATAGTGAAGAAGAATTAGATAGCCCTTTTGCGGAGAGCTTTATGCCTTCTAATGCCTTTAGCATTTTGATCGGTTAGCGTTTGCAGCATGAAAAGCTCATTCCATATTTCATATCATCACTACCATGAAAATCCAACCGTCTAAGTGCGTAATTCGATAAGGTATAAGGTGATAGGCGGTCAGTCACTTGATCTTCCTCACTTAAAGAAAATCAATATAATATAGGTGATAGGCGGCCACTCACTTGATCTTCCTCACTTAAAGAAGATCAATATAATATAGGTGATAGGCGGCCACTCACTTGATCTTCCTCACTTAAAGAAGATCAATATAATATAGGTGATAGGCGGCCACTCACTTGATCTTCCTCACTTAAAGAAGATCAATATAATATATACATATAGATCAGAGCAGCATTAGATTGGTGGTAACAACCACACTCTGTATATGTTCTCAAAGCCTGATCATCCAGTCATTGCCCAAATTGTCCAGTGTAGCATGTGGTTGTTGTTTCGTATGTTGCGTTGCTCATAGAACAGCTTTTTTTTTTCTATCGATAGAGTTGAATTATCGTTTCGATTGTGGACGATGAGCATTTGAATGATTGTTTCGAGAGCTGCATAGATAAGGATTTGGGGATTTCGTTCGATGAAAAGGAGGGCTATTCGATGATAAAACTGAGAATGATTGATGCGAAGGAAGTTAGGGAATTTCTTGTTTCTTCGTTGTTTCCGTTTCTTTCGAATACACATTATTGATGTATATGCGAATCTGTTCACATGTAGAGTGCGCACAATCGCTTTGAAATTCTGAATATATTTGTTTAAATGAACAGAGACTTTTTTAAATGAAAATTTTGCTGATTATACGATTTGAAAGTAGCGTGCCCCTCCCTAGCCCTTATATTATTACCTCAGTCTCAAATGCGTTCATTTAGGGTGAAGGATGAAGGGTGATGAGGCCAGGGAGGTGGGGTGGGGGAAGAGGGTAGAAAGAGATACGAAATTTTATAAGCCTCTCCTCATTTGTACTGGCCTTCCACGCCCTCCGTTTCGAACATAGGCTCTGTGTTTTCTGCTAACGCAGCATAAAATCTTGCGAGAAACCTTGAGAATACAAACATTTCAAGGCGTTGGAATTCATAAGCTCTCCTTCGTATACAATACATGATTCGCGATAGTTCATTTTATGAGTATTTTTGTTTAACGGACGTAAAAAATTATATTATCGACAAAATGAGGACGTCTAACGAGAAGAAAAATTGATAGCCCCATAAATTTCTTTTAATTAGCACAGATACAGTCTTGCGCTCTAAGGCAACTTTGAGTAGCTCGATTTCGGCGTTGAGATAATATCAGTAAATCAAACTAGCGAAACTTAACGACTTTCACTTCGCAACTCAGAACGCTTCGCATTTTGTGCACTAATCGTATTTCACATCTATATTTGTTTATTCAAACTCTTTCCGCACCATTTTTGTTTACGAAGAAATCGACAAGTATCATACGGAATAGCAATTTATTATGTATCAACAAATTTCATGATAGTAAACGAAGCATTTTTTAGGTCAAAATAAAATCGTTACAAGAGCAAAAGACGTTTTAATTTACCTTTATAACTAACAGTCATACAAACATCTCGATTGTGGTTAAGATTTGGAATGTTCTTATCAAGAGCAATCCTAGGCGAAATGTTATTTGGTGTGGTCTTTCTTTGTGTTGTGTAAAGTGTTCGTAGAGAAGTAAACAATGCCAAGGGACCAGTTTCACATGGCATTTTTTAGCTTATAGAGCATTAGAAAAAACAAAGAGAAAAAAGTTGTTAAAATTTTGTGAGCTATTTTGAGGGGACTTCGACAGTGCGTTCAAGTTTTTGCTACTGTTTATGTGTGTTCTTTTAAAATAATATGCTTAGACGTTTTGCTTCTTGCTTTTTTCTTCATGTGAATCTTAGAAACTCTCACTGTACGTTCCCGGAGGCGATGGGAGTTGGGATTATGTGATGTTGATGGCTATTTTCTGAAATGCTATGTAGTATGACGAATCGTGAAGCGAGCGTACTCACTGCGCGTCCAGAATCAATATGTCGCTGCTAGACGCCATCGGTTTGTTCGTTTATTGAAGCGTGCTAACAACGATCGTGATGTGCCTCAAGAGCTCTAAATTTGGGACACTGTAGTTGTATCGTTTTTTTCGCGTATTTTTGCTGATTGCAATTTTTCTATTCTTTGAACGTATTTCACCGTTCACTATCTTGAACTCTTCAACTCGGATAGCACTTTTTGAACTCTCTACGTCGAACTCAACGCTGCAAAGAAGCGTATTGTTTATCAACAAATGATTGTTGTAATTTCAGTGGGAGAACTAAGAAGCGATAAAAAACATGGTGTAAAGAACCGCCTACTGGGAAGGGGAGGCGGGGTGGGAGGGGGGATAATGGGGATTCCAATGATGTGGACGAGAAAAACTCAGAACCAGTTGATGAGAGGATATCTAAATGTGAAAACGAAAATCACCGCATCATATACGTTCAATGGTGAGAGCTAACCCAAAGATGGGACGCATCTTTATGCGCTCATCAACTTGACAATGCAGATGTTTTGTATAACAGCAGGACCGACAATATGAATAAACTGTAAGCAGCGATTAAAGAGATTTATGACAAAATTAAATTAACTAGTGGAGCAGTGAGCGCACTGCTCCAATTAAGGGCACTGCTATCGTTAATTTACTCTGAAACGGACATTGATACCTCTCAATTTCCTCCCGTCTGAGCGGTGGCACTGCATCCAGACAATGGTCTTGGCTTAGGTTCTGGTGATGGCGTTAAATCGACTATGCGCGGAGCATTTCCAAATTTAAAAAGACAAAAAACACACGCACACACAACGGCAATTAATAAGTTGAGACTGACTGAGAAAAATCCAACTTTCCAATTTCAAGAAGTTTCCTCATCATCACTGAGTAAAAGATGAACTGATCCTTCATTATCTCGTTACGATCACTGCCAAGCGATAAGCGTATACAAAGAAATTGCGAAAAGCAAAAGCAGCGGGGAACAGCCGAATAAAGCAGTGCACTTCAACGTTTCGTAAGCTATGATATCTTAACGAAGCACCACTTCTGTACTCTTCAAGAGTAGCCTCTCTTATTAAAGAGTTCGCTAAGTTGCGCCCATTGTGGAGCTGTGTTCCCAAAAATGATGAAGAAAAATGCTCAAAATTATGTCGAAAATGTGGCTCACAGAGATTGCAAAATCTCTGCCTCTGAAGAACATGGATGAAAACTGTTCGCTTCTATTTCTTTTCACACAATTAGCAGAAGTACTTCTTGTACTTGTATAGCTCTTCTTGCACACGTGTTTGCCGGGAAAGATGAATAAGAAGTTGAAAAAAAAGTGCAGCAAAAGCAACGAAAAGCGGGCGGCTGAGATGATTTCGCTATGTATGTGTAGGCCTGCGGATCTTATACGGTATCAGTACACTGTTGTGTTTGTACTATTGTATCTATACCACGAGCCTAATCCTCGAGACACAGTTCTTCTATCTTATGCCCTACAGTTGTCGTTCTTATACCTGTTTGTTGTTCTCACTGTAAAACTTACAACGTAAGCGTTTGACTCCATCTGTAAACTCATCATATATGATGGAGAAGTGGATGTATAGTAAAGCAACAAGGCACGCATTTGATCTAGTAGAACGAAATGGATTTTGCTGTGTCGTCGTCGACCGATAATATAGTGTACCTTAGTGAGTTTGTTAAAATCACTGGACATACAGCTTGCGAAAATTGAATGTTAAACGCAATCGATGTTCCTATGGAATGGTGAGTTATACTTCTACTGTGTATGTGGCTTCTACGGTATGTGACTTATGCTGTATATGTACTTTTGGTGGTTGGCCAGCGATGGACTTTTAATTGCATAGACACATATATGCCCACTGCATCCAAAACTCGATGGGAACCTGATTTTTTTTGGCCAAAATCTCAATTGATTTTTCAAGCAAAACGTATTTAGAAACGATTCCTGTCGATAATCAATGATTGCTTTTAAGCGTAAATACGAAAAAGAAGATGTAAAAATTTGTGTTTCGATCAGAATTCCTTTAGAGTTTTTCTTAAAATCTGAAGGAATAGTAGTAATAATTTGAACGTATTTTTGCTACTATGAAACAGTTTGATCGCATAATTTGATCGTCATTACAATGAAAGAAGAAGTCAGTAAATAGAAACAGTGAAGGCTGTTGTCTTACGTCTACTGTATATGGCACATATACAAGTGATATACAATAGGAAATGCAAATATGCTCTTACACAAACACTGGAACACTATTGAGCTACAATAGAAAGCAGCCGAAAATAAAACTGGTAAAAACGATTTCTATAGTGAAATCCATGCATAGAAATAGCTGCTAATATGAAACAGCAACATATGGATAAAAATTGGACGGTAAAACATCAAGGTGCCATCCCGTTCCGTTATTACCATTTTGTTGGCGGCCAACGGCATTATAATATGACTATCAAAGCGGAAGAAGGATACATGAGAAAGCCTCACCTCTATAGATGAAGTGATTTGTGCTCATGTTGAACAGGTGGTGAATTTTGCAAGTGAAGGAGAAACGTCAAAGTGATGTCGACAATAGTTGCTATCAAAGTAACATCTATTTTCAGTGATGTTGGAATCAAGCAGAACATGATCACATCACAAGATACATTCACGTACACCGAACAACATAAAAAAATATTTCATCGATCAAGGAGAGCTCGCTTATTCTACGTCGGTAATTTTACCGAGATTCACAGTAATAAATAACACAGTTTTCTTCTTTATAAGTGCGAACATTTACTAAAAGCCCAAAAATGATTTGGTAACTAAAGCAGTGATATGCATCACAACTATTTCTGGCTCTTCTTGTAATCTATCAGCTGGCGATGCTGTTAAGCAGTAAAACGTTTCCATCGTTGCAATTGATGCTTGATCACGCTGATCGTTTTATGAAGCGCTTTTCTAATTCGTTCTTCATTCCACTCCTTCTCGGTTCGTCAGAAATAGTGAAAGGAAGTAAAATATTGTGTTGAGCGCAAAGAACACCTAAATTCAAGGTAACTGTACAATATGATAGACGATAAGATTTTAACATTTATAAAAAGCAAAGCGACTGCAAAGAAAGCCTATATTTGCTTCAGTAATGCTACGCTTACAAAAACTCTCTGGTGAGTTTAATAGTATTAAAATTACACAAACTTTATGGTCGACACTTTAGGCGTATATTATGAAGCCAAAAAACTTTACGTAAAATTATTAGAAAGTAACGAGTAAGTCACAGAGATGAGAAAAAAAACAAAAGATGAGGAACAGTGAAACACTAGATCGAAACGAATGGCGAAAATGGTGTTTATACACTGTGAAAGAGGTGTATTTTTTGGCTCCATGGAAATCGCAGGGGACCAATTATGTCGGCAAATAATTCCTATGAGTCATAAAATTAGGCTAAATCGCAGGGGACCAATTATGTCAGCAAATAATTCCTATGAGTCATAAAATTAGGCTATGTTTTCGGGAATGTTCTACCCATCTAATTGAACCTCTAATACTCTTGGTACTAGACGTCCAGAAAAGTTGAGGCCTTGAATGTAAAGATCAAAACTTACCGGCTGAACGACGCGATTATGTTACAAATGTTTAGAACAGTGGCTTCTCGCTACCGAAAAATATTTTAACTTTTAACCGTATATGTGAGACTGATCGATTCTAATCCAAATTATGGCAAACGTATTTTAACCTTAAAATTCAGCTAACAAAGCTTGATTCATCGAGCGAAACGCACCGCACAGACGCCAATCCTATTCTTCCAGCCATCGCGCCCGATATTTAATGGTGGCATATATTTATGATGACCAAACCTTCCCGAGGTCATCAGCACAAAATCATACACAAAAACCGCTGCCACGATCAAACAAAGAAGACAAGCGATTAAATCAAAGCCCATCTCCTGAAATATACATATTTTTATCACTTCACTTACACAGATGCCTATTGCTAATGAGGTTTTAAACGAAGCTAACAAAGCAAAGCAAAGCAAAGCTTACCCCTCCCCCCTCCCCTCCTCTCCCCCCACTCGCTCTACTCTTTTCTAAGTGCTTTTAGCGGACTTTATTTTCGCGCATTCTAAGTTCGAAAAGATTCGATTATCAAATGGTCTTAGGTATATTTTGATGGGGCGTGTTTTCGGTTTTGATCGCTCACGGACGATAGCGCATCAATAGTGAACTCTATGCTAGCGAACACCTCATCATCTTGGAATGACTCACATTTTTAGCGATTTTGAGGCAATCCGTTTTGTGCAGGAGTG
>JPKZ01004121.1:47615-63172 GCA_000803305.1 Toxocara canis | reverse complement strand
GGTGGGAAGGGGAGGAAGGCGGAACAAATTTCTGACAAATTTGTCGATGGCACTTTTCGGCCGTTAGTAACCCTAACCTGTTTTTATATGCTATGCAACTTCATGTCTAAGACATTGAACATTATATTTTTGAAAAAAAAAATGTTAATGCGGATGGATAGGACGAACATCACGGAATAATCGAATAAGAGACATAGATTTTTAACTTAAATGAGTGACAAAACTAGTGCTGAACGCTATGTTACAACAGTATTTGTAACGAAATAAGCCTTGCTTAAAAGCAGCATAAAGTCACGACGCATACACCTATAAACAGACGGTTGGCTGAATGAGCTCTTTTTAACACGCTGCTCGTATTTGCAAAGTGCATTACTGCAATGTTGCATCTTTGCACTATTACGAATGTGTGTTGTATGTATGCATGTGTGTCCCAGAGTTTAAATTTGGGAACTGCTGAAGCCGGAATCAGGAAATTCTTAACGTATAATTTGTAACTTGATCAATCGCTTACTGACCCAGTTTCAAAAAGACAATGGCCGATCCGATGGGTGGAATTGATGAGGCGAATATCACCATTGGTATACATTCTCATCTGTCTTTTTTTCGTCTCCAGGTAGTATGATGATTTTTAGTTAAAGGGAAACTGGTATCAATGTGTATGAAGTAGACACTTGGTGAAGAATTATGAAGAAAGCATAAACTCAATGGCTTTCGAAAATATATTAAGAACAATCGTCCGTTTGCTCTCTCGATTACAGTGACTGGATAAAAAGGTTGCGGATGATCTGAGCAGTTGCTAGAGATGCCGCTTGCATCGTGATTTTTCACGTAAAAGCCTCTCTCTTTCTAGTTCAATTTTTCCTTCAAATATTATTTTAAGAAAAGAATAAAGCTTATTTCAAGGCCGTAATCGTAATATCAATTCGACTTTCAAAATTCACGATTTTATTCATGTTCTGCATAGCATGGTAACTTAAAAGCGCCGTAGGATGGGCAAATAAACATAGCGTTATGGAACTCTCTCGTATTCATCACAAAACACAATCGCAACCCTCAGCAGCTGATCAATAAACAACAAAATATACAACGCACTAACTATATAAAGCCATGGTAATGACTTATTAGCGGCTGGTAATTCGAAGTATAGGGCGACAAGGAGCAGAAACGTGCATACGATGAGCACAACGGTGGTCACATATGCGAACGTGTAAAAATGCCATTGAGCACGGCCATCCATAAGGAATAACATCAATACGAAACAAACAATCTGGAAATTAATTAATTTTGCCAATAAAATCAAACCGAAGCCATAGACTGCAAAATACTTACCGAATGCTTGCTGAATAATAATATGCAGTGAATGAGAACGGGAATCGTTTCGAACAAAAAAAAACTTTTTTGAAAAAAAAATAAATATCACTCGTAAAAAAAATGTTATTTAGCTATATATATGTATATACACATAGGTTTAATTAATTTAAATACATATGCTGTAAGCCTTTCCCACTGATTTCTATCGAACTCTGTTCAGCTAACAAAAATTCTTCAAAGTACTGCGAAGAAGTTTTTGCAACGAGACATTCAACAAATGAGAACAAAATTGACATATATACTTCTAGGTCTTAAAAAACGCTGACATATATATTTTCAAAGCTTAAAAGTTTACATATATAATGTAAAGGATATATCTCAATTAATTAACTTATGTACACTCGAATAAAATCAAACACTAACGATTTGAAGCCATTTGAGAACGGGCAACCTGGAGACACACCATGTGATTGAATGAGTCATTTGAAGCTGATACGAAGAGTGAACTGGGATAATCTGCGCAAGCAAAACCTGGCTCTGCGATGTAGCGCCAAATAGCACTGGGGCAGAGGGCAAACTTTACAATGCCGTTCTACCCATTGCACCTACGTGCACTTCCACTCCATACGCTTTAAGCTACAATCCAGTTCTCAAAATAAACTCATTAATACTTTGATTTGTGGCACATCTCGCAGTATGGTGCCAAAAATTTCTTCTCGCACGACTACATTGGTTCGTGGTGAAAAAAAAAAAGATGCAAGAAGCACCAAAAGCAATCGAAGACTTTTCTCAACAGCATTTACGGCACCTCGCTGATAAACGATGAGATGATAAGTGTATAGAACATAAGCTTGAAAATACGAAATATCTTTCGCAATTTGCTTCAAAAAAACCTAAGCAATATTTTTCGAGGCCAAATTGAGAAAATTAAAAAAAAAACTGAATATAAGTTCGAACGAAAACAATCTTTACACAAGCTGATAATACCATTATTGCAAAATATAGATCTAATGGTTAAGTCTGCTCTAGGCTTACTTTATAATGTACAGCTCACGATTTTTTCTTGCTCAAAACAACTTAAATCATTAATGCATCATTTAATGATTTTTGCAAAAAAAAGCTGCTTTGTTGCAAACAAAATTTTGTTTTATGAAAATGGCCTCCACTTTAAGTGAACTATTTTGGTGCGAATCTTCTTAAAAAACTTTTAAAAAAAACGAAATTTAATAATTAAAGACAGAGTCGAGTAGCTGCGCTTATTTTCGCAATAGGCGGTAAACTATTGCGATTTTAAAATCAGCGAACTTTTCACAACACCGTAAGTTCATGAGCATATCGTATATATCATTGTTGTATTGCATCGCATTAGCTACTGACGTGCTCCGTAACTTGTGAATAATCTGTAGTTGATACTGTCAGCATAAAATGAGGTATTTTAGAAGAGAAGAAGAAATATTGAACAGGAACAGGGAAAAGTATCATACCAAATGATGCACACAATATCTTTTTGGCAGAATCGCGGAATGCTTAAAGAAACTCTTCGCTATTTAGAATCGTTTAACGGCACTGCTAACAAAGTCTTCGATTAGTCCATAATAGGTAAGCGTGACAAGTACGGTAAATGTGCAACAGATGAAGCAAAACGCGCAAATGTGCTGATTTAATTAAATGAATAATTCACATAACTGGAAGCGCCTTTTGTTTCTGATGATTAGACGAAATACGGATGCATCACTGAAGAAGGAGAATAGTGCAGGCGTGTGTATAAAGTGTTCGAGAACGTTTATTGGTTTTAGGCATGTAAAGTAACGGAAAACAGTGAGAAACAAGTCAGCGTCAGTCTTTCATAGGGCAGCTCGGAACGGTATATACCGATAGCTGAACCCAGTGAAAGACTTACGCTAGCAAACGTCAAATACTGCTTTAAAGCTGTGTTTTCGAATTGTCGACCATGCACAGATCGCTCATGTAGATTAGCACATACCATTGACGCACTCCAAAGGCATACGCGCTGCACAACGTAGCAGTCGTAGCAAATTGCAGCAAAATGCACCAAGCAGCAACATTACAGTCAGTTGTACTTGTACGTTCATAGCGGTCATATCTGTGCTTATAAAGTATCTCCGAGGGGAGTATCCAGTTACAGCAACACGAAACTGTTTGAGGTATTGTTTGTAAACATTGAAGGTACCCGAAATGCGGTCTCCTAATAAACAATCATAATCACAGTTATAGTCGCAGCCAAACGTCCGTTCTGTTAAAATAGCGGACTGGTTTATCGCTTTAAAAAGGCAAACAATCAAACCGAAGACATTTTGCATTTTAGAGAACCGGAAATAGAAATGGATTCTGGTGTCAGAAGATTGGAAGCAAAAAACTTTCAAATTTTAATAAAATACACAGCAAATTTCTGGATCGAAAAAAATGCAAAACATGCCATTGCTCGACTCTACTGATATTATTGCATGAAATTGCATTTGTTTTCCTAAAAAAATCGTTAACTTTTCGTTAGCATCGTTAGCATACGATCACACCTTTCGTTACAATGTCTAGTCAATAATCTCTCCCCCTTCGCGATTGCTGAGTATGTTGATGAGCTAACGATAATACAACCTAAGTTAGTTGCGATCTTATAGGAGTAGTGCCCCTTTGGCTCAGTCGCCACTCTTCGTAATACCTCGTTCATGTCGAGGACATTCGCCTTCGATTGAAGCATGAATGTTTGCTTATGTTTGCGGTTACTTGTATGCACATCTGTGCCAGTCGAAATATAACGCGCATTTTTTAAGGCATCGAAAAGCACTTATTATATAATATACAACAAAATGTTGAGTATATTTTTTGTTCGGAGTAAATTTTTTAAAGATTTTTGCCATTTGATGACAAATTCCATCAGCGAAAGCGTGTGTGAAAATTAAAGGGAAGGGGAGGAAGGCGGAACAAATTTCTGACAAATTTGTCGATGGCACTTTTCGGCCGTTAGTAACCCTAACCTGTTTTTATATGCTATGCAACTTCATGTCTAAGACATTGAACATTATATTTTTGAAAAAAAAAATGTTAATGCGGATGGATAGGACGAACATCACGGAATAATCGAATAAGAGACATAGATTTTTAACTTAAATGAGTGACAAAACTAGTGCTGAACGCTATGTTACAACAGTATTTGTAACGAAATAAGCCTTGCTTAAAAGCAGCATAAAGTCACGACGCATACACCTATAAACAGACGGTTGGCTGAATGAGCTCTTTTTAACACGCTGCTCGTATTTGCAAAGTGCATTACTGCAATGTTGCATCTTTGCACTATTACGAATGTGTGTTGTATGTATGCATGTGTGTCCCAGAGTTTAAATTTGGGAACTGCTGAAGCCGGAATCAGGAAATTCTTAACGTATAATTTGTAACTTGATCAATCGCTTACTGACCCAGTTTCAAAAAGACAATGGCCGATCCGATGGGTGGAATTGATGAGGCGAATATCACCATTGGTATACATTCTCATCTGTCTTTTTTTCGTCTCCAGGTAGTATGATGATTTTTAGTTAAAGGGAAACTGGTATCAATGTGTATGAAGTAGACACTTGGTGAAGAATTATGAAGAAAGCATAAACTCAATGGCTTTCGAAAATATATTAAGAACAATCGTCCGTTTGCTCTCTCGATTACAGTGACTGGATAAAAAGGTTGCGGATGATCTGAGCAGTTGCTAGAGATGCCGCTTGCATCGTGATTTTTCACGTAAAAGCCTCTCTCTTTCTAGTTCAATTTTTCCTTCAAATATTATTTTAAGAAAAGAATAAAGCTTATTTCAAGGCCGTAATCGTAATATCAATTCGACTTTCAAAATTCACGATTTTATTCATGTTCTGCATAGCATGGTAACTTAAAAGCGCCGTAGGATGGGCAAATAAACATAGCGTTATGGAACTCTCTCGTATTCATCACAAAACACAATCGCAACCCTCAGCAGCTGATCAATAAACAACAAAATATACAACGCACTAACTATATAAAGCCATGGTAATGACTTATTAGCGGCTGGTAATTCGAAGTATAGGGCGACAAGGAGCAGAAACGTGCATACGATGAGCACAACGGTGGTCACATATGCGAACGTGTAAAAATGCCATTGAGCACGGCCATCCATAAGGAATAACATCAATACGAAACAAACAATCTGGAAATTAATTAATTTTGCCAATAAAATCAAACCGAAGCCATAGACTGCAAAATACTTACCGAATGCTTGCTGAATAATAATATGCAGTGAATGAGAACGGGAATCGTTTCGAACAAAAAAAAAACTTTTTTGAAAAAAAAATAAATATCACTCGTAAAAAAAATGTTATTTAGCTATATATATGTATATACACATAGGTTTAATTAATTTAAATACATATGCTGTAAGCCTTTCCCACTGATTTCTATCGAACTCTGTTCAGCTAACAAAAATTCTTCAAAGTACTGCGAAGAAGTTTTTGCAACGAGACATTCAACAAATGAGAACAAAATTGACATATATACTTCTAGGTCTTAAAAAACGCTGACATATATATTTTCAAAGCTTAAAAGTTTACATATATAATGTAAAGGATATATCTCAATTAATTAACTTATGTACACTCGAATAAAATCAAACACTAACGATTTGAAGCCATTTGAGAACGGGCAACCTGGAGACACACCATGTGATTGAATGAGTCATTTGAAGCTGATACGAAGAGTGAACTGGGATAATCTGCGCAAGCAAAACCTGGCTCTGCGATGTAGCGCCAAATAGCACTGGGGCAGAGGGCAAACTTTACAATGCCGTTCTACCCATTGCACCTACGTGCACTTCCACTCCATACGCTTTAAGCTACAATCCAGTTCTCAAAATAAACTCATTAATACTTTGATTTGTGGCACATCTCGCAGTATGGTGCCAAAAATTTCTTCTCGCACGACTACATTGGTTCGTGGTGAAAAAAAAAAAAGATGCAAGAAGCACCAAAAGCAATCGAAGACTTTTCTCAACAGCATTTACGGCACCTCGCTGATAAACGATGAGATGATAAGTGTATAGAACATAAGCTTGAAAATACGAAATATCTTTCGCAATTTGCTTCAAAAAAACCTAAGCAATATTTTTCGAGGCCAAATTGAGAAAATTAAAAAAAAAACTGAATATAAGTTCGAACGAAAACAATCTTTACACAAGCTGATAATACCATTATTGCAAAATATAGATCTAATGGTTAAGTCTGCTCTAGGCTTACTTTATAATGTACAGCTCACGATTTTTTCTTGCTCAAAACAACTTAAATCATTAATGCATCATTTAATGATTTTTGCAAAAAAAAGCTGCTTTGTTGCAAACAAAATTTTGTTTTATGAAAATGGCCTCCACTTTAAGTGAACTATTTTGGTGCGAATCTTCTTAAAAAACTTTTAAAAAAAACGAAATTTAATAATTAAAGACAGAGTCGAGTAGCTGCGCTTATTTTCGCAATAGGCGGTAAACTATTGCGATTTTAAAATCAGCGAACTTTTCACAACACCGTAAGTTCATGAGCATATCGTATATATCATTGTTGTATTGCATCGCATTAGCTACTGACGTGCTCCGTAACTTGTGAATAATCTGTAGTTGATACTGTCAGCATAAAATGAGGTATTTTAGAAGAGAAGAAGAAATATTGAACAGGAACAGGGAAAAGTATCATACCAAATGATGCACACAATATCTTTTTGGCAGAATCGCGGAATGCTTAAAGAAACTCTTCGCTATTTAGAATCGTTTAACGGCACTGCTAACAAAGTCTTCGATTAGTCCATAATAGGTAAGCGTGACAAGTACGGTAAATGTGCAACAGATGAAGCAAAACGCGCAAATGTGCTGATTTAATTAAATGAATAATTCACATAACTGGAAGCGCCTTTTGTTTCTGATGATTAGACGAAATACGGATGCATCACTGAAGAAGGAGAATAGTGCAGGCGTGTGTATAAAGTGTTCGAGAACGTTTATTGGTTTTAGGCATGTAAAGTAACGGAAAACAGTGAGAAACAAGTCAGCGTCAGTCTTTCATAGGGCAGCTCGGAACGGTATATACCGATAGCTGAACCCAGTGAAAGACTTACGCTAGCAAACGTCAAATACTGCTTTAAAGCTGTGTTTTCGAATTGTCGACCATGCACAGATCGCTCATGTAGATTAGCACATACCATTGACGCACTCCAAAGGCATACGCGCTGCACAACGTAGCAGTCGTAGCAAATTGCAGCAAAATGCACCAAGCAGCAACATTACAGTCAGTTGTACTTGTACGTTCATAGCGGTCATATCTGTGCTTATAAAGTATCTCCGAGGGGAGTATCCAGTTACAGCAACACGAAACTGTTTGAGGTATTGTTTGTAAACATTGAAGGTACCCGAAATGCGGTCTCCTAATAAACAATCATAATCACAGTTATAGTCGCAGCCAAACGTCCGTTCTGTTAAAATAGCGGACTGGTTTATCGCTTTAAAAAGGCAAACAATCAAACCGAAGACATTTTGCATTTTAGAGAACCGGAAATAGAAATGGATTCTGGTGTCAGAAGATTGGAAGCAAAAAACTTTCAAATTTTAATAAAATACACAGCAAATTTCTGGATCGAAAAAAATGCAAAACATGCCATTGCTCGACTCTACTGATATTATTGCATGAAATTGCATTTGTTTTCCTAAAAAAATCGTTAACTTTTCGTTAGCATCGTTAGCATACGATCACACCTTTCGTTACAATGTCTAGTCAATAATCTCTCCCCCTTCGCGATTGCTGAGTATGTTGATGAGCTAACGATAATACAACCTAAGTTAGTTGCGATCTTATAGGAGTAGTGCCCCTTTGGCTCAGTCGCCACTCTTCGTAATACCTCGTTCATGTCGAGGACATTCGCCTTCGATTGAAGCATGAATGTTTGCTTATGTTTGCGGTTACTTGTATGCACATCTGTGCCAGTCGAAATATAACGCGCATTTTTTAAGGCATCGAAAAGCACTTATTATATAATATACAACAAAATGTTGAGTATATTTTTTGTTCGGAGTAAATTTTTTAAAGATTTTTGCCATTTGATGACAAATTCCATCAGCGAAAGCGTGTGTGAAAATTAAAAAAAAAAACGGAACAGAGAATCAAAATGATGAAGGGAAATGAGTTGGCCCATGATATCTTACAAATTACTTTGGAAAAAAATTTTTTTTGAATGTGATGAAAAGGCCTGTATTGTTCTAAAGTATTTATTGCAAACAAACAGAAAATTTTCATAATTGACAACAATTTGCATAATTTCAAAACGAATAATTTTTCATAAACGAAAAATATAAATACGTGTAGTTCAAAGACTGATTTTATTTGGTTCAGTTTCTCTTCGATTGGGAGGTCCACAATTTCAACATGGGACTTTTCAGTAAACCTCCACCACCGCCGGTTTGTTATGTTTGACGACATCATGATTGGTTGAGTACTTCTTGCAGCTTCCAGAGGGCAACGCGGCATTTGTTGGCCTTTAAGTGAAGTCGTAATATTTGGTTTTTTAGATCTTACCGTTCCGATTTTCGTATTTTTCGTATATTTTTCGTACTTTAAAAATACTATTTTT
Organism: Toxocara canis; assembly: GCA_000803305.1. Classification (NCBI taxonomy): domain Eukaryota; kingdom Metazoa; phylum Nematoda; class Chromadorea; order Rhabditida; family Toxocaridae; genus Toxocara; species Toxocara canis. The sequence goes on along the minus strand of JPKZ01004121.1, from coordinate 54,226 downwards.
CAGCCAACAATACCAACTGCAACCAGGGAAAATCTTTCCGAGGTGCTCTATTTGCTATACGAACAAAAGGTATCCCTGCTTATCGCTTTTCACTAAAACACTTCGATGTTAATTTATTGAACTAACAAATATGCCAGTTTTTTAAAATAAAATTCATCTATTCTGAAAGAGAAGGAAAGAGTGAAAGAAATAGAAGAAACATAAAATAAAACACATACCTTGAACCACATGCCACTATAACTGACACTAGAATTTGTGGGATATTTAAGTTAGAGTGGACGAAAATATGATGTGATCACCACAGACATGAATATAGGCCTTAAAAATTACAAGAAAAAAAATTGATTTTAGGGAAATTTCCCGAACACTTCCAATATTTCTTGTTGGTCGCCGGCAAAATCCATACACTATTTGTATGGCCGTGAATGGTTCGATAATTGAATTCGCTAAAACAAATATTGTTGACCAGACATTTAACCCTTTTCAGATTTTAATATATTTGACTTAGAATGTGGAGTGGTGATATAAGAAAGTCTTGTGTAGTTGCTGAATAAATGATTATATTTTACTTACGCTTTTGCTGAGTGATACGAGAATGTATGCAAGCATGTATTGTTGTGTATATGTTGAGATGTTACCAATGGAAAAGCGTCATATATACGATCAGTTTTATACGCCTTCACTTTATAAAGCCGAATTCGAGGCTAAACCAATGGTACTTTTTCTTGGACAGGTAATAATGACGATGAATGCTTTGCTGTTGCGCATATTCACTTGAGTTCTTTTCTTGACGATTTGTTCGCAATTAATAACGCATCCATCCAATTTGGGTACGCATAACCGATGGTCTCAATGCATTCATATTTCGCAATGTATAGCTACATATAGATATATTTTTTAGCTGTATTTTGATAATATGTCCATATTTTTATTGATTTAAGTAACGGCTCTTTTTTGTGATAAATGGATAGATCTGAGAATTAGCTGTCCTCGCATCAGTTTTACGATTCGAGTATTGGACTCATGCGATGCAGAACGTCTCACACTCTAGAGTTTATTGAACATAGCTTGATAAATGATTTTTGGAGGAGAGATAGAAGATTTTTTGAGTAAGTAAAAAAACTCATGTGAAGAAATCGCTTGACAAATTTTAAATCAACAACAACTGCTTGGTTAGGCAGAACTACGTGTGCGTATACATATATGTTTCATTTTGTTCTTGCGTATTTATGAAGCATGTTTTGCCGTTTTGCCTAATTTTTCTTTTGCAAAAGCACATCTCATACGAAACCGTTAACACATTTCTCAACTTGCTTTTTGTTGATATATACTGCCGCCTAATGTGACCATCATTTAAAGTACTCGGTTGGCAAAACAACTATGATAAAATATCTTCTCGGCAACACAGAATATCCTGGTTCAATGATCGGTCCTGAGCCAACCACCGATTGCTTTACGGTGATATTCCATTCGGAGAATCCTGCAGTCGTCATGGGCACATCACTCGCTGCTGACAGCTCACTGCCGTTCCAAGTATGTACATAATGCTTAGTATTGGAGGTGAGGACGGGTTCAACGGTATAAAAAATTAGCGAATATTATAGACACGATGATCGGTTCACTCATAGGTACAGGAGGCGAGGATTCGAAGACAAAAAATATTCGACTTTAGATATTATATGTACATTATACATATGGATATTCTTTATAGATAAATAGTGTCTAAAAATAATCAGGTAGCGCCCTCCGCCTTCCCCAACAAGACGTAACTTTTCCCTGCCGCTGTCATTTACACCTGCGTAGGTGTAAATGAATTGTATGCGTTTTATGCCATTGTACATCATTTCCGCTGTCTGTATTTCTCTCCACGTCCCACTTGTAAGCAGCATGAGAGTGGGTTTCAGAATTTCAGCAACATTTATGCAGAGAAATTATTCGATGCGCTAAGCTTTTTTTTCGCTAAGCTTTTTTCAGCAACTAGACCTTTGCTTCATTTTTATTTGCGCTCACTTCTTCCACTTGAAAACCCTCAGTGGCCGCATATAAGGACCAAATGAGAGTAGGTTCCAAATTCTTCCCATCAAATTTCATTTAAAATGGCCATTGAATATGACTATACACACAGTGCAACAGGTGGCACTCGGCGATAATGCTAGGAACCATAGTCGCCTATGAAGAGCGTATAAGAGGCGATAAACTCGTATGCATGCTCAACATATCGCTTAGTTCAATTTGACAAGTTCCATTGAAATTCTGAAGGCAAAACGGCGACTCTAGGGTTCCAGTGAAATCAAGAACCTCGAATACCGAATGAGCTCTAAAAAAATCCTTGTCATTAAGAAAATTTTGCAAAATAATGTAGATTGCTCAAAATTTTACGCCGTCTTTCATTTTTTATTGTGGTCCTAGCCTGAAAGTTGCACTTAATTAAGGGGCCAAGAGTGATGGATGAATAGGATGATCATTATCGATTGGAGTTTCAGTCGTTGAATATGTTTGGTTCGGCGTTTCTGACTCGGATGCGAGGTGCAACATTGTCAGCTCCGATTCTTCAATACATTACCCTAATCGACACACCCGGTATCCTTTCTGGGCAGAAACAGAGAACATCACGTGGCTATGACTTCGCCTCCGTCGTTAATTTTATCGCCACTAAGGCAAGCTAATTTATTGATAATTCATATTTTATTGCTGCAAAACAACAGCTGTATAATTGCTAACGTACTTCCAATTTCAAGACCGAGAATTAAGGATGAGGTCATAGAACGCATGTACGGGGAAAAATGTTACTGCATAAGCAGGCTAGCTTTGTGTTGCTGTGTGCTTCCGATTTTCAGAAATGGAGTGAGGCCACTCTTATTGAAGGATTTGTTAAATAGGACCATCTAGAACCCTTAGTGGGTGGGGGAGGGGCTTAGAGCCTTCCCCTCATTGAAAAACATATTGAGGAAAGACAGGCGTGTTATTCCCAGGAAGTTGGGTTTATTGGCTTTGCAAGGAAATGGACTGCGGCAAGAAAAAAGTGACGACATGTTCAGCGATTGCCTCAAAATTTACTTTGGGTTCGCTGAAATGTAAAACAATTGCATTTGTTACTGTAGGAGTATCCTTTTCGTTTCTAATTTACATTTCGGCTGCGTCATTATAGAGCTTCTGAAATATAGATTCTTACTATCCGTTTATAAGTGGAACCAAACCACTCTGTTGGAAATGATGTCAGAATTACTCGGATCGATTGATTAGATAAGAGCGCGAGTGACTGTATCAGAGAAAAAATAAATTTGAACGCATTACTGGCTCCGTGTGTTCGAAAGACTTTTGTCTACCTCAACCGATATTCAAATGGTTTCGCTGACGCGTAGGTATTTTTGCATTTCCGTTTTCCCATTAGAAGACCATTTAGGTTGATATGATAATTTTATTATTTGACACCTCCAAACTCGATATTAGTGACGAGTATAAGCAAGTGATTCAGTGCTTGAAAGGAAACGAGGAAAAGGTTCGTTTTTTTAAAAAATATTTTGCATTGCTAATCTTAACCTATTTATTACTGTTACGACTTTGTAGCATACAATCTCTTTGACCGATATGTTTTCGTCACTACATAACATCGTTTCTGAGTGTGGCTGCTGGTTCATTATATGAAATGAAAAAAAAGAGTCCTATGAAGCAACATGGATGAATTTGGTTTGACGGGTAAATTTTCATTTGCCGGGGAAAAACTCGTGAAGAAAACATTGCAAAAAATGCATCAACTTTTTATGGAAATTATAACGATAGTAAATAGCTGACAATTACCAGTGCATAGTTTGGAATACAAAGGACACTACACCGACATAGCATCGAAAGATTGTATATATATATATACATATATATACATACATATATATATATATATATATATATATATATATATATGTATATATATCGACCATACAAAGGACCGCCAATAAGCAATGGTTTTTGAGAACTGTTTTTGAGGAGCATGAATAAATTTTTTAAGATAAAAATTGTGTTAAATAAAGCCGATCAAGTGGGTGCAGCCGAACTGATTAGGGTTCGTGGGGCTCTCATGTGGAGTTTAAGTCGAATTCTCGAATCACCAGAAGTGCCAAAAGTTTTCATTGGTTCATTTTGGGATGGCGACGGTGAAAAGAAGGATGTAAGCTCTTTGATCTTGCACCATCTCTGCTCTCTTTTCGCTCGTTATAGAGCAATTATTTAGTCCATTGAAACGCGTCATGTGAATGTTTCAACTGAAGCGGAGAAAGTTGAGGTTTTCGATGAAAAAAGATCGGTGGCACAAATCAAAAGACCATACAATCTCGAAATAGCCCTCTACCGAATAGACTCCTTGAAGGAGATAGAATAATTTATAGACTACCTATATATAAGACCCTCATTTTTTCATAGAACAACGTGACATCACTTAAGAAAGATGAAAATGAGCTTTCTGGGAAATGCTAAAATTCATGAGATCTCCATCCATAAAAAAGGAGAGACCTTATAAACATTAAAAAAATAGCATTGATATTTTCTGTTCTGCAAGTACTGTAAGACTCTGAGCTCGCTTTAGAGGGATTTCGTGACAGTTTTTTGTTATTGCAAACAACAGCGAAATGAAACGATGTCGAAAATTCTTCTCAACCAACTGCGCGTATTAGCATTGCACAGTATTGATTATTAATAGAAAAAGTATCGCAGTCGACATGCGATTTCAAAAGGATCGTTTTAAAAATTGAATTTTTAAATATCGACCAAAAAGTCAATTATTCATTAATGAAGATGTAATCGTAAATCTTCTGTTTAATAGAGAAGAAGAATCGACGGAAGCTATAAACTTCATTCGCTGCTTACTTTTCAGATGGCTTAACAGCTTTTGAGTTTTTTTTTAAACGCATCTTAATTTTTCTGCGGAAATTCACTATAAAAATATACGTTTTTGCAGAAAAGCGAAGTAGCTGAACTGTTCACGCAAGAATATGACGAGTTTTTCGAGGAGCTTAAGCTACTTCCACAACAGTGCGATGTGCGGAAACTTAATGACGTCATTAAACGAGCGAAACGACTCAAAATACATGCACTTCTTATGGAACAACTCGTCAAAAAAGTTGATTGCTTTTAATAATGCGTATACAGCCTGCTCTTATATATAAACCCAGTCCTTAGTAATTATGTTTTGTTATTTTCAGAAATTCGATGAAATGTGCGTTTTAAGTGAACTTGGTAGAACGCTCTCTGAACGAGGCGCACTGGTTCCATTTAAGAGGAGTTCCTTTGATTTTCAGATAAAATTTCGAAGTTCATAATTTCTCCCTATGTCGGTGTGCTTTTTAGCACTTCTCAAAATACAAAAATAATTAAAATAAATAATAAAATACTTTAAATTGAAAAATATGCATATGAGAAAAGCGATCAGTTGTAACTCGCTGACAAAACAGCAAACAACCGTCGACGTTTCAGGATCATTGAAATGGGTCAGCAGAAGTAAAAGCATATCACATTTCAGATGTGGATACGATCAGATAACGAAATCAGGAGAGTAATTAAAGCGGAAAACCTGCAGGGGATATATAACGAATTTAAAAATCGGTTACGGATTGCCGATAGTGATCTGCCAGATATACCCGTATGGCCTTCTCGTTCTCTCACCTCACGTTTACAATTTAAGCATATTTGTGGGGATTGGCAAGTTGCCTAATTCTTTCGGAAGGCCAAAGAGGTTGGATTAACCACCTGCAATTCACGTCTGTGACAGTTTTTGAAATTTTGTTGTCGAGAGAGCTCTTTGAAAATATGTTTCACAGAGCATAACATTACACGAGTTGTTGTTTAACCCACCTACGACATAGCTTCTTGATTTTTTCGCTGGCTTTTTGAATCATGCAAATAACTCTCAGCATAAGTAATAGCTTTTCGGTTCAGCATGGGTTATGAGCGGCAGTAAGTACTCGAATTAAAAGCCCTAATTCAAATTTGCATCATCTATCCCCTATATAATTATGAAATCGACGGTCCCCTAAGAATTAAGTAATAAAGTGGTTGTTAGTTATTAATTAATTTTAACGATTACTTCATGTGCTATGACTATACGCTATACAACCACTGTTTGCACGTCGTTAAAAAAAAGCACTTTTCTTTCCAGGACTTTGTTGAACGACGGTAACAATCTCTATACCTTAACAGTTGTCGTCATTTTCGTTGCGCATTTTTTGGTTTAATTTGAAAAATGTGTATCATATATTTAGCTCTTTATTGAGAAGGCGAAGTTATCCTACGCGAAAGCTTGGAACAAAGTTAATCCCGAAATGATGAGACTTCTCGACGAATTTATTAACGATGATATACCGAGGTTTACACCTTCAGTTCCTTCGAGTTCTTTTCCTTTCTAATTTGTAGTGAGATTTATGCAAAGCGTAGGTAAAAGGCACACTTGATTTCCGTTTATGCAGGGCCCCCGTATGCAGTTCTCTAGGCTAGTTCACAGCTGTAAATTTGCAACACAACTAATACTTCGTGTAATCAGTGACTGGTTAGATGAAAATGGTTTAAAATAAAAAATATAGCATCAAATGCCTCTTGACCATAACGCTAAGTTCGCCATAACGTTT
>JPKZ01004121.1:27380-47063 GCA_000803305.1 Toxocara canis | reverse complement strand
GCGGGAGGGGGGGGAGGGGAGGAAGGATGGAGGGAGGGGATAGGGGAGGGTGAGGAGAGATGCGGGAGATAGTTGATATAGTTTGTTTCTGTTGCGGAAAGCAAGATTGGAAGATAAGGATATTAAACTTTTCACACGAATCTCGTCTTTTTTTTGCAAACAACGGATGCGATTCATAGATGTTCAGTATGCGTGACTGCTGCCTTCTACTTTCTGAATGGAAATTCACTGCAAAAGGCGAATGTTGCTTCATGAGTGCAGAAAATTGTCATCAGAAGCCGTCGTTTCGTGACGAAGTCACTCGATGCATATGAAACCTCCTTTCAGTTAATCTTTGTAAAGGAGCGCCTCGGTCAGCGTACACGGGAAATCGTTTAATTCACAGATTTCACATCGCGATGTACATTTGAGTAGAAACTTTATCGTACGGTATGTGAACGGAAAAGGGGGAAAGCATGGTGGTGAAGAGTGTGAACGTGATCAGCATATCGCGCTGCACGGAAACGCGTCCAATCGAACGCTGTTTGTAAATGCCGTTTTGCGAACCATATTCTTGCTTAACATCCTCCATTTTATATTCATTGCTCATGCCAAAAACGTTCCAACCAACATGCTTGCTGGCGTCATGACTCGATGGTTGGTTGGTTCATAGGTCCCAGCTTTAAGGTTTCTCGTTGATGTCAGATACTTTAAAGTTTTATAATCTGGCATTTGTTAATATACGTAAATAACGAACTGTAGGCGCGCCTTTGAAGGCTCAAGTTCGCTGGATATATACGCTGGCAGTAAGCTGGTGATAGTCGCTGGTATAAATCGGTGTATTGAGCTTCAAGAACAACGGATGGTAACGGTAGCCGTGGAAACAATCTGAACGGCGCAATTCAGAAAACAAGATTGACGTGCGAGTGAGGTGGGAAAACTGAAGTACAATTTGCTTCCACTGCCTTCTGGTGGGAAATGTGACTGTGAAAGGCGAATATCGCTTCAAAAGTCCTCGGAATGTTCGCCATTATTAAAGCGCTGTCGTTACGTACAGAAGGCAAGCCGTTTGCATGACACTTTTCAGTGAACCAATTAACGTCGTATGACATTGTGGCTAACGTTTGCTTTCCATCTGTGATCTATTCCGGCTAATTACGTACAAACAAAAGAATGTGTGCGAAAATCAGCTCTCAACGCTGGATTTTTATGTCTCTCAAGCACTGTGTACACAACACTATGTTGTGCTTAACCCGTTAGGCGTCTATGAAAACTCATACCAGTCGCTCAAACATATGAATAAAACATTTACAGTAAGCATGGCGATCAGCTATTTCGTTACTCCCTCTTCTTTATATGATGCTTCGACCTCCAATGCTAGTTTGATTGGTGGGAGCAGTACGAGATCGGTTTGCTTTTTGTTTTCTTCCGGTGCGCGAACCGACTTGTATCTTGTATACTTCTCAAAATCTATGCTATCGTATACCATGAGTTTTTTTTGTTAGGCGAACAAAATTCGGCAAAAGTTTATAGAATCTCGAACAGACTTCGCTCAAATAGGAAATCAGTGCTTATTTGTGCGATTTTAGATGCACGTTGTGGAACGGTGTTTCTTTGAGAATTACATTGTACATACAGAGTTATCGATTCGAGGGACCCATTTTCTGTGCATGTTTGCATTTTCTTCAGTCGACTATGTAGTGGAATTTGAGCGGTATATTTTACGTAGACAACATATGCTTGCATAGTGCAGGATTCTTTAACAATAGCCTGAAATATTATTAATGAGATCGTTTGGTAAATTCCCAAATTGCTTACAAATTCCTCAACGATTAATGGATATTTAGAGGTATTATCATAAAGCCTTTTAAAACACGACGGAAGGGTTCGAATAAACCTTCAGTATCGCAGAATTCTCAACTTATTTCCTTTTCTAAAAGATGCATGCATTCAGTGGAAGAATGCTGATGAGAGATCACTGTTCGAAGTTGGGATTCCTATCTGAGGGGTTATAAAGTATAGTAAATATGCCTTTCCAGGAGAGGGATCTGGCAATAAAACAAAGTCCGCGGTTAACTATCTTGCTGGCTGAGTGATCGATCGTATAGATAGGATATTATTGGACGAATGGGTAATGGTATTCATTATACTCTTACTTTAATTCAGTTCTCTGGTTAAATATTGCAACGATCTTTATTACAAATTGTTCGCTGGAAAAAGAAAAAAGAAAAGTGGAACGAAAAAAGTTTTTTCCTTCTTTTTGTTTGTCCATCTTCAATGCACAATTTGTCATGAAACCCTTTGCAATGTGCAGTGCTTCAGACCTCTGTGGATATGTTCGTTTTTGTACACGCAAAGGGCAAATGAGGAAGAGAAAGTGACGATATTCCCTTGAGCTTTTCACATTCCGTTGTAAGCGAAGAATTTCTTCATGAGATCGAAACTCTGGGAGTTGGAGGGAAAGGAAGAACTGTTGACTGACTAAATGACCTAGATAACTTCTGTAAAAAGAGTGGAGAGTAAAATGGGCTAATCTACGGGGTTTACAGAACCAAAAGTGTCTATGCATTACTTATAATTTTTTGTTCTCTTCATAAATGTTTCTTGTATAGCAATTTAAGCTGTGCGTCTACATTTTCGACCATAATTACACTAAAGAATTTTTAGGACGAACCGTACCATCGTCAGTTCCCTGTCAGATATGCGGAGATAAAAGTTATGGTAGGCACTATGGTCTTTGGACATGCGATGGGTGCAGCTGCTTTTTTAAAAGAAGGTTAGTCGTGAAGTGCATGATTCTATAGTCATAGGTTATCTGATATAAGAGGAACAACAGGAGGTTTAAGGTAGTCTTCCTAGGTACAAAATCTATGATGAGTAGGATCGAGGCGTGGGGGGGAGGGGGGTGCTGGACTTCGTTGATACTATTGCGAAGAATTACTGTATGAACGGAAAAGAAACCACTGGGCTCTCTCATAATAGAAGAATGAATGCAATAGAACAGCATTTGCTTATCGTTAATATCTGTTAGAATCGTACTGAATTCTAGTTGTCAACGTAGGAAGTCTAATAAAATGAAGGAAAAGCTGATGAAACGGTAAATCTGATAAAACTGATAAAACGAAACATGCGCTTTTTAACGATCTAATCGAACTTATTTTGTCCATAAAAGGGCACCCTTTTTCTGTTCATTATTCGCAGGACGTTTGAACATTTTGATCATTTTCTTGAAAGAGTAATTCAATTTTGAATTGGTTTCTAACTGTAAGAAAATTCTAACAAATTTTCATATGAACAGTGTTCGTCGCAATATTGTTTATTCGTGCACATGTAAGTAAAATTTATCGATTATTTGTTTGACGTTCGCATGAAGTGATGTGATTTGTTCGTTGTCAGTATTGTGTACAACTTATTTCGTCCTTGAGTACTTATTTTTCAGTTTTTCTCAATTTTTCCATTCAGTACAATTATACACAGTATGGCGCCGAACAGAACCCTCATGATTTTGTTGTACGAGATTATGCGGTGAAGTAGTAACGTAGAGAGCAACCGCAACTTTCAGCAAAAATCAAAATTAACTGAACTGGTGTAAGAGGATGATAACACTCAATAAATAGTAATAAGAGCTATAATCAGAGAACTGATAATGATGGTAATATGCGAAGCTTATTTATATGTGTTCGCATAACATTTTCTTGCACTTGCGGTTTTGTTAAGCGGGTCCAGCATAATTATGATTTTCTAGCAAAAATGATAATAGTGCGGTAGTTGTTCACTGAAAGCAGTGAGCCTATGAATTTCCTTTGAAAAAAAAAATCTAATTTTCAGGTAACAGAACTATTTTTCATGGGTCTTGAGAGAAGTTCTGTTCGAAGAGGACTGTACTTGAGATATTACGGTTTAAAAAGATTAGTGTCTGGCACTGAACAGACAACAGTGCCAGACACTAATCTTTTTGAGATTGATTATTTATTTAAGATTATTTAAGTGAGTGCCAAAGATAAATGATAAGAGAAGATTATTTAAGTGAGAATACGCGCCATGCTGATGTGCTTTAGTGATACATCCATCAAAGCAGTCAGTTGGATTCACAAACGATTCGCTACTGATGAAATTTCACATTTTATGCCACCCAACCGCAGGCGGATACAAATCTATTAAGGATTCTTTTGCGTGTGTTTGTAAATTTGCAATTCGCAAAGCTCATCATTACGCCATATCTTTTCATTTATATGTGCATGTTTGACTCTCTGGCTTTTTTTTTCGACTACTGAACCAATGAAGACAGAGTTCTAAAATATGGTACGTATAATTTATACTCTAGACCTCACATACCTCTAATACGCAACGTCACACCTGTTTATTGAGAACGCTCAAAGTACCACTAGAGTGAAATAATAAATTGCTCGTCATTTATGTGATGATCGATATAAAGTTTATAAATGCACCAGTAAGATGCACGTTACGAAAGTAAAACAAATGAGGGAACGGAAAGTCGGCAATAGGTAAGAAAGTAGAACAAAATGTAACCTTTCACATTCTTCCGAAAAAAAAATGTTAGAGAACACAAAATGGAAGCGGTTAGATTATATGGTTGTTTTTTTCGCAGCATACTGTGACATCTAGAATTTCCACAACATGGTTAGAATTTCGATATCGATGTGTAACATCAGAAAAAATCCTATTACGTAACGCGATGATAAGTACATACGCGAGCAATAATGTTCGAAAACGATAAAACAACCCTGAACCCTCATTCCGTAAAATATACACTTGCCACATTGCTAAAATGAGAACAAGCCTTGCGCTATGCAGGATTCAAATTGCAGACACAAATGCCTGGAGACAGTACTGTTTGGGATTTGCAGGTCGTCAAGTATCGCTCGAATATTCTAGGAAACTGTGTGCATTTTCAATCGATCGAATTGCACATTCGATCGTTCGGATCGCAAAACAGGCATTTTCAGTGGGAGATTTTTTTCTCGCGGTTGAGGCGGGTAAAATTTGACTTTCCGTCATTTGCGAGAAATTTAAAAAATGAGCCGGTTTCATTGGTCAAAAGCCAAATCGCATAACGGACAGCCCATATGCGGACACTCCCACTTATTCTGGGACCGAAGTAATGAAGTGTGCAATGCACAGAACCAAAGGTGCATCGCAAATTTCCTTTCCTTTAATGTAATACGGCTTTCTTCGAGCTGGTGAATTAGCTCGAAATTGCATAAAACAGGTGATCCAAACGTGCACATTACACCTAATAAATAAGTAAGTATATATATATAATTGCAAATTTGTGAGCTGCAAATTGGCCGAAGTGCATAAAAGGGATCATTCGTTTTCTGCTGAAAATTCCTTTAACATTCGAGCATATCAGAAAATAGTATGAGGGGTATGCATAGCTGCATAAGAATAGACAAAATTAAAATGAGGTAGTAGATAAAACTCGTAACGTTTGTTGCTTTGAGATGTAAAATTCGTTTTTGGGGTTTAGTATAAATTTCATTCCGCATAATGTTTGAGCTAAAAGCGAATGAATAAATTTTCAGAATCTTAACAATACATGTTCAAAAAATGCTCTCACTTTCTGCAACATTTACTGCTTAACAATTTTGGTCTGGCGTATTGAACTGAACAACGGACTTGAGAGCGGAAAAGGATTGCTCGTGTACTTTCTGCCGAGATCCGGAATAGGTGATGTGGTTGCTCCGTCTTCAGATATACCGGACGATTTCCTCACTTCATTTGACTGCACCTTTTTAAAGGCCTTTTGCTTTCCCTCATCGTCATTAACTGATGTGTTCGCAATGCATGCCCATACTTTGGCGTTTCAGTCCAATTAATATGAGCTTTTTCAGCCGGTGATAACAAATGTACGGTGGATAAAACTCGAAGAAACTGGTGTCCGGCATGTCGTCTCAAAAAGTGCTATCAAATGCAAATGAACAAAAACGGTCTGTGCAGTCTTTCTCAGTGACTCTTTCGGATAGCGAAAATACGTCGTCACAAGAGCTGATCCGTTTTACACTCTTCAATAAATTGTTTTAAGTAAAAATCGAAACTTTTTTGAATGTCAGAGACACGAAATGTTAGTGATCGATATGAAGTTCAAAGTTCTCTTTGCTCTGAATTACTTTCGACATTCCATAAAAATATCTTCAAACCATCCTTCTTTTTCTTTGAGGACAAAACTTCAAGAAGTAGGGGAATGGGTTAGGGGGGAGGAGAGAGGATGGAGAAAGAAAAAGCAAGGCAAGTAGATTTTCCACGGGTGCTGCAGTCTAGCAGTGAGTTTTTTTCAGCTGTTCAAAAAGAACGTGGACCTCGAAAGGAAAAGAGACAGAATTCATTCGAGGAAATCGCTGTTCGCAAGCCCGACGAAAGTATGTAAACCTCTTATTGTTTGCAAAGTTTCATAGCGCTAGGGAGAGGTTGACGGGTGGGGGAATTTTCTATATACTTTGTGAATTTCTAAGAAGCAGTTTTTGGTCTCTTACTGGTGGCACTGTGTTAGACGAATTAGAAAAAAGAGAATGGAAATAACTCTATTTTAATTTAATATTTTATTAAATAACTTCATATACTGTTTCAATTTATGCAGAAATGAAAATAACTCTAAAAATATGAATGTTCTCATTCAATTTGTACGCCTCCAGGAAAAATTCCACCTGAAAAAAAAGAAAAAAAACAAAAAACAAAATTGGGGCTGCTGTTTACAGAGCCTACAAATTTTAGAAAAAGCGTATTTTCGAGGCGAGCGATTTTTCTGTAAACTTTGATACCTTCCAAACTGAACAGACGTTTTACTGAGGACGGTCATCATAAGGCCTGTATTGAACCTGATGGGCATGGGGAAGTAGAGAGGGGGGGAGGGAGGGGGAGAGGATGCTGTTGTGCGTAATGTTTGCATCTTCATAAGAGAAGTGTTACCCAAAGGATGAGGTCTCCTTTCGAGTCTTTACACCATGTCAAGTCCGTCCTTTTCAGTTCGAAATCTTAAGACAACTGGTTTTTTAAAAAAAAGTATTGCAATAGCTTCTCCAGCTTCTCCAAAAAACCTTGATCGGCTTCGGAAGGCAACAAACGATAAAAACAGCTGTGCAGTTTTATTAGTTGACTCGTTATTTCGCTATCTTGCTATGCTGACATTTGTTAAAAACGGAATAAAAAGTTGTAAAAGTTTTAAAATGTAAACGTTTATTGAATGTGTCATATATTGTAGAGGGAGCGATTCTGAGCGAATGTGTGCGTCGTTGTTTGTACAGCCCCGTGATGACGTTCATGAGGAATACGAAAAGGGAACTGATTATTGGCCAATATTGGCCTATATTCTTTCTTCTCAACTTGTGCGCATATCCAAATATCGTTCATCTTAGTGATCCTAAGGTTCGTAATAATTGCTAACGTTCGGCCTTTGTTAAATGACGATAGTTTGCTGTTCAAAAGAACTGTCCATAAAAGTAGTGCAGTATTAACTTGAATGAGGATTCCTCCTACGCAATCCCGTTGGAATCAAAAGCTTAAAAAGTTTTTAGCATAACCATATAATAATTCTTTCGTTTCACTCAAACACAATATCATTATAATGTGGGAGTGGTAAAGTGTTGTTGAACGTTTTAGTTAGAAATTAATTTTTTAACGAAAAAACGCAGAAAATTTCCAAATTTTTTCAACTCCTACTAAAAATTCAAAATTTTTTCTGTCATTGTTCCACTCGAGCAATGCGGAGCAATAGCACGCCTACTTTGCTTTGCTAGTTCACGAAACGACTATCTACATTATAATCGATTCGCCGTAGTGTCTTCTTTCACGCTCAATTACCCTAGACGATGGAACAAAATTATTCAGCAAAAAATACTCTGATACCTAAAAATCTTAAGCAAGTAAAGAGGGTTTATGTCAAAGTTATACGTTATTTCTAATGTTTATGAAGTTTCAAAGGCTAGCTCTTGCATGCGGAAATATCTGCTTTCAGATGAATAGATTGCTGAGGTGGGCCATCGAAGAATGCCTCGGTAAGGAACACCTCGATTCTGAGGAGCTCAGACTCGCAACATGCCTCGCACTTTGCAAAATCGGTGGACGCTTTGCCTTGCAGTTCTTTTACTACACTCTTACCCTCCCAAAAGCCGCATACTCTTGTACGAAGACATCCAAAGAAAAATAATACGTATTTGCATACTGCAAAAACACCGCTATGGGTATGGATGATCAGATGTTCGCTTTACTTCATTAAGCTTTATCTGCATCGTGTTAGCGCATCGGTCACACCCGAAAATATACCAAAAGAGCAGTGAATTTTATTTATAGCGGTCTCTTTGGAGAGGCAATGATGTCATCTTTTTATAGCGAGCAATCTCTTTCGTAAGGTAACTTGATTCAATATGTCGATTCCCACCATTTACAAATCATCGCCTTCTGAGGCAAACAAGGGATCTGGTCCCAAATCGACTGATGGACGAGGACTGTTAACTAATTTTGTAGTTTAGACCGAAATTCAGAGGTACTGATCAAGCCTTAGCAAACATGTTCACATAAATTACTTGTGAAGAAAAGACAGCATCAGAGACCAGCTGTGAATCAAAAAGATGGCCTACAAGAAGACAATCTGTTAAGAACAACCTCGCAACTCCTCCAGTGTCTAGATCAGATACAGTCCATATCAAATCACCAATTTTCCCTCCTCTTGCTTCATCCTCCCCTTTGCTATCCCTTCCAATAACATACATCAATTTTAGCCAACTCGAGTGCTACGAAGTCCCCTTTCCAACGCCCATTTGCCGATTTTCGGAATTGGTGGTCTTCAAGGTTTTTACACAAAAATGTGCTCCCGTCTGCAAAACTGCAAGCATTATAAGCTTTAAAATGATTTAACGTAATTGCAACATTGAAAGCGAAAACATTTACAAAGAAACACAGCACAGAGGCGAATGCTGAAATTAAAATTTTTTCCCTACATTGTTTTTATTGTTTCAATTTGCAACTCTATCGAAGCAACCATCACAGTTCGTCTCATTTCGACCGCACTACATCATCCCTTACCAACGCTAACTCTTTTAACTTATCCTTCTCGCCTATTTTCCGCCAGTGTGTCATCGAGATACCCAAATGCGATTTGCGATAGAACTACTAACTACAACACTATTTGAAGACGGCACACTGAATCTAGTATTAAACACTAATCGGCTGGGAAAATAATCAAAAACATACGCGTATGCTGGGGATGTAATTATGATCCGGAATCCAGATGTTTTTGCAGCCCTGGGTTTTATACAATATTTTTCAATTTAATACAATATTTTTTTCAACGGAAAACAGGTGCACAACTATCAGTTAGGATCAATTTGCTTGGTTTAAAAAAAGAAGTGCTTAAATATTCCAAGATATGTGGATGATACCGGTCGTCTGTTAAACTCTTCGGCAACGCTGCACATAGAAATTGCATCAGGGTGACATTTGTTGGGTTTCCAGTTCGAGAACTGTCAGACTTAAAGTTACGATACCTGGCTGCCGAAATCTTTCGTAAACGCTGCAGCGGTTAATACTTTAAGAAACTGTCTAAACCAGGAAAAGTGTTCTTCAGCTCAACTGTTCTGGTCGAAAATGTAAGCTGGAAAGCATGGCACCGGTCGCCGCAAACGGAAGAATTTCCCTTTATTCAGATCCAACGGCAGTCCTCCTCGTCCTCTTCCGCCTCTCCCCCAGTTAAAAGATGGAGTGAGATATAGGCTGCCCATTTACAAACGAAACGGGAAAGTTCTTCCTAATAAAACAGTAGAATGAAGATACTCTTAAGCAGCACCGTTACCCTAATAAGTACCTAAGCATCCAAAAGCTATGCGCACCAGACGATTTAACTGAGTTAGCAGCAATGCTTTTTCATTTTATCTACAAACGAAAA
This sequence comes from Toxocara canis, assembly GCA_000803305.1. NCBI lineage: Eukaryota > Metazoa > Nematoda > Chromadorea > Rhabditida > Toxocaridae > Toxocara > Toxocara canis. The sequence continues at coordinate 37,186 of JPKZ01004121.1, read as the reverse complement.
CTCACTAAAGGGTATCGGGTGGTCCAATCACGAGCACTTCCCACTTGTAGATGTCATCATCCTGAAGTCCCGCCGAAAATCCGTCTACCGGTACCCGCCTTAACTCTGCAAATGACGCAGCTTATCCACACTGAAAATGCATATCTCTTAAAATCACTTCATGTATTATCTTAACAGCTTCCCCTCTCCCTCCTTTCGCCACCTCCTTCCCACTTCAATTGCCTTGCTTGGTTGCGATCGCAACTTTTAGCTATATTGATTCGCTAACTTTTTTTTTTCACTTAATTTCTTCTCTTTCTCTTCTTCAAACTTTTTAAACTCTTTCGAGCAAGCTGAAATCTCGTCTCAAAACCGACGATAATTCACGGCTACTACTTTTCGATAACGAGTACAAGACGTACGACTAAAAAGGTGCCATCGGAAAAATATTCACACTGTAACGTAACAATCGACATCAACAAAATGCTGATAGAAATTTGAAAATACGCTCAGAAAGCTAGTTCACGATTAGCTGAACAGAAACGTAAAGTAGCGCCGCCTTAGAAACAAAGACGCGCCCACTGGTGCAAGTAAACGCATTCCATGTGCTATCTCTTGAACGATTCTATACCTTCAAATCGATTTACTCGACCTTTTCTTATTTGATGATTCTTGCGCACCAACAAAACATTCAATTATTTTGGGGTATCATGTTACTTTCATCAGCAAAAAAAACAACAAACATTTTCACAGCTTTGCTCTCGTGAGCATTACGTTACCACGTGCATATTCTGTCGAATGAACGATAGCGGACGACTGAGGAGGAAAGAGGTGAAATAAGAGAATGCCGAGGAGTCAGAACCTACCCTGTCCCCTTTCTTCTTTTCTGGTTCTTAGCAGGAGAAAATCTCTCGATGTTATATTTAAAAAATAGTTAACAATTTTTTAGTTTGAAAAAAAATAATTTTCTGGATTTCAAGATTCGGAGTTCACAGTAAAGTCTGACATTTCGGATTTTCCCCCACCTTCTCCCCCCCTCTTCCCATCCTTCACGAGTCGTCTAGATCAATAACTCGTTCTTGTGTCAGCACGCTAGTTACGCTAATTGTACTGATGAATCAAATCAATAAACTGAGTAAAAACAAGGAAGACTACCTGCTAGTTGTTTCTTTAAGAGCAGTGCAGACTGCAACTCACCCATCTGACCAACACGCACCCCTTCAGCGAACAGCCTGCACTTCTCTGCCTGAAAACAAATTTCCACACTTAACGGCAGCATACAACAAGGCAATTTAAAAAGCGTCTACGATGTTTCACGTCATATACTTCGATTTTTTTACAGCACATCCCCAGGAAATCCTTTTATTGCCCGGCAATAAAGAGCAACAATTTTGCCAACGAAAACTAACGCGGGGGCGCAAGTAATATTTCGATGCTCTAAATATTACTTTCGCCGCCTATATAACGGTCAAATATCGCGGCCTCCGATCCTCGCCAAACATTACGTTACATCTCATCATAATGCACAGCACTCACACATACAACAGTCTGAGTGAAACCTGACGTCGAACAACAATCGTTTACGGGCTACAGTATGATCTGAAAAGCAGCTTGGAATGAGAAAATGCGACCCAGTCAGGCACCATGAGCACCGCACATCTTGTCTCCGACAAAAGGCATGATCGGATAATGGTACATCTACGCGTTCTCTCCAAACTGACGTTCTAGAAATGCACAGAACCCTTCGATACATCGTACTGACCAGACGGTAGACCATAAAGATCAAAGAGAAATTCCACCCCTACCAGCTCTCTTTCCCCGCCACCTTTCTCTTTAATCATCCAAAAGTCTCGTTTTTAATGGAAAAATGGGTAGGTAAAGCTGAACGGGCTGAAGATTCGTTTGGGCAAGGCCAGTAAACGTATCACGCCGCGAAAAGCTGGGTCGATGAAGGGTGCAAGAACGGAGGCCGTACGACTGTGAAGGAGCGAGAAACCGAGAAGGACACAACGAGCAGGGAACAACCTCCTCAATGATAGGAGGACAACAATGACATCGAACGCCACCAAGAGAAGCTACCGGTAGATGAGAGGGAAGACGGCGAGCGTGACACGTGAAAGAGCGCAGCACATCTGCACACACACAATGTGTCGCTACGGCCCTGAAAGTGGAGGCGCCGACCGCGGCTCGGACCGCCTCTGCCTCGTCCAACGATTTACCGCACAACCCTCCATCGCAGATGCACCGTTTCAGCTCTGTGTCAGCTGTCTACGGGGTGGATATCTGCCGTCCCTCGAGCAAAACCCGCGAAAGAGAAGTACCCATTCCACTCCCCACGTCTGCCCAGTCCACTGCCCCTTCTAAAATGCGACTGGGGAGATTAAGCGACAGATATGGAAAGGCCAGTTAAATAATGAAACCATAACGTATTTCAAAGATCCGCCTCTACCATATAGCAGCTTCAAAGTTCACAGTGGACTTTTGCCACGCTTAACCTCATATGCGGCTAAACTTTAAGAAAAGCTCGGGAAAGAAGGGGGAGGGGGAAGCGGAGGGGGAGGGGGAGGGGGAAGATGGGTGGTGTTTTTGAATTACGAAATTTACGGTGAAGATTGACCAAGAAACGAGAACATTCTACAAAATTGCGGGCTAGCGTTTAGTGCACTGCGATGCTCGACGAACTGCGCCGCCCTTCAGTCTTTGTGCAAGCACTGATTGCGCCACAATTACCACCATGGATCTATTGACATCGAAAATGGCTGGAAAGGTCGAACCGGAGTGCTATATGCTGTAATCACGAACATCAGCCGTTCCGCCACATACGTCGTTGAGAGCGTGATTTGGCCAAAAGGATGTGACGCGTTAAGGAAATGACAGTCGCTAATATGTTAAAGTTACCTGTGTAGGTCGGAATCTAATCAGTCTGTTTTTGGATTTCCTTTCCGTCTCAAAAGTTATTGTACAAATGGGCAGTGCTAATGGTATAGGGAAGAGCATGGGCCGGAGGGGAACGAGGTGGCAAGACCGTATTTTGAAGGAGGAATGAGGAGCGACCGCTGATTCACCTGAACTACGTTATGCTCTCAGCCATAAGACGGTTCCTAGCATATAGGTAAAATCGTAACGATTATCTGCCCCCTTCACTCGCATACCCTTAACGAACGAGGAGGGGAGGGGAGGGGAAGAGAATTCGGAGGTTATCAAACTATTATAAATCATGCTAACGGTCTGGATGCCTTAAAAGACCTAAAGTTTTTTAGCGAAATCTCAAGATTTTTCACTTCCATCTACGAGATTCATCAATCGATTCCCCGCCCACACAACGAGGAAATATGACCACTCAGTAGCAGCGAAGTTTTTATCGATTTTATTTTTGAAAAACCTAACGTATTAGAATTTAGCAAAATAATTAATTAAACAATCTGTTTCGAAAGTTGGTCGACGTTAAGGTGATAATTAGCATGTAGTTTCACTAATTTAAAAAAAGCAAACTTCTATCATTCCGGAAAACAATCGAATGTGTAGAAGAACTCTCCCAAACAATCGATAATCTCGTTAAACTCCTCAAAGAAACACTCTAGCCACCCAAACAGCAAAAGCATCCATTCATAAAAAGCGTTGTTCTTATGTTGCAAATGAATTTGTAAAATTTCTGCCCACATGGCTCAGACGAAAAAACAATTCATATTTCCAAAAATCATTGTGAAAAACCCGTTTTTAAAAAAAGAAATCGTACTTAACTGCTGATGAGAAGTGCATTGTGATGACCACTGTGAAATGGTTACAGATTTGAAGTAAGCACTGGACGATAGCTGCATTACCCAGTGGGTATTCCCAATAATTTCTTTCTCACCCTGCTTGACTCCCAATTATTTTCTAAGTTCATGCACACCATTTCTCGGTGAGTTTGGACCACCATCTCATCTTCGCAATACCGGCAGAGGCGAGCAGCATTCATCCTCCTGTCTTCTAACCCTTGCGTTAAGTGCATGTTCGCTTCAAGAGGCTAATTGCAATCGTAGTGATTACAGCTCATTCATTCGGCAATAAAATGCACGTATTTAAATCAAGGTTTTCAAGCGTTTTGAAAATTTTACAACTTGCAAAGCACATTGGTGTCTCTGTTCACTTCTGTTTATCTGTCCGTTAATTTCAACTCAGGAACGACTGAAATTACAGTTACGAAAGTTGGTAGGTACAATCTACACCTTTAGGTCACCTCCTGTACCCAACGTGAAATTAATTCATTGACGCCACAATGCAGTTTGCTGCTACTCTCACAAGTGGGTCGCAAAAACATCCTTACCCCCCTCTCCCCCTAAAAATTTGCCAATGCCCACTGCCCAACATAACCAAATATGTGCTCCTCAGCCGGGGAATAATCTCCGTCACTATGGTTCTGCTGCAACACGATTTGTTCATCACCGGAACGAAGGTGTGGTGGCGCTGCAAATACGGCAGTGGATTTTTCATTAGCTGAGTGTTGGGTTTTTCATGTGCCAGTGAGAGAGGAAAAGTGCTCTCTCGTTGCTGTCGGCTCAACGCTAAGTAAAGCATAGTACAACTGCTGCAGTATTGTATGTTGCTGGTGCGGCGTTTTTGCGATGTGCGAAATGTGGAAGGTAGTCACCGATAGCGTAAAATAAATGAGCACAAAAGTTATGCAAAATGGCCGACATACATAAAATCCTTCTCGCTTAACGATTGCGTGTAAGCCTTCAGACTAATGTTGAGCTTCCAAAAAAAGATTTTGCGAAACGCAAAATTCGCTAATTCCAGCTTGCAAACAACTAAGACTAGAGTCGTAACCACACAAGAGTAACCACAGGACTAGAGTCGTAACCACTACACATCATTCTGTACACCAAATTTCGAGTTGATCGGTCGTTTGATGCGCCATCTTTTGAAAGAGTCAAGCGAGTGTAATTTATGTCGAAAAATCTGCATACATTCAACAAGTGGTCGAGTTGCAGACGAAAGTGAGAGTGATTGCTAATGACTTTGCACATGCGATTTATTTGAGCGTGCAAATCAGTTAGAATTATGAATGCAAACTTCGCAATTTCTCAACGCTTTGTGAAACTAGTTAGTCGAATTGGTGATATCGCTGCATCGTATATTGCTGTATTTCCTTGCTGCCCTTTTCCATTTGTTGATTTCGAGTATAAATTCACAAAAGCTAACCTTAAGTCAGATCTCAGCGTTAACATGGCTGCTAGCTAAACCAGAACTATAGCACATTACACATGTAAATGATTCGAATTCCTCCTAGCTCAACCAACAGAGCATTATGCCAACAAATGCAACACATGTTCCGAACCTGTCGAGTGCTCGAAGATTCGATAATGGCAACTAATCGGATGGTACTAGCTGAAATGATAGATCTTCAGCCGTACAGCTGGTTGGTAAGATCCCCATCTTTTAAAGAAATTTTTTTTTAGTATTCGCTTCAAAACAAAACTTTCTGGTGAGATGCATGGGCAACCGCCGTCAAACGAAGAGGCATAGATGTGAGTCGAGATCGATGCAGTGCATTAACACGTGACAAAAAAACGCATGAAAATGTTTCGATCGTTCCACTTATCTGCTCTTCACATCGGAGCATTTTCCTCTGATAGAGAGCAATGAAATCTGCAAAGAATAAACATCGCCTTAAAATATGTAATATTAAATATTCTCCATGTGATAGCATACAGAATTGAAAGAAACGAATCCTCACTGGGGATGCAATTGGCGGCCGAAACGCTGCAATTGATTCCTAAACATTGAATCATTCATACTTGCTTAAGCTTATATGATAAGCTGCTAATTCGGAGAAACCACTAAAGTAAGAAATGAATGGCATATGTTCCATATGAAAACAAGAGTTGTTTTAAACATCTACTATGAATATAGCACTGGTGTGCTCAATGGAGAGGTGGTGGACAGCAAGTTGCGAGGGAGGGAAGGGAGCAGGGTATAGTGGACAGCTGGGGACAACTTGTGGATATTGAAACTCCAAATGAGTGGGGTGCACAACTTGCAGACCCCATCAGAGTTCTTGAGAATCCGTCACACCGAACGAGTTGAAAGTTGTGGTGCATTTTGTCATAGTGCTTTTCCATTGCAGTGAGCAAAACGCTACTTCATAATGGGTACGGATTGGGCAGGGGCTTTATTTTAAAGATCTTATAAGAAGGAAGAGCGCCTTATAAAATCCGATCACTCTATTGGGTGCCAATAACAAGTAATACAAACTGCTTTTCATTTTCGATGCAGTAACGAATATTGAAAAAATAAACATAAACCAGACATATGAGTCACTTCAATTACATATCAAAATAGTTCCTTCACGGAGAGTGCAAATAGTTCCTTCACTTATTGCATTGTCTACAATAACGATAAAAACTAAAAATAATAAGCTGAAAATTTGTTTGAATTCTTTCAAAAATTTTCTTGAACTTCAAAAAAACAATTTAAATGCTCGCCTAGGATTGACACGACATGCACTTTGAGAGTAATTTTTTTCCAAAATTTATGACAGACCCATCAAATTACTATTTTTTAGCCGGTATTTTTTTAAAGTATTTTTTCCAAGATTTTAAAAAATTTTTCATGTAGGGTTTAGTATTCTCAAGATTTCGAATCGCTGATGCGACAGACTTTTACGAGCGGTCGGGTCGATTAAGTTTTCCTCAGCTTTTAACAGTGAAAGAAACCGTTGTGGTTCGGTATCGCAATTCACAATAAACACTGCATATCTGAACGAGATATCACTTCCACGAGCGGATCTTTGCAGTTGGTATTCAGAAAATACGTAACATCGATAAAATGCGAAAACTTATGTGAAAAACAACTAAATAAAATTAGAGTAGAGATTAGTTTTTTAACGATCCCACCTGTCGAATATGCAGTCTATTCGACTGAAAAAGCATGAGAATTTTTGACCCATTTTTTCTACCCGATTGGTCGTACATTTAATCCAGTTAGTTGAAAATGCTTTAAATTTTCATCTTCTTCAGGGCGATATGATTCCGCTCATGCTGGATAGACTTTCAAAATTAGGTACAAGATGTGGTGAACTTAGCGTGGATTATGGCTATCAAATTTTATAATCCTAGTTTTTTAGTGGTGCCTCAGATGGACTTACCGAGCAGACATACAGATACATGTTCACATATGAGCAATCACGAAAATTTTCGGAAAGAAACCGCACAAAAACGTTGCGAGTCTGAGGAATGACAGCGAATGAAATCTTCATAAGTTAGCTGATGTGTTATTTTGATTTTGGTGAATGTTATTTGGAACGCCGCAATCGTATGCTTTATTCCTTTTCTGTTTTACGCTCATATTATTCTTTATTTTGCATAACGAAGTAACGACGACAGCAAACAAGCGCTGTTATTATCTTGATGCAGTCATCTTTGGAGAGTTAGTGCCTCATCAAGCTGCAAAGGTAGAACGAGACAAAAGTATAAAATGAAAAGTTTTCAATTTCACTCCAGTACAATTCTATTCCAAGGGTTTTGTGATTCTTACATCTTTTGCCCTCAGATGACGTTCTGAAGGCGATCCTACCACCTCATAGGAAATCTGCAGTTCTCAAAAATTCACACTTTCATAGGTGTTTTTTAATGAAAAATATTTTCCTTTTAAATTCGCAACAAAACGTTTTTTCTTTTATTTATTTTGCATACCACAATTCAACAATGATTCAAATATGCTCAAAACATACTACGTGACTATACTTGACATCGGTCAGGGTTTACTGCCCGCAATACAAACCAAATTTCCATCTCATCCAAAGGAAGGAATTGCCATAAACGTCGCATGATGTTTGGATTTGCTCGGTACCATTCTGGTAACTGTTCTCAACTCGGTAAGAGATGCGGTTGTCTGTTGTTGGCTACTATTCTTAAAAACGTTTTTTTTTTCGGAAAACATTGTAATTCTCATTACGAAACTTTCACTTGGTTCAACGTTAAAATTTTCACCATCTCAAAAAAAAACTTTTTTCTGCGTTAGCATCGTTTGAAAAATCGCCATAAATTTTCGCCGCTTTTTTACACGCTTCTTCGGTGTAAGCATTTTCGGCTGCCAGATGCTTGTAAGGCCAAAAACTAATGAAATAGACTTCTTCAGCCTTCAGAAGCGATATATTCGAAGACTGAAAGCATCATTTTGATGACGTCTCAATGCTGCTAAAAACCGCAACGATGAGAGTTTGGGGCAATCTGAGCGAGCTGCACTCATTAGCAAATGAGTCAGTCAATCCTCAATTTGAGCTTCGATTAAGCACTGGAGTTATTGTGAAGCACGAAAGCAGCATAATGAATCTTTTATATGTAAACATACCATGCTATACTTAACGTTTCATGATGAAATGAGGTGACGATTATCATGAAAAGTTGTCTTTCTGGTTTTTTAAATAAATAAGAATGAAATAGTGCGCTTTTGCAGTTTAACAACTTTTCGATGATCGTTTATTTTGTCAGCGTTTTCGAGAAGGCGATCAACGTTACAGTTACAAATTTCTTGAGTATATCTTCACAAAGAGAACTAAAGAACTCCAATTTTATAGCGCTAATATGCATATTTTTGATCCCGAAGATCACTCAACACATTTGTTTTGATTTTCAAAGAGTGATCTCGTTTGGTGCAATTAGCCACCCTCGGGCAATATTCGTTAGTCGTCATTAGCTGTATTCGGAATATTTTACACAAAATAAGTTCTAGCTGAAAACGAAGCTTCCTAAAAAAAAGTGGATTGAAAAAAATCGAGACGTTTGAAACACAAACGATATTGTTCGCATAAAAATTCCTTTTCAATTCCACTGTTTCGCATAACGAATTGCCATCTTTATTTCTTTTCTAACAGAAAAAAAACCGAATGGCTTTGCCAAAATTAAAAAAAAAAAGAAAAACATGGAAGTTAAATGTCTTTCCATTTCACATATGCGAAATTCAAAATTATCGTTTTCGAATTTTTTCGAATTTCCAGATTTGGCATTCAAAGATCGTTCCATATGCGTTCAACGCTCTCACTAATTTTGGCATGTGTGTGCGTGATATGCCAAAATTAATGAGAGCGTTCAACGCGTATGAAACGATCTTTGAATGCCAAATATGTTTAACAAAAGTGGCATTTTGCTGCTTAATTATTGCATGAAATTCGTTTCGAAATATTGTCTTGAAAAGATATAACAAAAGTTAATTTTGATGCGAAAAATGAACTTTTGATATTAATTGGAATTTAAGTGCGAAAAAGGCAGCCATTTTTTCATGGAATCGTTGCAACGTTATCGTCAGATGAGCATTATAAAAATTCATTTTAAAGCACATAGATTTGCTTTCAAATAGAGGTAGTTAACATAAGGATAGGTAGGATAAAATGAATAAAACGAGCACATATAGACAGATATAGCTGTTTTGGTGGCCTTCCTTGAATGGAACCGGAGTGAAGCTAATATAAAAAGATATGAGAGTGACGCGATCATGAATATACGCTCTGTTCGAGCTCTAATCGATTGGTGGCGATATGTTGAACATTGAACTCGAATGTCTAAACAGACGCATTTTCTACTCAACTACGCCTTGAAAGTTATCTTTCTCAACGACGTTCCAGGTTGATCGCAAAGCTATGAATAAAGCCATATGTATGGTTAATACGAATACATAATCCACAGCGCAGCTTCTTTTATGACATATTTCCGAGCCGTAGCGTGTGTGCTTCTTCTTTAACTCGTATTCTATATGCGTTCTCTAATTGTTCAACTCTGTGTGGATTTAAATATAACCCAGGCATTTTGGCAACCGGCAACCATATTTATGTGGTTTTCCTTCCTGCA
>JPKZ01004120.1:6777-23627 GCA_000803305.1 Toxocara canis | reverse complement strand
CCCCCCCCCCCCGCATTATTAGTTTAACTTAGAGAAATGTTGTGCTCTGCCACGATTAAATGTTTCACCTCATAAATCTATAGTATAAAATTTTCGTTGCTATGTTCAGCACACTTAACCTATTCCTTTCTTTTAACGTAAAAATTTTCGACTCTTTCCATTCGTCTTATTTTCACATTTTTGGGACTATTTTCGTTTGCATTATCTCAAATGTTTCCGACTCGTCTTGCTCGTTTTATATGAAAAATGTTTCAAGTTTGTTCCATCATTAAAATTTTTCAGCCAGTTTCTATCATTTGACCCAGTCAAACTTTTTGACTTGTTGCTTTTGTCTTATCGTGAAGTGTCCCAACTTGCTTCGCTAAACTCTCCTTAAAATTATTTTTCGCTCATTTCACTCACCGACAACGTTACTGACTGAGAAATGAAAGTAATTCGAAATGTGTTCTATTCGCCTTTTAAGTTAACGATTTAGAATAATTGCTCTTCTTTGCAGCTAGTATGCGTCAACATAAAATGCTCATCTATTCAAAAAAAAAAAAAAAGAATGATGAGAATCTCCGCACTTGTCATTTGCAGCTGGCATGCATTGATATCACCGCGTTTTCAGCTGTCTTTAAATGTTTTTACTTTGCCTCTAGTATAAGTCAGCGATGCTGGCCAACAACTCACTACGCAATAAATCGTCACAGTTTTTTGTTCCTCTCCATTTTCAAAAACACTTTGAAGGAACTAAAGTTAGAAAGCTCAAACAATGCTTTATTTTTTGCTATGATGTTCGTCCTGAAGAGATGCGCATGGCCTGCTTTGCTAGCTAGACCATATAAATTCTCTGCATGCATAGATGCTCGAAGAAGATATGCGAATTTCTGACCATATAAACGCCTCTGAAATCATCATATATACTATAAATGGTTCTTCAAGGATTAAAACTAACTTTTTCTAAAGAAGAAAAGAGCAAAAAAAAAACTTGAGAATTGTCAAGTGAAGGTATGTTCATCCGAATCAGATGAACATAAGAAATCCAAAAATTAGTTTAAAGCATCATATATACTATAAATGGTTCTTCAAGGATTAAAACTAACTTTTTCTAAAGAAGAAAAGAGCAAAAAAAAACTTGAGAATTGTCAAGTGAAGGTATTTTCATCCGAATCAGATGAACATAAGAAATCCAAAAACAAGTTTAAATTTTGCCGTGCATAAAGTTGTCCTTGGGCCACGTGTGTTTACCAACACTCCCCCCCCCGCACCCCTCCCCCTACTTTTCGAGACTGATGATGAAAACATTAAGGGGGCAAATAATAATCAGCTTTGACTTCGTCGTTCACTGCATTTAGGAAGCGATTTGGGAACGGTGTTTTGTGGTCAACTGAAGTGTGTGGCGAAAAATGATTGTCTCACACGCTTGTTTTTCATACTGAATTTTGCGCTCATGAAGGAAGTGGGCGATGTTCCGGTTCCAGTCGGAGTGCCCTATTAGTGCAGCAAATAGCAAAAGTGCCTCTGTTCAACAGATAACAGATAACAATGTGCACCACTATAATTACATTTTGCATCAATCAAAACACAAAATAAAGAGGATAAAACTTTAATTACGCTCTGGACTGTATCCTGCATTGAACATTTTGAATGTTTATGTAATGTGCAAAACTTTACTTGACGTTTTGCAGGCTTTCTAACAAGGAACCAAAAACAAAGTGCTCTTAACAGGTTCTTCGAAAAGACTTAACAACTGTAGCGTCGAGGTCCGTAACCAACATTAGGCTTCGGGTGAAGAGATGGGGGTGAAATCGAACAATTCAGAAACCACAACTCCAGAAAAAAGTAACCGGGAAAAAATTAAGACATATTTGAGCGTTTCAGAGCAAACCCAATTGACCGCATATATTTTCATCCAAAAATCCCTGGAATAAGCTTTGCCCGGGAAATATCGCCGCATCGATCGGGAGCGCCATAATTTGCGAGCGCCACATTAGGGGTGCCAATCAAAATCCCCCAGGTGCAAAGCACCACTTCTGAACAGGGAACCAAGCTTCGAACCTCACCTGTGAAAGCCGAGAGTCCTCACCACTAGACCACTAGCTACGTTGCATCAGCACGCAAAATGCAACGCCAAAATAATACTTTTCACATTTTATCCCACCCCACCTCGTTACGGGTCTGGTAGCGTTTTGTTCAAGTATCCATTCATCTGCAGATCATTCAGTCTAATAACGATCCAATATCTGAGTAGTGTGAGACCATTCTTAGCGAAAGACCAAAAGTGCTAAGAAAATGTCTGCACACTATATGTTTTACAGTGACTTTAACACGACTATACAAAGCAGGAGCATAAAGAAAGCAGCATAGTGGCAATTCTGCATTCCTTCGTGACCATATTGAACAAAGCAACGAGTTTTTCAAAACGTTGTGGAATCCATTCGTCACACATGAATTTATTCATATGATTGTTTGAGCAAATGAAATTTTTTCAACCATAAATAAGAGACACCTTATCTAGCATCTCCCAAAGATATGTATATACATCTCAGTGATAACGATGAGGGGGTTAAAAGTGGCAATTTTAAGGCAAAATTAATGGCAATTAAGCCCTTCTTTTGGATAGCAGTTGTCCTTCTTGCTGGTCGAATCACGCAAATGTGTTTCTTTCAAGACTAACACCTGCAGTTGAGCAGAAAGTGGTTTTTTGTTGGGGGAAATCTTTTCTATAAGGGTGGGTTTTTTGTGGGCTCAGTTGTTTTTTCACTATTGAAACGGTGTTTGAGGTTCATTCTTATGTGAAGAACGGAATAGTCCAAACAGCTGTTCGTAAGCTACCTTATGACATGGTCAGGATGGCAGTGCACGCTTCCTGACCGACGGCCTCTGATCGTCTAAGTGTCATTTTGTTTGGTCAAAACCCGTCAATGAAGTAACGAAGACAGTGAACCAAATCTCTTAGCCAAAAAAAACCGATTCTCTTTAACAACTAAACTCTGCCAACAAGAAAAAAAGTACGTTTAAAAAGAAATGTATATTTTATCGACAAATATTGTCTGAATGATTCCAGTGATATTGCAAATTGTATGCTGTTGCAAATTGGGAACCAAAGGTATTTTACGCCTTATAAGGGGATCTCATAAAATTACAAAATTAAGTCCCAGATCTAAACATTTGGTGCATGAAAGAAAGAAAAAATAAATTAAGACTACCGATTATGGACTCGCGCTTTCAAATACAATATTTTGCTTTATTTAGGGCCAATAACTATTATTAAGCGAGGCAATAAGAAGATTGCAAACTGATAAAGCGAGGTTTTCATATCCTTTTTGCCTATCGACTAAATAAAAGATTCGATTCGATTCGATTCGATTCGATTCGATTTTTTTTAAAGCTATTGCACAGTATTGTCGATTCATTGGCATAGCGCATATGCAGATTTTTTTTTGATCGAATAATAATCAAACGTCTTTAAAGAACGCATTAAGATTTTTGGAATTTGTTCCATTTTATTTTTAAGCATTCTATAGCTTAGTTTTCCAATCGTAGTGTTTATTATAGGTTGTAATCGAAATTCTTTTAAGTGTTTCTCGAAAAGTTCATTGTATAGATTTGTTTCGCAATAAAACGAAACAAATGTATTGCTGTTGTTGTGGGCCACAAAAGCGAAAAACCTCTACGTTCGTATCGTTTTCTTTTTTTTTTAAATTTTTTTTCATTTTATTTCAAATAATATCACTTTTTTTTAATCATTAAAACAAAAATTATTAAAAATTTTAAAAAATCGTTAAAATTTAAAATTTATAGGTTGTAATCGAAATTCTTTTAAGTGTTTCTCGAAAAGTTCATTGTATAGATTTGTTTCGCAATAAAACGAAACAAATGTATTGCTGTTGTTGTGGGCCACAAAAGCGAAAAACCTCTACGTTCGTATCGTTTTCTTTTTTTTAAAATTTTTTTCATTTCATTTCAAATAATATCATTTTTTGAATCGTTAAAATAAAAATTATTGAAAATTTTAAAAAATCGTTAAAATTTTAAATTTTTAAATTTTTAAAATTTTAAAAATCAAAACAAAAAACTTCATTATCTCCCGAAATCAATTGAATAAACTAATGAGTGATTTGTGCAAAACGAAAAATGCATAGTTGCTGTAAACAATATTGATTGTAACAAATGATAAACAATGTACCCGTCATGTAGAAGTCGATTGTCGATACGTAATTTTGTGACAAGCACTTGTTCCAAACATCCACGCACAACAAAACTCACATCTAAATTTACATTCAAAGCAAAAACAACATTTTACTTGTAGTAAATTAAATATATAATTTTTTAATGAAACAGATCGACTAATCAATGCTTAATTACTTCAGATCGAAATTAGTTTTTTTTTTCAAAACCAAACACCTTTAAGATGCTTGAAATATATCATAGATTAATTAGAAAAACTAAGAATAGCTAGCCTTATAACAGCTAATTTTACACTGATTGTTAGCGAAAAGACTACTTTAGAAGCAATCGTGATATACCTTTCGAATCTGACTCCATTAGTAAACATAATTAATGAATTATCAGAGGCAAAAATTTATTGCTAAACAACCGAATTGTTCGCAAAAAGCGATTTAAGAAAGTGGTGATCATAATCTCTTTAGTGAGCCTATTTAAGATAGCTAGCGACCTTATCATTGTCTTAATGAGATAAGGATGTTAAAACTCGGTAAAGGATATCATTCACAGCGACTGCGAAAAAGGGACCAATGATCTAATTCATTTCCAATTTTGAGTTCAAACAATTCCAATTTTGAGTTCAAAACAGTTTATGTGGCAAAAAGCTCGAAGTAAACAATTTTATAGCGAAACGTTTAGCGTATTTTTGGAGACTAATTTTAATTGCTTTATCCCCTCGAATTACTTGCTTCTTTAATAGCAGTTATTTTTTTGATTAATTTCGCTAATTATGCGTTGCTTTAGCGACTCTTTTCAATCTAACCATACCCTTAATATGCAATGTACAGTTAGTTGTAAATGAAGGTAGTGGCTTGTAAGCGATTTCGTACTTTTACGATTTTCTGGAATTGTAATCATTTTACTTTTTCTTATACACCGAAATTATTCATTTAAATTTTTGCTGCATTGTTCATTATTCCAGTTTATTTAATTTTCTCTCTGTATTCATATTATTTACGTAACATATGCGCTATTCGTTTTATTTTTAATTTTATACATTTTTTTTGTTTCAACCACACATATGTGAATATATCTTGCGAAACCTTTCAATGTTCATTCATTCACTCAGCACTAAACGTTTAGATGGCAGAGTTTATAAACAACTTTTGAAAGACGTTCTAAATAACATATCTTTAAATGATCGCAATTCAAAACAGTTTATGAAACGAACTAAAGGCGATAATAGCGTGGGGTTTGAAGTCGCCAAACAATTTAAAATTTGTCGATAGTGACATCATATACAAGCGAGTTGCTCGTTTGGTTTTTATTGTCGAACTTCTTGCAGCGATTTCTTACGATTGCACGTACAACTAAATTTGAGATTTTTTTTTTCTGAGGAAGACCACTTAAGAAATGCTCATAACGTTTGCAGACATGAGGCGAACACGGTCACAGAAAATAACACACTTCGGAGCGATACTTATTTGCGATAGGTTACACGCTTTTTTTTTAATGCTGCAATAGGGGGAACGCCTTTGCCATTCGAGAGCGCACGAGAGAATTCTTTGTTGCCGTTCGATGGTTTCAAAAAAAGTGACAATTTCGTGAACTAGAACAATTTGCACATTTTCATCTTTAGCAGAGACAAATTTCACTGAGAAAGAATCATGAAGCGATGAAAAAAAAAGACGAGAAGTTGCCCTCGTCGATATGGCAAATACGATTCGGGCTTCGATGGTACGCTAATGTTGTGTCAAAAGAGCGCATAACACGAAAAAGCCAAATCGGTATTCGGTTTTATTGGCGCAACTGTCATATACCTCATAACGACTCTTCCCTACACAAAAAATCTACCTTTCGGTGTTTATCAATCGGTTCAGTTTGCTCGTACAACAAATCAATTTGTTTATTTCCTCTCCGACATACAACTGCACCAATACGGTGCAATGCAGGAAAGGTTCTCATATTTCTATGCGTTATATACAGCAATGAACGAAAAGCTTTATCAGTCTACCTGTGCAAATGTGTGTTTGTCCATAGCATTTTCTACAGGAAACCTATAGATCAAAAACTTCTATATGTCTAACTCTTTACTGATAAGGACTCAAGATATACTAATTGATAAGTAACTGACTGCCTAAAGAAAAGTATTATTTGATATCTTGCGATTTACTCGACACAGTGGTTGGCTTCATAGAATAAATTACTTGGTCGTTCAAGTACGTTTCGCATTCATGCTATATTTATGTCTTTCTAGATTACTTCTTACTAACTACTTATGTTATGACGCAGTAAAAAGTAATCGTGTCAGCCTCACTACCTTTGACTACGTTAAAGGTGAACTGTACTAAAACTTTTACTCCTTTTTTCCAAGATATATCTCTTGCGAGTATAAGCTTTTCCATATCTTCTCTTGATGACTACTGAGTCATGTTTTATGTGTTAAACAATAGAGTTACCTATCTTCTTGTTTGATACTTAAGGGAAGGTGATCCAGTGAAAATTTCTACTGCAAATGCCAGAGTACGTCCCATGTGCACTTAACATTTTATTTGCTCCCTTATACAAGCCATCTACTGTCTTATGCGTTAAACAAAGAAGTGCTTTATGAAGACTTTGTATTTCTTATTACAAATACCTCTTATGCAAAAGTAGTTCTTCCACTGTGCCGTTTGCCATCTCATGCGGCATCTATTATTTGACACGCCAAACAATAATCATATCATTATCATAGCCTAGTAGTATTACAGGGGTAGTCTTTTAGAAATTTGTGCTGCTTATCTCAGGCTTACATCTCAGTCGAGTATCAATGTTAGCGCAGCGCGACTTTACCAGAATCTTGTGCTCCATCGCGGCCTGTAAACGCTATCTCTCGCATAGCAATCTACATTCCCAGAGTTTCGGTTTTCTTGCTTAGCTAGGATTTAAGGAACGTTTTGCGAATGCAAATTTAAGGTTATCACCTTATCAGCTCGTCAACTGATGAGTAGTAATGTGCGCTGCGACTATGGCATTCCAATAGTTGCTCATTTTTGGTTGATAATTTATTGCCTTATGCAGCCAGGATATTAAATAAACGCGGTCTAAGCAAGCTTATCGAATAACCCTATTTAGAGGCAAAGACAATAAAGTTGGTCAAATTACCACCAAAAGCCATACATCATTAAGCAACTTTGTTTCTCACCGCATTATTTGCTGCCTTCGAAATGGTTGCCACAGTGTCGTCGTTTTGGGAAATGCTCTTCTACATAGTGAATGTGCAGTAGGTACTATGTTTGTGGAGTAGGCTCTTTATCGATAAAGCATACTTTCATTGGTAAAAACGGTGTACTTTACTCATGTTAATATTTTTTGTTTTCTATGGCATTCTAACAAAGATAGTTCATGCCGATCAACTGAAACTAATGAATTATTGTGTTATCTCGAGTAAATCCGCGGGGCTTTAAGGATCATTGCTTTTTAGGAAGAGGGAGGGGAAAAATAAGGTTGGTGGTCAAGACCTAGGGCTACGTCGGTGCGGGAAGTGCTAACTCGTCAGCCTTGTTGTAGCTGCCAAAGTTCACATTATCAGTTTGCTAGTGCTGCTTTTGAACAGGCCTTTGCCTTTGCCTCCAAGAACCCACTGGCGTACCTAGGAATGCTAAAGATAGACTGCTGCTCTGTATGGATAACGAGAGAAATAGAGGGTGTGAAAAAAATCTGAACCCTTGGTCAAAGCACGGGAAATCTAATAAAGGCTAGTTTTATTTGCAATTTATTCAAACTTGCCGGCAATTGCACGTCTCAAGCTCTTTTATGTGAAACTTTGATCGTTTGCTTCCTGGCCAGACTCAACGACGAGAGGCACGCCACAAATTTTTCCCCGCCCGCTCTCCTTTTGGTACGCCAGTGGATGAGCTTAACGTTGATACTGAAAGGTGAAGCTGCTAATTTTCGTTTCCTTTTATGCGAGACCGAACCATGACCAATGTGTCAAAAAATGCTTTTAGGAAGGAAGCTTTATTCTATAGGAGACAGCTTTTTAGAGCGGGTTCATTGCAACGGAGGGGACATTATTGTAGATGATAACGGTTGACTTTATCACAGGTGATAAGGAAAATTTGATTCGACTAGAAGCAGCATGGTTTCAATTTTAGCTACAGCAGCACATAACTGAAGCAAGAATTACGCAACTCTTCGTTCATCCTATAGATCCTTGCATTTCGTTGAATTGTTTTTGCCTGACGAACTCTCCTAAAGACTATTTGTAAAAGAATGAAACAAACAAGTTCGAGATGAATTATGTTCTACTGCGTTGTTCGAGATCGACACGTACTTAGTCACGTGGTTGAGAACGTTGCGATGAGAATAGAAAGTGAGAATTATTGAAATCTTTCGGTTTGCGCTCACTCGTCTATATGGCATCCAAATTATTCAATCAAAGTTAACGCAATTTTTGCCTTAAGAAATAATTTGTACCAACTTTAATTAGCTGTCCCAATTTGTTCCAACTGTTCCAATTTTGAGCCAAATTAAATTACACAATTGAAGACAAATAGGAACGGCATAATTAATGCCCCATTTACAAACTAAAGATTTGGTTATCGATCCTTTTGTGTCTAGAAAGTGAGAATTATTGAAATCTTTCGGTTTGCGCTCACTCGTCTATATGGCATCCAAATTATTCAATCAAAGTTAACGCAATTTTTGCCTTAAGAAATAATTTGTACCAACTTTAATTAGCTGTCCCAATTTGTTCCAACTGTTCCAATTTTGAACGAAATTAAATTACACAATTGAAGACAAATAGGAACGGCATAATTAATGCCCCACTTACAAACTAAAGATTTGGTTATCGATCCTTTTGTGTCTATTTATGTCCAACTCGACGACGTAATTCTTTTGAAAAGTAAGCGCCGCTTCATAGCTGTGTCAATATGTTAAAATTCGCAATCGTTCGCGGAAGCAGAAAAATGGCAGGGAAAAACTGGCTCCATAAGTGTATACGCTCATAACTGTTTGTTTAAAATTTCCCTATAAACTAGTCTTGCTAAATTGATAGTCAGCATTCCGATGTTCTATAGAAACTTCTAATAGATAGGATCTCGAATTATGCGCGTTTTGCAAACATTAGGAATATACACCAATATCATAATGTCGTTTTCTTCAAAAAAACTTTAAAAATAGCCAAGAACCAGGCATTCATTTGAGGGAAATGTGATCGGGTTCGGTCAAAAGTATTAGAGACTAGCTCCAAAATGGCTTCAGTGACACAACAAGTAAGAAAGTTTATAGTGCGTCCAAGTTTTAAAATTTTCATAAGTGATCCTAAATTTCCGCAATTATTATTATGTGGATTTTCCGAGGATCATTTCTATCAGTGAAGAAGGCTGATGGTGGCAAGACGTCTTCACTTTCTTCACTTTCACGCTCCTCATCACAGTGATGATGGTTTTTGCATTATTGCCCACGAAGTGGGATTGATGCAGAAATGACCCACAGAGGGACAAATGCGCCGAAAATACCTTATTTCATTCGTCATATTACTCATTCTTACTTATTTTTTTTCCACTAATGTTTGCTTAGTTCCTAATCTTGAAACAAAAATACGTCATGCGCGCACAACAACCAATACGTCAGAGCGTATTTCACAACGAGCATTTTGCCCTCGGCTTACAGCAGGTCATTTCAGTTAGACACTTGTTGTTATGTGAACAGTGAGGAAACTTTTGAGAGAAAGTTGGTGGACGTATGAATCAACCTGCTATCTGAAGCCAAAATCTCTCTGCTATCATCAACGCCTGTTGGTGCTATTGGTTGCCATTGTTTTGAAATGAAACTTGGGTGCGCTATTTGCCTACTTTACCCGAACAATTTTCTATTGGCAAAGAAGATGGCTCCTTTAAACTCAAAGACTCGTAGTCCTCCGAAATGTTTTCGACTCCTGTTTTGACTAATACAAGGTTTAGTGACCCACAGAGCAGCAGAGAGGTGCAAAGTTCGATCTTACTGAGACAAATAACATAGCGAAAAAAAAAAGGCACGTGAAAACAGTGTAGATCTCGTTCTAAGAAATGAGTCATATTGCAACAACCGGAAATGTTTATAATTAAGCAATAAGTGGGAATGCATGTGCATATGGATTGATAAGATGCGTGCATGCTTCGGTGAGTCAGCAAACCAGATATTTCATAAATTGCTCGCAAATGATGAACATTTAAATTTGTTTGATTCGGCCGTCTGTGCAAATCTCTCATGAAAGAATCGTTTTTTCTGGGACATGACCACTCGAACATGGAATCCGACCGCAGATGATAAATGCATGTTTTTATCACCTTTAAGGCATTTCCTCCGGATCGATGAGCAAGAGTGGCGTAGATTCTACTTACAAAATTTCGTAACTGTAACTTTAGTAATTGTAGAATTGGAACTACAGGGCAGGCAAATAGAAATGCAAGCATATACGCACAGATATGGCGTCGCCATGATACGGCAAGTAAATTACAAATTAGCTGGAGCAAATAAAAACTGAAATAATTCTTTTGCGTCACAATTGTAAACTGAAACCCCTTACAAACGACTGCCATCCTAGTGCGTAAAAAACTGATCAACGAAGCAACACATTTCCACCACTGAAAACTTACGGCACGGTTCTTCTATCGTTTACAACGTGCTCCCTAACCATGTAATTTGGTTTCTTTGACGTTAAACAACCTCATAATGTGCTTCCAAAAAACGAAATCAATGGCTGAGCTAAAACTGTGACTGAAATGTCTTATGAGTGAAACGATAAATAATTAATATGAATACGAACTTGCAGTATTGGGCGAAAGTGTAACGCAGAGATTATGCTTCGTACAAATATGTGCCTGCACTTCATGATCGGCTTTTGATGGTGCACCACAGTTTGGTGATGAGGCATCGATAGGCCAATGGAACACATCGCTCTGAGCACCCAACTGCCTTCGAAGGGTTGGTGACAGGAAATGTGCGTACGATACACAGTGAAAACAAACGTGACCTTAAAAAATAATTACTGATTATTACTTGGAAAAGTTATTTTAAGGGTAGAATATTTTCTTCCTGAATGGCCCGAATCGCATGTACCAGAGCGGAATAATGTACGGTGCAATGGAAACCGCCTCTTAGTCCATTTTTTTATCTGGTGAATAATGTCTCACGAGGTCAATCGACTCGATAATTTTACTTAAGGAAATCTTTTTAGGACCAGAATAACTTTTCCATAGTATTATCACGTGTTGAAAACACAATAAGAGAGCTGAAATAGACGTAGAGAAACGCACATAGCTGATAGAGGACAAGAAGAAGCGTACATCCCTTGAAGTTTCATCACTGAAATACCATTTCCCAAATTTTGTGCCTCGTATTCTATTACCTTTTAACTTTTTTTGCGTCATTTTCTTCAACATTTTCACGAACGTACGAAAAGAATACGTTGTCCCTCCTCCCTCATTCCATAAATTTTCAGCCTGGTTGCTTAATGGTCGTGATCCCCTTAGTGAACAGTACTATAGCAGCTGCACAAGCAGCACTTAATATTGCCACCTCTACGATCATAGGAGAACTGTACGAAATTAATACTATCATTCTGAAGTCTTTCCTGCTTACCGATTTATAAGAACCCATTCGATTTTTTGGACAGAGAATAAAAGTAATCAACCACCATTTTTCCAAGAATTGCTATCCGAAAAATAAATACAGTTAGTTCGAAATACCGGATCGATAGATGGGAAAAACTAATTAATGAGCAAGCGAAATGTGTCTTTGGAAAAGCTCCTCATTCCCCTTGAGAGAGAGCATAGACGTGTGGAATAGCGAGCAAACATGACGATCGCTTTCGATCGACGCTCGATACAATCCCTGAGCGCTCATCAAGGACACTCACTGCCGCGTTGCTGTTTTGATTGATGCTCTCCGATCGGAGTAGCCTTATTTGGAAAGTCAATTATTGCACCGTCATATAATGACCGTTATGCGTTACATTTCATGCCAATCCTACGACTGATATCCCAAAGTGAATGGCTTAACCGATCACGGTGATCACTTCTTTAAAAGATTCACTCACTGAGAAAATCAACAAAAATTTGTTTTCCGAATTTTCTAAGATTTAATAACACTTTCATTGACCTAACAAATGTTCATACAATTTTTTAAAAAAAAACTATGAAACATTTTTCATTCGTTAAAATGATAAACGTGTTCAAAAATAATGAACAATTTCTTAGCGCCAAGTTGTCTTCTAAATGACTCACAATATATGCGGCCTGGAAACGTGTTTTCTATATGCAATCGCTAAACGATTCTTTTGAATGCGTTCTTGCGCCTTATCTTCGCTTTGCACCATAAATGAAGAAATTTTGTCAGCGAACTGTGAATAAGTGGAACGATTCGAATGTTGTATATTCACAGAATTCCAGTATGGTCTATGGCTTGGCTCATTTATTAGGTATTCGTGCATGCGTCCACTAAGTGTGTGCATGAGCCCAACGCTAAAATTAATCAACGGCCAAAACCGCAACGTTGCGATCCATGCAAGAAGCAAAGCATCGTTCGCATAGCGCGCATCTATTCACCAAATGAAGTGCTTGCTATTCGTTGTATTCACTTAAAGAAGTGTCCGTCTGACGAGTTTTCTTGAAATGCCTTATGGAGCTCTCATCAAAATGCGTTATCTTAAGTGTCAGGGCCGGGCAAAACGCCAAAACGATATCATTGTGAAGTGCCTAATTCGAGGGACAGCTCAAAGGTAATAGATTCGTTCTGTGAGCAGTTGATATATTTTATGGATAAAACATTTCTTTTTTTAACGAATATTTTTCTTCTATTCTCGCAGAGAATTACGTTATTTATAGAATGTAGTATGTGAAAAATAAAGTGAAAATGTGTTATCCATATGAAGAAAAGTAGCAGTTGTTATATATGAATCATCAGTCGCTCAGCTCCGCGTCTGATAAATAACATTACATATATTAATCTTTAGATGTGATAATGCATCTGATAACACAAAACATTAAAACGGAAATAAATTTTCTTTCCGTAAGCATTGGTAAATTTGAAATTTTTAGTACACATTTTGGCGACGCCATATCACTTCATACGTGTATATCAGTCTGTGTGCCCGATGGTTTAATCTGGGAACCACTGGAACTAGAGACCACAGCTGTGTGAATTCGGTCTGTAATACGCGGCCTCCTTTACTTATTAACTACTTCGTCGGTCCCAGCGGATTTCGTACAGCTTTAAGGATGTAAAAATTAGAACAGGTTCCCATCCGGTTGGATTGTATATTTGATCAAAGCGATTTGATGCCATCCCTTTCACAAGCATTTCCATTTGTTTGAGACAAACTCGTCCACAGCAAAGTGTATAATTGCAAATCTATTTTATTCGAGTCTGCTGTGAACGAATTTCTGAATCGACTCCAATTTGTCAAGATTCTGGCTTTCGCCACGAAAACAACTGCTCTTTCGCTTTCTGTCTACGTCATTTTTAGACGATATTATTCATACACGTCTAGCACACTCCGAGTGCACGCTTTCAATTGCATGAAAAAAAAAACTCAACAAGAAATTTCATAATAAAGTAAGTGAAATTTAACCGTGAGCGGTATGGATGGCGAGCAGAGTGAGTATGATGGTGGAAAGCATACTGTATGCCCTGGTAGCTCGTCGAATGGACTAACGAACACGTCCAATGGTCGATTGTTACTCGATGAGTCGGTGCGTTGTTCACGGTCCGAGCCAAACACGTTAATTAGAGTGCTGCAAAAGCTGCTAGTATATCCTTGAAGTTGCTTATCCACATCGTCGAGTGAATGAAATCCACATTGAAGAGACATCATTGCCGTGAGAGGAGTTATGATATTCTATTTTACTCATTTTCGGTTCCAAATTTTCTATGGTATGGAGTCGTCAAAAAAATTTAATTATCCCTACGTGAACGTTTTTATTTTATGCAAACAGCGAACCTCTCCAACGTTAATTAGTTAATACTATTTTATGCTATATACTCCATCATAAGCGATACACAAAAACGATTCAGAAAGTCGTCAATGCCAAAGCATCGACGTTACCGATTCGTTAGCTTTCCCGGTTGTGTTCTCCACAAAGAGTATTCTTATTAAAAATGATCGATGTCGCTAAGACATCTTTTATGAGCGTTTTTTATAGCTTGGCAAATTTGCAATTGGCAATTTGCAAAGCGTATTCTCTGTGCATACATGTTTATGTTTGTCTCTCTGTCCGATATTTTTAAATGAGGGAACCATTGAAGCTTGAATTATGAAACGTACTTGTTAGCTGATCCTATCTCCTTCGCTCAATTTCAAACCCACTTCACCGACATAGGAAGTTTTTTCTTCCTCTCAAAGAAGGCAAAACACTTGTAAGCATTTCAAAACCCATTCGGCTACCTAGTCGGCCTGTCGGACCACAAAAAAACAGATCTTTAATCAGAAGATTTACCTGGACGGTCAACAAGATTAAATTACAATTTTCATCTTTTGCAAGCAGTTTATGAAACCGGCTGGTATGATAGCTGAGTCATCAAGGCACAGTATCATGCCAGCCGGCTGGCACGCATCTCCACTTGTTTCAACTAGTGCTCATTATAACAAGCGGCAATACTTAGTACACATTCTTAACCTCCTCTTGTGATGCTGTTTTATCTCTTAAATTGAAGCTGTGAACAATGGCGTACTACACTTAGGAGGGGGTAGGTCGAGGGCCGTAAAGAACTCTGCGGCCAGGAAAAAAAAAGGAGTCTTTTGATGGCTTAAACATATAGCTATTCATATTCGAAACTTGGTCAGAATTTTTGCGTGTAAAGCCATATGTTTTTTAGATGCGGCTCGCACCACAATTGTTACTGTGTTTGACCTTAGCAAATCTAACGAGAAATATGTGCGAAAAACGTACTTTTTGCGCTCTCGTTAGAGGCATAAAATAAGCATGTGACTGCTTTACGTCATTAGTTTGCTATTAATCTCGCTGAATGCGTCAGCTGTTTCAATTTAAACCCTCGTTTATGGGTTATGAAAAGAAAGAGAAGATAACCAAACGGTAAAATAAAGGCGCCCTGCTGTGATAACGAATGCAACGTAAAACAGCCTAAAGGAAATTGAGAAGAAAAAAACGAGCGAAGTTTTACTCGTAAATTTTACTTGTAATTACTTTTGAGTAATTACGAGTTCCACACATTTTTTAATGTAAACATACAACTTGTTGGCTAAAACATTCAAATATTTCCTCTCAATGAGACTAAATGGGCGTATAACAACATGAAGCAATACGAAACGGAGGTCGAATTCCTATACTACGTGCAGCGCATTCATCGTGCTTCCGTTTTTTTTTTGACAATGCAGCGTTAGTGATGCTATTAATACTTAGATAGATTGCGTACATGCAAATGCATGACGAATAAGGCGAGTAACAGAACTCGATTTGCACTCAGTTTTCCATCTTATCGATAGACGCGTTCAATAGTCGACAAGCGAACAATTTGTGGTATATTACAAAATTCAGTTAACTATAACGTTTTAAATAAAGTTCAGTGTGATAATTTTTTTCTCACATTTTTTTTGCGATTCGCTCAAGACATCTCATATTTTTTCCGCTCTTAGCAAGTTGTTATTCATGCAGAAGCAACAAACTTTACTTCTAGCTGTTAAACCTGGTCTGCTGACGGTTATAAGATGATCAAATCACTCCAGTGATTTCTCAGTTCCACAAATAAATTAACAAATTCATGCCTTCAACTGGATACAGCGACTGAGTTTTAATGCCTACCCAGAACCAGTCTGAGCTGAAAACTGAGGAAGGTGGAAGAGGAGGGGGTGGTGGGGAGTGGGCGGGAGGAGAGCAGTGTATGAAGTGGGATAGTCAAAGTGGGGAAAGAATTTGAGGGAAAACTAGATTTAACAAGAATTTCTATGAAGTAACGCGAGGTCACCAATTTTAAGGGAGAACTGAATTCAAGGGGAGTTAAATGAACTTTCATTTTTGAAAAGAGAGGGCAGAATTCAGTGATTGGCTATAGTTAAACATACTCGATTATGAGCAGCAATCCTACGCAATCACCACCATCGAACACGTTCCCTATTTGGTAAGTTTGAACAACGATGACGCGAGTGATGGAAACGATGATGGAAACTGCCAAAAGATATAAAACAGCGTGTCCGCACTTCTTGGCCGAAACGATTGCCTTTGCAAACGACACAAAAATTTTGGAAGTGAAGGAGGCAGCACAAAAAAAAGTGGCGAAATGAAAGGACATAAAAGGAAGCGAAAGAATGCGCACTGCTATTGCATACGGATCGATGCGCTTTGCGTACTCCCCCTCGGGAAGCTTAACTGGCTATTTTGTTGGTCCGGGACCCCATTGAACGCCGTCCACCTCGTTTTGCACGCGACCCCTCCATCTCCATCGACCCCAAATTAATACTTCATTAGTTGGGAGACAAAAATGGCTGATGTTATTTTGAAAGCATCAAAGAACGAAAATGACCTGAGCATAACGAACCGCAGTGATCCGCGAACATCCAAAAAGCAATCGAAACTTTTCCGTTCTGAGAAGATCCTTTTTGAAAGTCCCTCGAAATTTTCGATTCCTTCTAAAATCTATTTAGAGAACTGTCAGTTCTTCCCTGTGGTTTATAAGCGCTGGGTTGAGAGTCCTCCTGTAAAATTTTGAAACGACTGATC
>JPKZ01004119.1:333056-346333 GCA_000803305.1 Toxocara canis | reverse complement strand
AAAACGGTCTACAAGTATGAGGAAGGAAGAGGAAGAAGCTTCAAATTCAAGAGAACGTCCAATTTTTAGATATACTAAGCACTAAAAACTTATACGACATTTTTATCAAATCAATGTATTTCATCACGGTCACTTACGACATCGGCAGGAAGGCGAAGATCGCTAGTTGAGCCAATGGAATCCACGTCATCGCCGCTGGTATGGTGCTTTACAGAGCAGACACGGTTTGTAGCTGTAAGCAGGAATCACCTATCTTTTCACAACATAACACTAACTTTACACCATGCACGGTCATTCCCTTCCCACACAGAGGAAGAAGGGGGAGAAGAGAATATCATCACCCTCATCAAACAGCTTAAAAGTGCTTGTAACCGGCCTTCAAGGAAAAACCATAAATCAAGCATAAGACGTCCGAAATTGGAGGGGAGAGCGTAGACTTCATGAAGCTCCCTCATAAATGCCAAACTGGAAAAAAGCGAAATCTTACAAAACATATATAACGATGCCAGCTTTTAATGAATCAACGTTTTAACGGAATTGTTCCAGTCGATAATCCTGAATTATTCTTAGAATGTAGGAAATTTTGGAAATGGAAAGAAACAACAAAATCGAAACTCTTATTGATTGAATGATTAACGCTGGACAGTTGTCTCAATGATAAAAAATTCCCATCTCACCTGCAGATTCAGTTCCTGACACGTCCTGTGATATTCCACGCGTCCTGTAAAACGAACGAATTATGTACAAATTAGCGACCATCACGAGCGGAACTCCGCTTGAATGAATAAGGAAGAGGAAAATACCCATGCCCATATTATTTTAACAGGTCACACTCGAATATGACGAAATCGTTCCTTTTCATAATGAAATTTCACTCAGGCACTTAATTAGTCGTCTTTATCATTTTAAGCAAATGGATTGGTCTCCCCTTGTTCCTTCCACTCGTCCTTGCGAAAACGCAAATCAGTGAGAACATTTTATAGCACATTCAACATCTCATAACCGAGGATTGAACGCCATTACAGACATACCAACTTCAATTGTTAATGTATTGTTGAGTCCTTGTTGATGTGGTCGAGAAGAAACAAGAAGACGTTTACCGACAAGTAAAACCTTACATCGAAGAAGTGGCAAAAAACACGCCTTATTTAGCAAATGGTGCTCGATTCTCATTGGATGGAGGACAGAGAAATTTGGAGGATCAAGGAGGGACGAGAGGTAAAAGAAGGTTGGGACACGCTTTACGACGATGAAATAATGATGAACTAATGTGATGATTCATCAGTGATAAAATAAGGATATACCAGACACATACAACAAATTTATGCGTTCATATTTTTGTCAACAAAATAAGAGAAACGGCAAACCGCAAACTGAAGGGCGTAAAAGGCGCCGCACCGAAAGGATCTGATTCGTCTATTGTCATCACGAGACTTTCGCTGCTTTTCACATTCGCTGTACCTTAACGTAAACAATTGACATTATGAAGCAAACAAATTATATTATCATTAACAATTACTGTTTAGCTTTAACAACACAAACCTTCATCCATGTGGTCTTAATATGACTGACTGACTAATCCCACACCAATTCCGAATGCGTATAATACTGATATCAATGCTTACAATATATAGGAGATCACAGCCTCTTCCCTCTACGTCCAGCTGGGATGTAGCAGTTGCAAGATGCAGACCGATTCCGAGTTGTCGCAAAACTCTTGCAGCTGCAAGCTAATTTTGGAACTTGGCAATCAAGTCCTGAACAAAGCACGCGACGGAGTGAAGGGATACGTTCAACTGTTTCGATAAAGAATCAGAGAGCCTCTGAACGACTGAAGCGTATTACAACAGAAAGAGAATATGAATAATATTTTCCACGCAAAATGTTCAAATTTTCTCACAATTTAAAGAGTATATGTAAAGTACGCCTATGTTTTCGAATTATTATGGCTCCAGATAAGCCATAAACTTACTGCTTACGGAACCACGTCGATTGCTTCGCCGAAGTTCGTCAAAGCACTTCCCGAAGCTTCGATCGTCCATTGTAGTTCTCTTCGATTGCGCTTTACCTCTGTGCTCTTCGTATGGAGCGTCCGCAAACGGATTCCAGCTTGCCGCATTCGACTCAAACTGAAGTCGTTAGCCCTCACTAAGTAAACCTTCTTGGTCGCCACAATATATGCTTTCTTTAATTTTTGAGTGATACTTTATAAGTGGTGTTGGCGAGATGGAGACGGGTGGCGTGAGGTTGAGGTTAATGTAAACGTTCGAATGCATACACTGAAGACAGCTGCAATTCAGTTTGTCATAATGGTAGGGGACTTTATTTGAGAGGAAAACTGAATATAATGAGGGCTTTTGCGCGATAGCGCCTATAAGGAGAGGGACTAAATTCAGGAGGTGATCGGAATAATGAAAATTTTGTATGAGCCGGCGACTCGAAATAGAAGACTCAATTCAAAGAAGAAATCGAATTCATACGAAGGGAGTTATGCGAGGTCTCATCGCCAAGAAGACTGAATTTGACGTGGCGACTGTGCTAAGGATGGAGGACTGAATTCGAGGGTTTACGCATACGGCGTATTAAAAGCAACGAAGAATTCAAGCATACCATTCTGATTTTTTAGGGTAAGACAAGGAATAATCGATAAGCGCATTAGGCGCACTGAAATATTCAAAAAAAAAAACGAAAAAAATGTTTTGCTTTGAACACAGCTTGAAGACCCATTTGATTCATTTTTTAAACGTTACGGTAGTTGAGTGATACTTTATAAGTGGTGTTGGCGAGATGGAGACGGGTGGCGTGAGGTTGAGGTTAATGTAAACGTTCGAATGCATACACTGAAGACAGCTGCAATTCAGTTTGTCATAATGGTAGGGGACTTTATTTGAGAGGAAAACTGAATATAATGAGGGCTTTTGCGCGATAGCGCCTATAAGGAGAGGGACTAAATTCAGGAGGTGATCGGAATAATGAAAATTTTGTATGAGCCGGCGACTCGAAATAGAAGACTCAATTCAAAGAAGAAATCGAATTCATACGAAGGGAGTTATGCGAGGTCTCATCGCCAAGAAGACTGAATTTGACGTGGCGACTGTGCTAAGGATGGAGGACTGAATTCGAGGGTTTACGCATACGGCGTATTAAAAGCAACGAAGAATTCAAGCATACCATTCTGATTTTTTAGGGTAAGACAAGGAATAATCGATAAGCGCATTAGGCGCACTGAAATATTCAAAAAAAAAAAACGAAAAAAAATGTTTTGCTTTGAACACAGCTTGAAGACCCATTTGATTCATTTTTTAAACGTTACGGTAGAAGTGACCTGCTGAATGAGACGAACGAAGATGTTGAACCATGACCATGACTTAAAAAAAGGAAGAGTATTCGCCTTCCACCTCTCTTGTTCTTAGGCACTACTTGACCACTATCGCAAAGCGACAAAGAACTTCCCGAAACATACACGCTTTCATATCCGCATGTGGGACCAAAGGTACCAGCGAAGTCGAAGATACCGAGGGAATGAAGTGGGGAGGACTAGTTGGGTACAAGACCCGCTTCCATCGTTTATTTGTTTTTACTGTCAACCCAACAGGCTGGCAGTACCCTCTTCCCGTCTGTCCTGTCATCTCTCCTCCCTGTTTTGACTCCCCCTAGCAGAAATGCGCAAAAGGAACAAGGATGTGGCAAAGGGATTTTTGGGAATCTTCGAGTGAAAGCCACTACGCGACAAAAAATCTACCATCCTCACAGTGTAAATTGCCGTCCTAAGGTCATAAAGAATTCTGATTCTTCAATTTTAGCTAAATCCCGGTGTTCTATTTGCCGTTGTTGTCGCATTTGTCTTCTCTAAGTCTATTCATCAAAGAGTAAAAAAAAAAGCATAGGGAATTAAGAAACAGAAAACATACATCAAAAAGGACTCGCTCTGATGCGCTTCCGGAATCAGCCTCATCTTCACCAGTAACACCCCTTGCAGACACACTTCCTTTCGCACTTGTCGCGCTGTATGGCCTCAAATTTAGCAGTTTTATCCGAATTTTATCTCGCCACACAGTTTACCTCGTGTCTCCCCTCTCCTCTCCTCTTTTTCCAGTTGGGAGGAGAGAGAAAGAGGAGAAAGCAGAAAGAGAGGAGGAGGAAGAGATGCAAGTCCAATTCCAACCGACATCGACTGCAAATCCGTTGCGATTTGGATAAGAGAAGAGAAGAAGAATTAAACCAACTATAATCTTTGTTGTGTTACAACTGTGCAAAATCAAACAGGTAGCTAATCCTTATAATTTCAAGTCTTTGTTTCGCCAGTAGCAGTTCCCGGTCGAACGAAGATGGTTTGACCCTGTTAGAAAAATTATGTGCAAAAATTCGAGAAATTACTCTCGTTTAGAAACAGTGTCCACACATTTTTCACGGCCCGAAGTGAAGTAACTCGGCAGGACAAGGTGATTTTAAAAAACTGTGCAGTGGTACTCTTGCGTAGATGACTTTATGAATACTCTTATCATCCTACACATAGGCACGAAAGAGATCAACGATCGTGACAGATCTTTAAAAAATCAAAACAAAACAATTAACTCACTTGAAAGCACTTGACCTCAGAGTTCCACTAATAGCACCACCTCCTTCAGGTTCACCGACTGAAATTAGGAAGCAGCTTCTTATGGATGGATACTGATAATTAACGATGGCATTGTACCAAAAACAAAGAAAAATTGCGCCTTTTATATGGAGTGCGGTATATCACAATGAAGTATTAGAGCAAGTTCGAAGGAACAACATAACATCCGCACCGTTTATCGGAGAAAAGTACGGTACAACAGTGATTAAAAAAATTCGTAAAGCCAAAGCATTGGCACCAGTGTATTAAACAGTATTTATACTTTGCTTAAAAATTCATTTATCCATGCTACTTCACACCGCTATTGGTAATCATTTGCCAACAACATAGTGCGCGCCTCCCTTCAATTTTGGACTTTCGGATCGAGGCAACAGCTGTTGACGATGGAAATTCATCCAGCCGAAGATCGCAAAGCGAGCAGGTTGTCATTTTGGGGCAAAAAAGAACTGTAGTTGGTGGCACCTCCCTCAGCTGAGCACTTCGACGGGAGGAAACATGCAAGATCCGTCAAATACAAATGCTAGCTTATAACACTGTTTGTTTCTCTATACCTCGACAAAAGCCAAGGCTGGAAATTACGAAGTAAAAATATGATCGCTGTGATAACATCCGTTTGTCTGGGCAACACTGAGTATCAAAAAACTTTAACCCGAACTTCAAAAAAAAATTTTTTTTTTTCACACCAGCTCCCTAAGCTAAGCAAAACTAAAGGACGCAGAAAAGTCAAAACCTAACCTCCCTTCTCCCAACTCAAAAAAAGACAAACTAAGAAGGAAACAGTAATTTCATATGAG
Organism: Toxocara canis; assembly: GCA_000803305.1. Lineage (NCBI taxonomy): Eukaryota > Metazoa > Nematoda > Chromadorea > Rhabditida > Toxocaridae > Toxocara > Toxocara canis. The sequence continues at coordinate 340,921 of JPKZ01004119.1, read as the reverse complement.
ACACTGAAGTAAGAAAAAGCATTTTTCCATAACCTTACTGACCCCTTACCCCCAATCGAAGTGAAGAATATAACTCTATTATCGCAATCCAAATTTCGCAACCAATCGAACATTTCCGAATTAGGACCAGTTAAATCAAAACAAACCTTGTCTGTGATCACCGGTAACGTCGAACAGCTGCGGCGCAGATGCGTGAATAGAAGGATGATCCCTGGATGGCGGTCGAGCCACGCTGCCTTCATAACAGAGGTCTGCACCGTCGAAACGCCTCTCGGCCCGTGATGCCTCTTCTGAACGGGAGGCGTGCGCTTCTGCACCCACCATTTCAGTTAGCAAGTAAATTTGACTGTTACTTAACCAATGAGCAATTCAAAACTAATTCATCGCAATTTGCTTTTCAAACTAACGCCCTAGGCTATTTTGAATAATTCGCTGATCATAAGTGCGTAAAATTTCATCGTCAATTGCAAATACGTTTTCCACTAACCTCCATTCTACTTACATTGTGTCCTCAACAATAACTCGATGACTCAAAGTCATGACAACTCTTCCCTTTTGAACAATACCTGTTACTCGTTGTTTCATACTCGTCGCTTGTTTCCGCCTCTCGATGCGTTAGTTTAAATTTGTTTATATTTGAAAACGTATTTTTATTTGCATTTCACGACTAACGAAGTGCAAATTACGAAGAATTTATGTTACTGAATATCACGTAACGACAACGACGGCTTATGTGAAACTTATGAGTTTCATCCCTTATTAATATAAGTAAGAATAGACAGATATAAGGTACAAGGATTCACCTAAATCAGTGAATCCTAGGTCAAGATGTTCACGAATTCCAGCTGCCACCGTCAACGATCCGCTTTGATCTGACTTTGACATCGTATCCATTGCTTAACATAACTTTTACACTATTTTCATTAGGTACACTTACGGCAACGCTAGAGGGTGTTCAGAGGCCTTTTCTTTATGGGTGATGAAACAACAATGCGCATAAATGCGTAAACAAAACAACAATGCGCATAAAACATTTCAAATGTTTCATGAACGCTCATGTTCCATCACACATAGAAAAAGCTAATAATGCTGGCTCATGATATGAAATAATCGAATCGACAGACAAACAACACTCACATGCACAGACATAACATTAACAAAGTACACTTTCACGATAGCTGTTATGGGCAACGACCGCTGACTCATTTCGCAGTTCGCGCAATGATACATGTGATTTTGTCTGCCTCTTTATATTACACAAATTTCTCGTCTTCTTATGTTGCGCTTCAAAAAACACTGCATATTACGTTCACTGCAGAGATTATCGAGGTCTTCAATAAATCGTATTCTTGTTTTATCGTCTCGACATCGATAGCTTGACAACTCGACGGTATAACAATAGCAAAGAGCATATAAACAGATTTCAACTCTCCAACTTCACAATGTTTACCACGCCCTACCATACAGTATAATGCTGTTATTAATAAGTAAGATTTCAACGAGGTAACTAAAGCAATGTGAAAGGCATACCAGATATGGACGTACTGCCGATGTCTGGATTTGAAACACTACTCTGATGCCGCAAGACGTTCGTCTGTGCAACCTGTAAACACTCTCACCCATATTAGAACAAAATTCACAAGTGGATCTCCATAAGACAGTTTTTTTTTCGAACAAATGTGAAGGGGGTTTTTGCATAAACGCACAGTTCATCGAGCTGGTTCTTATAAACCGAACATAAAAGCGCAATACTCATTCGCCTAATTACCGATGTTTGAATGCTGAATGTTACGAATGTGATCTGAGCAGAAATTTTAGCAGACAAAGTTTCATCCAACTTGAACCCTGGAAACAAGGCGGTCACATTTAAGCCACAATCCCTTATTCTCCGTAGTACAAATAAAACAAAAACAAAGAATCAGTTTCCGCTCTAAAATGGCAATACTAAGGCGACAATCGACTTAATCGGGCCAGTAAGAAAAAACATTACCTAGGCACCTCGACCACAGAGTGGCAAAGAAATGAACCTGGCTAGACGAAGGGACGAGGCCTACTGCACTGCCCACAGCAGGAAACCGTGCCGCGCTTGACGAAGGCTTTGGTCTAAGACGCGGATTCACCGATGTCATAACCGCACCTTGGTTTGCCGTTAGTGATGGAACCTGGAAACGAATTTCGCATGGTCACCAACGCCATAAATCGGCAATACTTTCTCCAAAAGTACCGCTGACTCATGGCGGAGAAAAGGAAGAGGGGGGGGGGAACAAGGAGGAAAGAGGAGGCAAATGGAGACAAGGTGGCAATGACAGTAAAGCATGTAAGAGAGGGAATGGGGAGGTGGAGGGGGGAAGAGAATTGCTCTCGTCTTTCTGGTAATTGGTCGGACATTCACTGAAATGGTAAAAACTTTGAAAAAAATTTAAAAGTAGCTAATTTGCTAGCATACTAACGTAGTGAAACCTTACATACTAATCAAACCTTGTGAGCAGTGCTACTACTTTTATGGGGTAGAGCTGAAAGGGTGAGGGAGAGAGGGGGGAGGGCAGGTAAAATATAACTGCAGGTAAAATACAGCCACAATCGGATGGATGACGGGTAGGGAGGTTAGATTAAATGCGTTAGCAATGGACTGCTACTTATCTACATTCAATGCGTACGTTTCCAGCGAACAACAGACCTGTTCGGTTTTAATAAGAGACGCCTCTGGCTTCGCGAATGGTGCTGCTTGAGATGCCACCGCATGTCGCGCTCCGCCCTCACCGACTGGCTCTCCCCGCAAAGACGCCAGTGCTTCTGAGAGAGGAATTGCCCTCACTTTCTGAAAAAAAAAACAACTAAAAATTCCAGAAATCGCTTTACTGAATAGCAACTTCATTAACCAGCACCTGAAACGAAAAGCCCCAAAAAATGAACCCTCCTCCTGCTTAGCAGTCTAACACATTTAAACGCTGAATGGAACAGTTCATACAAAAGTTCATGAGTTTATCCTCCCGCTGGACCGCCTACATCGGCATCCCCTCCCCTACCCTTCCTTTCTCTTCACCGCCACATCAGCCCGCAATTAGAAGAAAGTCACGCGAAATATGAGTTTGGAGACGCGCAGGACTTCCCGAAAAGAGGGAAGTAGGGGGCGAGGATGGGCAGGGGGTAACGGCAGAAGAGTGGGGGAACGGAGAGGTTGCTCACATCATTACTGCTTTTTGGCCTGAATAAAATTCGAAAACAAGAGTTATACATTTAACACAAATTAAATGATACGTTGAGGTTGCCAACGGGAGAGCGCATCGACCTAGCCTCAAATGCAAGTGCCGCAGTTTGATAGATATCGGGTCGCTTATCGATGTCATTCTCCAGCAGCACTTCTGAAAATGCAACCAGCCTTTAATCGATTTCCTAATTTGGTCAAACAAGGGCAAATACTCGTTACATGCCCAATCAAACTTTATGCCAAAAAAAGCATGCTTCATCGTTTCAGAAAATGCCGAATAGTAACGAAATTGTAGTGCCAAGGAAGACACCAAAAGTTTCTTATACAACATAAATTCGAGTGTTTTTATACCGCTTTGAAGTTTTTGAACGAGATACCAATAGAGGGAGGGAGATTAAGGGTGTTGAAGAGTATGAGGAGAAGGGCGAAGTGGTGGAGTAAAGAGACGGTTTTGCAAGTATGACCTTTTTCAAACAAGACAAGTGTGTTAGTCGGGAGGGATGAAGGACAGGAGGGTGACGAAGGATGATGCGAGAATGAGGATGGCAGAAGCGGGAGAAGGAGCAGAGGGGGAAGAGGGGAGGAATGGAGAGTTGGTTCTCCAAGAAAAAACTTTCCGAAAAATCTATTTATACAAAGCATGTGAAATGAATGCCCATTCAAAAACAAACTCATGATCGCTCGAAGCTCATCGGGATATTGTGGCTCTGAGGGAAAGCTATATGCACAATTTTGAATAGCAAGCGCACTCTCGCCAAACGGAAGCATAAAATAGCACATCTTGTAAAGCATCACTCCTAACGCCCAAATATCGATCTTCGTACCTGAAAAAAGGGAAGCGACGACCTTGTAAACAAAAAAGGGTAAAGTCTATGACATTGCTTCTTCTTTAAACGCATGCGAACTTTATTTATTTTTAAAAACAGCAGGCTATCAGAGATGCGCTTTTCAATTTCGAGGATAGAATGCCCATTAGAACGTCAAACATTCATTCTATTTAGCCAGTTCTTGCTTCTGTCGTCCTTTCCGCAGTGCTGCAATGACAAATAATTGATCGCATTTGACGCAAATCATATATTTCATTCAAGCTGCATATGAGTGCCATCGTTCCATTTATCATGTTTCGTTTTTCCACTTTCTTTTTATTCTCTAGACATGCTGAAATGCTGGAATTCCCGTGTTGGCGATCCTATTGAGTCTTTGGGGATCACAAAAACTAATACAAAACGAAGAATATTTTCAAAAGATTGATCGGTTGCACGTTACTGCCATTCGAGAGACATATTCGGCATAAGAGGAGTCGGAGCAAATCGAAAACGCAGGGCTTGCGTATGTGTGTAAGGTATGCACCGCTGCTTCGAGCCTCTTTAACACACGTAATAATTCTTAATGTCCTACGGTAACGTGCATGTGGCGTGCGTCTAACGTCTTCGGTCTGCTGTGACCCCAGATATTACAGCTTATTGCAATCAAAACTCAGTTCACCGCAGTAGGCGTGCAGCGTTAAATGCGGACAAGGGCATCGAGCTGCAGTGCAAATATCGATCACCGACCAAGTCACTTACTTTGCACGACCAAACGATTGCTCCCCCGTTTTCTCCGCATTAAATAAGAGAAATGCGAAGGAGGAAGTGGAGTGGAATGAGAGGAGGCGAAGGGACGAAAGCGCACAATTTCGCATCAAGTTGAGTTGAGCGCCGTGTGCTTTTCGATAATAAGAAATAGTGAACGAGAGAGTACAGCAGAGGGGAGGTGAAAGGAAGGGTGAAGGCGCCTTTAAATATATTCGGAAAAAAAAAGAATTCATTAAATTATTGGTCATTGTGACGCTGGAGATCAACTGCTGCGTTCGAAGGCATAAAGCATCGAAGGCCGCGGAAAAAGGATGTGAGCCACGTGTGGCTCCGGTCACTAACACCGCCCACCGCAACTATATTTAAACAAAGTCTAGTTAGTGAGACTTCGAGTTTGAAAACACGAGACATAGAGGCTATTTTCAGAATTTCAGGACTTCTAACTTGATCAAGACGCAAGAACGACTTACCAATCGGTCGACCCGAGTATAGATCAACCATCTCGGGTGCGCGGTAGCTTAGCGTTGTATACCGTTGAATCTCCTCTTCAACAAACTGCATAGAGTGTGTTTCTGTTGAAAGCACCTGCAATACGAACACAGAGGAAAATCACGCTTGCTATGAATAATAAGAACGTTGTGTCCCAGTACACTTCATCGTAAGTCGTTTGTGTTATCGTACTTCTGAATCACACGGAATCTAATCAACTAAAGCACAGCTTAACGATGAAAAATACAGCACCTAAACGATTTATGTACGCCAATTTATTGTATGTAGGTGTAGGGTCTGCACAGCAATAAAAATCACACTGATTAACATAATCAAGATTTTGCAGCCGCCGTCATATTTTAAAAAGGCCAATGCAGCAATGCATTGAATTTTTAATAAGAGAGCAATGCAAGCAGGTAAGTTACCTTTGTAGTTGCACTACCGAAATCACAAAGGACGTAGACCGCAGGAGCGCCACGTCTACGATCGTCAATCAATATATTTTCTATCTGAAACGAGCAGTACCAAAAATAACAGTTTATCCATACTTCTACAATATCTTATACGATACAAGTTTATACAACACCAACATATACATATAGAATACCAAAAAACATGCCCAATAATTATGCAGATCCTTAAAATAAACAACTGCATTTTATCACGAACACTTTATGAACGGCTGCTTTCCCTCACAGCAACTCAGTTGTTACTATGCTATAAAAAACTAATGTTTTATCTGTAAAATATGCACAGAATTATGAAAAAGGCTGATCGACATAAGTATCCTTTCAATAAGAAAAACCTCTTGAAAGCTCGACTGCGACAGACCTTTCGAAAATACGTAGAGAAGAGATTCGAGGACAAAAAGACAAAAATAATAATCGAAAAATCAAAAGGATATTTAAATTAAAAGATCAAAACAGCCGTTAGTCATCACCAGCAATACGTCACGATATTTCAACACACAAGAAAAGGATCTGCCTAGGAAAGTACCTTAAGATCTCGATGAATGACGGGTGTTTGCGAATGATGCAGCCTAGCCACCGCCTCGCACATATCACAAAATATGGCGAGGATTTCGTTCGCCGAAAGGCAACGACCGCCCATTATACGATCGTTCATTAACTGCAGCACGCTATCTAAAACAGTACTCTTCCGCCTATCATTATAGCTCAATAATTTCGAGCAAACCATTTAAAACCACATTTAAGCCAAGGTCCGTAAGTCGTTTGTATTCAAAAAAGCGTTGATGTCAGCATTGATGAAACGAAAAGGATGCGACCAATTCCCATTTACATCACAAGCAGTGGGAACAGCCGTGGAAACGGTTGGACACAGAGGGGATATCCCTGAAATTCTTACCATGACAGTAGCACCTCCGTAAAGTTTGCATATTATATATTTGTTGCATATTAACTTTTTGTATGCGTCGAATATTAGCAAACGATAACTTGCTACTCCCTAAAATATTGCGCTTTCCTGCGCTGTTTTTTACGCGTGTGCATGCCAGTGACACCCAGTAAAACCTATTAACACCAAAAACTTGCCGCAAGTAGAGAAGAGGCAAAAATATCGAAAGTGGGCACTTAGATAATCACTTCCAACAAAATTTCAAGTGTTCTCAGTAAAGAACAGCGGTCACATTCACCCAAAGAAGTTTACGTGCCCACCGTTATAGTCGGTTCGGGAAAATATTTCTAAATGACAAGTTTTCGGCGGAGAAATAACACATTAAATGGAAAACGAAATAAAACATTAAACAGAATACGAACTTTTATAATAGGCAGTCAGTAATGAATATTCGTAAACTCCAGACCGGCTTCTCCTTATTATATGATCCACATATTCGACGATATTTTTGTGACCAACCAAACAACTCTACAACCAATTAACATCAACACGACAGCATGATGCGAAATTTTCATCTGCTCCCACTCTCGCTTTCTCTCAAAACAATCATATTAACTGAATCAAACGTCTCAAGATAAAATGCGTTTTAGACAAATAATATAATGTGGCTTCCAACAGATGTCATAGCGTACATTTCGAACAAAACATCGCAAACAGGCCTTGCGCAAGATAGGACAAAAATTCCACAGCACCTTTCGACACCTTCAATTACGGCCACTGTGACGTTATGCCAACGTATTCGAGGCTAACAGCAACCAAAACAAATGGCTTCCCATTTGTATCTCAGTCAAATATACTGACGCACCATATATCATAAATGATCCCCGTTCGCCCACCCTCCTTGCTTTCTTAAGGATCAGTTACAGCTGGCTCTCATATTCAGAAGCTTTCTTCCAGCACCTGCTTCTGATATCGTCAACATTTTCCTCTTCTAACAATTTTATTTCCATGCTAATTCCATCCTCCCAACTCGCAATCATATCACTTTTAACCATTCGTGCGCGATCGCGGCATCAAAACATTCAATTCTCCCGCAATCCCTGCCGTGGTGCCTCAAAAAGGAACAAAGATTGGTCTTTCCCGCATTTCTTGTGTAAGTCCACACAACCTCAAATTTTTACGCAGCTCCGCCCCCCCCCCCCCCCCCCCCTACCAAAAAAAAAAAAAGAAGGAGGGGGGGG
>JPKZ01004119.1:303527-325776 GCA_000803305.1 Toxocara canis | reverse complement strand
GAGGGGAGAGGTGGTCTAAAATGTATGCACAGTATGGCCTTTCACTTCCGATTATCTGAATAAGTGGAATACTCTTTTTAGGAGACTGTCGGCTCCATTCATTAAATTTTTGTTGAAACCTTGTTAAGCTCATCTGCACTATCAAAGGTACTGTTGGATTTTGCTAACGGTTGCAGAGTTTAATCGACGCAGTGCGACAGCTTTCGGATCGCGATAAGGTGATTTTAGGCGCGAAAGTGCAGCAACTGGTGGGAGCGATGTCGATTGACGAATTCGTGAGATGGATACAAACAGAGGGCCATCGCCAGCTTCTCCTCACCCTCCTTCAGCAAGCGGTCACGAGTACTCAGTGATCTTATTTTTCCTTGAACGTTGCGGAATCCGCATGTACTATCGTAAATCGATGGGATGGGCTATGAACCTTGTTAAGCTCATCTGCACTATCAAAGGTACTGTTGGATTTTGCTAACGGTTGCAGAGTTTAATCGACGCAGTGCGACAGCTTTCGGATCGCGATAAGGTGATTTTAGGCGCGAAAGTGCAGCAACTGGTGGGAGCGATGTCGATTGACGAATTCGTGAGATGGATACAAACAGAGGGCCATCGCCAGCTTCTCCTCACCCTCCTTCAGCAAGCGGTCACGAGTACTCAGTGATCTTATTTTTCCTTGAACGTTGCGGAATCCGCATGTACTATCGTAAATCGATGGGATGGGCTATGAAAGAAGTTGTCTAATCATTTATCAGCTGCCCAAGGGCATAAAGTTCCGAATGAGGGAAGACAAGGGGAGGCGGGGGAAGGGAGGCGGTTAAGGAAGGTGTGATAAATCTGAAAATTCTCATGTAGCCGTATTTTGAAGACGATGTGAGGCTGTGGGAAGCTCTGGGCTAGCCAGGTTCAGCAAAAACGACGGTTTGTTTAGAGGTATTAGTTGTGAGCTAAGAAGAACAGAATATTTACGAGTAATGAAAGTCATTTTATGATGTGGAAAATGGATAAGTAAATATCATAGAGAATTTTGCATCATAGGGAAAAGGCATGCCTCTTGGTTCTCTCCTGTGTATGAGCTTTGATTCACAAGTGAAGCCAGGTGAACATGATTTCATTTGTCAGTAAGCGTTTTCGTGCGAACGTCCGCCAACTTTTGTTTTCATAAAAAGATTTGTTTCCCGTAGGTATGGCATTGTAGGTATTGACTTTTGATTGTTCGTATGTTTTTTTTTTGTTTTTAACAACAGATCTGTTGGAGATGAAAGTGTGTAAAGACTTGTTTTTGCATGTATATAATTATAAAAGTCGTTTTGGCATGAGTGAGCTTGTAACGTCAGTTTTGAACGGAGTGCATGTGGCTGAACTGAAGTTTTTGCTCGCATTGTGGTGCCTCTATGTGAATTTTGTTTGTACGGTTTAGATTCATTTATTAAAATGATTTTCCCATTTTCATGGCTTCTCATTTCTTGATAAGTGGTTTTTTTACCTCATTTAATCCAAGTAAGTCGTTACGTTATGGTGAGATAGGCCTACTACGAAGCGACATAGTATTAAAAATAAGCTGATTCACGTAACTGCACAATCCGATCAATTCGCAATCAAATGGGCTGCACCATAGAGCGTTTGTGTAAATATAAATAGTCGTTCATTGTTCACCTATCTGTATAATAAGAGACGGAAGTGCTATCTATGTGGAATTCTGTTATTTTTATCCGAATTCTGCCAGTTTATATTGCCATCTACCATATGTATTATCCCTTTTCTTGTGTAATTTATGTTTTATTCGTATATTTAGCTAAAGGTTTTATATGTTCTTTTCCAATATCATATTGGTAAAACGTATTCTGGTGTGATACTGGCGTTGCGTGTGTTCGTTAGCTGGTATCTTTCTTCGTTCTCCGCCAGTTTTAATTCGAGAGGTGCTGAAACTAGTATTGCTTATCAGAAATCTCCAGCATTTTTAGCCTGATGTAATGCCGAAATTTTTGCATAATTATGGGGTATTTTACGACCAGTCGTGGCGTAGACGGCGTGGACATTCGAAAACAGTTTCAAGCAGAAGCTTACACGACGGATCACTTCAGTTGGAATACGAACGCATTGTCGGGTTGTTTTGGCGTTTATTCGCTGTTTCTGAAAATGGTTGATCCTGCCAAAGCGCGTATCCTGGTAGTTCATGGCGCCGACGATAAATTCGCAGAGTTAACGCTTGCGAAATATGTTCAAAATTTAATTGTTTTGGGCACAAGCATTTAAATGCCGAATCGGTCATGTTTACGTCAAATAACTTAAATACAATTACGTTTTTCGCAGTAGTTTGCAATAGTAATTGTATAATTTGCGTACATATGTAACTGTTTGTGCTGTAGACGCTGATTTTCGCAAGTGATAGACATTTGCACTGAAGTATTTTTCGTGTTTTTCTCCTGCAACAGACACTGCTCATTTTGAATGTTTGTCGGGCTATTCTTGGAACGTTTCTTATAGTCAGTGTGATGTAGTGTTGCGTAACTGGTATCGTTTGAACATATGTACATATATATAAATATATACGCGTATCTAATAAGTTTAAGTATATATACATATATATATATGCATACATAGGTGTATATGGGTGAGCAGTAGTTCAGTGGTAGCGTTCCCGCTTCATATGCGGGAAGACCTAGGTTTGATTCCCTGCTGCCTCCTCGACGGGTCACGAGGAGGCTGACCACGAAGCATTCTGGAACTGGTCAAAACAATCATGCGTGGACATGGTTGTCAGCTGCATCGATACGGGAACTGCCGAGGTTACAGCTACGCATACATGTTTTTTTAATATGTATAAGCATATTCTCTGTGCTTTAATTGTTCTGCGATTTTTTCGCCTTGAAAGATGGTATCAGAGGAGGTTTCTAATTAGTTTTATGGAAGTTTTCCGGAAAAGGATGCATGTAACTGTCCTAATTTTTTCATATTCTTGTTTTCGTATGTTTCGCAAATTGAAAATGCTGCAGAAGTTGAATGATTGTTTGCAAAATTTGCTTGTATTTGGTCGGATGAAATGAATAAAGAAATTCCCGGCATCTCATACTTGTCGAGAAATGAATGGTCTTTTCCACTTTTACTCGTTGAAATTTTATTGTAGCAACTAGTATCTTCGTTAAGTAACTTTGGCCAGCTTTAGCCAGGAGGAAAGTGAAGGAATTGGGTTGTGAGTTTTCACATGCCAATTTTTTTGAATAGGCTTCATCAAGAGTCTCGAAAGGTTTTTTTTTAGTGCGGGGAAGAGGTCGCGTGAACGGGTGGGGGGAGGAGGAGGGGATGTCAGAGGTCTTACGGAATTTTATTTTGGCGGTTTGATGAAAATTATGCTGATGTCATTTGTTTTTAGGTTGCTTAGAGCGTTTAAGTTCCCTCAACTGCAACTGCACTTTTCCGCTATAAATATGACGGACATTCCACATGACGAACGGAGAGATGATGAACCGAAAAATGGCATTCTGGATGAGCTTCCACCTGATTTACTGAGGTGATTTAATGGAGTGATTTTCGTAAAATAATCCGTTTCATTTCTTTTTTTTTTCAGCTCACGAGAAGGTTCACTTACAGAATAATTAGCCTAAATCAGCTCTCACGAGTTTGAAGATTTTGTTTTTTAAATTTTTTCTTTAACGTGGAAGTTAGCGCCGTGAGCGCCATCCATATGGCGCTCATTCGCGTTGGTTATGGCTTCTCTTATTTACTGTTGCATGTATCGTGTAATCTCATTAAGTGAACTCTGTTGCATTTAAAAAAATGCAAAGGAGTGTATTTTCCCTCAGATTTTCGCCGTTCGTATACTGTTTTTTTTATTATTTTTCGACGAAAACAAACGCTACATTACCATCGGATTTTACTCTAAAAAGCCGGCAAAAGATGCTAAAGAGCTGTCTATCACATTCATGCTCATATCGTCGTTACCGTTCGGCAGTCTTCGATCTCATACGTTTTCTTATCAAAATTGTAGGATGTTATGGCTGCGAGGCTTCTGTCGAAGGTGTTGTAATGTCAAATTGCATTAGTTTTAGCCGTCGGGTAAATGGACTTCTTTAGTTTGTCCCGGCGAAGTTATTAGAGTAGTGGTGGCGTTGTGGAGTATTCGGCCTGCAGCAGAGGCAAGGGTGGGAGAGAGGAATGAGTGTTCTCTTGAACCGAACTCGGTGAGTTGGACTGTTCGTTGGAGTGTTCGTTGGACTGGAAGTAGAACTGTTCGCGCCTCTGTTGTAAAGCGATTTTCACGATGATGCTGCAAGTGTTGTTGTTTCCAGACTGGCGCTCTTTATCGCGAAGGCGTTCTATGGGCGGGAGCACTACGTTGTAATGGACTATATACAGAAGAACACGTGCATTAAAGAGGACGATCTGCGCGTTATCACTAAATTCGATCAGCGTTTTCTTCGTGGAGTTAGTGTTTTCGTTCTTTAATTGCGAATATTGTTTATACACTAGTTAGCTTATGGGGTACTTAGCACATTGAGAGGTCAATGACACAACATTAAAATACGGAACTGTCCTTCTTATGTGTTCGCTTCTCTGATAGGCTGAACGAGCAGTTGGAATGCTTTGGAAAATTTGTCGCATTCAATGTCCCTATCCTTCCCCTTGCCACCTACCTCAGACTTTCTTATGGGTTTAATCGCCGTTTTATCGAGAGCGACAGCAGTTTGAGCTGAAACATATAAAATGCACCGCGTTATTTGAATGAACCCGCCAGAGAGTGTTAGAGTTCATAGCTTTCTGAAAGGTTAGGAGTATTCGAAGTGTGGCTTTTGGAGAAGGGCTTTTTTGATGGTAATACGGCATGGAGTAATGTGTTGTGGAGCGTTGATACAGTATATGGACACAATGTGACAGCGCAATTTAGAGGCTTACCAATTTTTTGCTGATTTTCAGCTTAATGGGCGTTTGTCCACAGGTTTTGCCTTCGAACGCACATTATTTCAGATCATCGTACAGCTAAAGGTCGACAAGATACTCAAGGAGCGTATCGTATCTGAAGAGGCAGATGGTCGTTGTCGCAAAGTGAATTACTACTATATCAATTATCGAGCATTACTTAACGTAGCCAAATACAAAATCGACCATATGAGGTTGGTTGTTTTTTCAAATACAAGGAGGTAGGAGATATATATACAGCTGAGGAAGATAATATAAAACATTGAAACGCTCATCAGGGTACGTCAGGGTATATCTTCTACCTGAAATGCAAAGTTTGCAGCTAAGAAGGACTGCATGAATAATCATGTTAAAAACGAGCTTATTGGCTGCTGAATTACTCGGCTAATATCTAGACATGCATGAGCTAAGGTTCTCTGAACATGAATTGTTAGAGTGAAAGGTGCGTCGAATAAAAGCATTTCATAATCGTGAATGTTTCTTTTGATAGAGAGCAGAGAATGTAGCATTGGTTCCATGGGGGTATTTTTCTGGAGTTATTTTCATATTTCGTTTTATTTTAAAGTACTTGAGAACAAGCTATGCCAATTTTGGCATATTTTTGCCGACCATACGTAACAACTTTTACTGGTTTTGGATCCCTACCCGCTCGCACTTCGAAAAGGGGTCAGCTAATTTTGCCGTTATTTTTCTTGCTGTTGTTAATCACATATTCTAGTCGATCCTATGAAATCGAAAATTTTTTGCTACTTGTAATGCAATACCTTGCATGTTGCGGAGGCCGCTTCTATGATTTTGGGGGGAGGGTGGAAGGAGTGGAGCGGGAGGGCGAGAGGTGTTGGATGGCCAAGTGTCTTAAGATGCACTCTGTTTAGGCAGCGTTTGGAGGTGAAGGATAAGGATGAAGTATACAAGGCGTCATACAAGTGCTCGGGCTGTCAGCACCATTATGATGCTATGGAAATGGACAAGATTTTCGATCCAATGATGCAGGAGATGAGGTGCTGGAGATGTCAAGGGCTTGTGGAACCCGATGAAACCGCGGGTCCTACAGATGAAACACGGTTCGTGTCGTTTATTGCAGTTAAAGCGTAAGCTGTGACCATTCGCCTTATATATCAGGTACCACTTTGTCGGTTATGATCCTCTTGTTATGTGAGTGAGTAGAGCTTAACGAGACGTTGAAGATTGACTTTCGGCTATTACAAGTGTATTTGCCAACGGTAGTGGTGCAGTTGAGAATTAGTTGTATATTCTTGAGTAGATTCTCAAATATTCGGCATCTTTTCGGAAGGAAAGGAGCATCCGTTCTGTTGGATGCTTCACAAAAGGATGTAAAAGGTGAAGGAAAGGCAATAGTGAAACAACTGCATTATTTATGATTTTTGAAGTCATAAACAAAATAGTTACTTAATAGTGCTTGTTGAGGTCCTCCTTGGCTCGCTTCAACGATCAAATGGCACCTTTGTTCGCGATGATCCAAAACCTGGATGGAATCCGTTTGGCTCCACACATCCTGGAGCCTCCTATTAAAACGGTCGACAACATTCCATCAGAAGGTTTGTCCGTGAGTCTCTGGTCCCAACTATTTCTCCAATGCTCGGGCGAGGAGCAGTCAATTGTTTTTTTCTGGAAAGAACGAAAACATGAAAAGTTGTTTCATATTGTTTGAAAATTTCAATTTAGCTGGACTGGAGAAGAAAGTTCTCCAAGTTGGTGAGCGTGCGTTCAGTGGGCACACGGCAGCTACTCGTTCGACAATGTACCAGAATGGTATAACGGTGAGCATCGAGGGTGAGAGTGCAGCTCCAAAAGTGGAGGAGAAGAAAGCGGTACCTTGGCTACAGAATCAGATGCACTCACCCACACCGACTCCAGTAGGTTTCCCATCATTTTCTTCATAGCATATAATGATGTTATGATGAGGCGTGGCAGATTCCGGTTAGTTCATTTTCTGCTTTTAGCAGTTTTCATGCATTTCTATTATCGGAGGCCGTCGGTAACTGGCACAAAACGAAATGAGGAAGTCTTTCGATGTATGCGAAGCTTTTCATGCCCAGATCTTTCGAGATATTTCAGCAACTCTGTATGGCTTTCACGAATATTTTATTAGGGCAGTTCTTTCACATCTCAAAGGAAGCAGGAACATTTTGATAAGGGTAGAGCTTAGAAACAATTTGTCCATAAAGGAATACAAAGGAGTGTAAGGGTTGAAGAGTTTATTTAAAAATCTTTTGTGTGAAGAGCTTCTAAAGAACGATTGCATTCTACCCTCGAACCCATTAGGATGTCTGTCTTAAAGGAGGAATAGGTCGTCATGGTCTTCTGAACCTCGCCGACCTTTAGTTTTCACCTTTGGCGAAATTTCCCGTATCTGCGTCATCGTTAGCGTTTTTGTTGATAAGTGGAAGCACCATGACGCCGAAGGCAGAGCAGATCGCTTCGCCGTCAAAGCAGACGTGCATTTCACTCATTTCTTATTCTTCTTCCTTCCCTCTTCCGCACTTCGTGCATGCACATGTTCAGACCACAGCGCCATTCAACATCAATAATCTTTTCAGATTTACTGGTTTAGTTGAGACTTACCGAGGCTCATCAAGAGGCGTTGCGTAATCCCTTCTGTCAGTGTCATTTATTGTTCCAATGTAATTAGGCTGATATCAAGTTTTATCAAAGAAATGTACCGATTTTACACATTCGAATGAATCCCCTCCGTCCTCTTGAGAAAAATGACACCTTTTACGGGCGTTACGAGGATGCAGTTTTTGCCCGCTGTTTTTTCGAACCAGCTCATGTCATTATTATTTCTTTCATTTTCCCCTTATTTTTCCTTTTTTGTATGTGGATCTCCGTAATTTCCCGTAGGGGAAAAGGGCTTTATCTCATGTCGTGCACTGTTTAACTAAGTCAGCGGATGTTTGAGGTTGACGATCAAATGCAAAAAGCCTTTGCGGATCTAGTGGACAATCCGGCCGCGCTTGTAGAGGAGGAGTTGCCAGAGGCCGCGCCAGTGCACAGTGACGTCGAACGTCTTCTTATGGACGAATTCGACCAGGTTTGTCTCCTTCGTCATTCATCATTGTTGACATCCACAAATCCGAGCTTGTGAACTTTTTTCCACCATAGAAACGTTTCGTGGAGGTAAGTTTAATCGCGCAGGTTCGCGATTGCATGGTGACGCCTCTTTGAGCCGAAATGTTGCGCGATGAAATTACATACATTAACGTGTCATTCATATGTAACGAGCTTAACGGTCAAAATCACGTGTCTTAACCAGGGCTTGGTCAGCACTGTTTTTATTTAACGACGGAAGTGCAGTCACTTATAACAGGATGTTCTCGCGCCGGATCACAATAGTTTGTTGTAGCAAATAAAAAAAGCATACAATGGGACGAAGTATGGAATTAGGAAGTGGAGATATATTACACAGGAAGAAATTGCATAAGCTACGTGATCGCACAATATCGCTGGGATCGCAGCTCCGTTCTTTTAAGGGGTCAGCTAACCACGCGCCGTTCACGTCCTATCAAGTTTTAGCTGTTGTTCATCAATTTTTTTTTTTCAGTGCTCATGGTGCGTGGTTTTCTGACACCAGTTTTATGAATTTCAGCTGCTAATTTGTAAGCTAATTCCAGTTTCAGTTTTTAACCCCTTATTTTAATTTCAAATTTTCTGATCCATTTTCCGATTTCAAATTTCCATCGAGGACGCGTCTTCACGGTCTATTTAGTTAAACCTCATATCTCCCCTCTGATTTACCTCTCCCCTTCCCCTGTTTGCATGTATTTCCTGGTGCTTCCCAGAAAATACTCTTGTTCTTTCCCATTTATGCTGCAAAGAAAATCTAATAAGCTCAAACGAAATTCAGATGATACGCGAATTGGACAGTTTTGTTCAAGATAATTCTTTTAGAGCTTCTTTGTCATTGAATAGAGTTGAGCAGTTTCTACATAGGAACATTCATTCGATCTGTGCGCTTTGTACAGCAATTACCTTACTTTCCGATCTTCTCTTGCTGACAACGAAAATTGCTCAAAAGTTTGTGTCTTTGATCATTTTCGAATTTATGATGAATTTCCCAAAACGTTCAGGAGGAAGCGCAATTAGTTGGAGAGCCCGAACCGAAGAGGCCGAAGTTAGAAGCGGATACGAGTCCGGAAAGTACCACCGACGAGGAGGAGATGATCAGTGTAGGTGGTCGACGTTACTATCTCGATGAGGTTACACCCGATCTCGTGCGTCAGATGACCGAGGCAGAGAAAGAGGTGTACATACGCATCACCCGAGAGAATTTCGATTTCTATTAGCGTATTTGGGCAGGCGTGTTATTGTGTTCGACCTCTCAACTTTCTCCTATCTTTACATTTGAATTTGGCACTGTGAACGAGTAAAAAAATTTCCGTTTTTTTTCCACTGCAGGTTGTATAGTCGAAAGTGATGATCTGTTTAAGAATATTCAGTTCATAAGTTCGTTAGTTTGGATAATTTTTCTTTTTATAGTTGGTTTTAAATTTTGAAATTTTCCTTTTTAAATCCATTAAAGAAGTCTTTTCTGTCGTTTCATTCAGCGCCTTATATTCAAATGTAGAGATTGAATAGTCGTAGCATGCAGGTACACGATTGTTTATCGCTGCGTTAACGATTGGTGCAGATTTAACAATTTGAACTTAGCACAATATCTGCTTGCGGTCTAATGTCCATATTTTAAAAAATTTCTTATGTCTAATGAGTAGTAATATTGATAGTTCAGAAAAAATATAACAGGGTTTACTGAACCATTATGGAGTTTACGAAATTTTTGGGACGTTAGAATACTGGGGTTTATTCCGTCGAATCTTTAAGCACCCTAATGTAAAGTTGCTACTTTTTCTGGCTGACAGAGTTTAAGTATTAGGTTGGCAGCGTTGATACTGACTACCGATTACCAGTTGTTCTCTTTCCGTCCGTCATCCTGATTATCCGTTCTGTCTGAAATTCTAATCTAGTCTCATTTCCTCATGTTCCTTTCCCGTCCCCTTCCAACAAAACCCTACTTATTTGACACTAATATTCTAACTACAATGCCATTTTAAACTCTCAGTTTTTGGCATAACTAATACTGGCGCAACTAACGCCCAGTTAGTTGCATGGTGACGTTCTAGGATTACCTAATCTTAAACTGAGCGTTATCGGTCTTGTGTGTTGTGAATGTTGTGTGCACGACCGAAGGTGACTGTTGTGACGCCGCCGAGTTCTTGATATGTCGAGTGGGGACGAAGAATAGGAGCTTTGTGGAAACGTAGAACGCAGAAGACGGATCGTTGAGAACTGTACAATGACAAGGACGGACGCTAAACCATCAGCCTATTCTCCGCAACGAACGTAATAGCAATAGGGTTTAGAACTGGCCAACAAAAGAAGCAGAGAATTACTGAAATATAATGAGGTAGACAAAAGCACATTTATCACCATGGGATCACGAAATAAGTCGGCGTGCGGTCGTGTTCCACAACAGTGACACACGATCATCATACCACTGTAGGCTGCATCAGCGTGCCGTTATGTTATTGTTAGCACGTACTGACGAATTCAGGTCAGTCAGCAAGTTAGACCCCAAGCGAAGAACGTATTAGCGAAGAACCCAAGCCAAGAGCGGTAGAAGAACCCAAGCCAAGAGCGGTACCTCTTGAAGTTGCTTCTTTTGATTTTGCCACTGCAAATGCATATTGTATGGATTGAATGGAGAAATTTATAGGGCGCGAATTGGCGAAGATACGTTTGTGTTTGTGCTGAGCGTGATTGAAAAAATTGTTTAATACTTTTTGCGGCTTTTACGTATATTGACGTTAATCTTTAGTCTATATGATACGGTGCTTGATTGTGGCACAGTCATTGATAGTAACCGTGCGCCAAATCTATACCTCTATCCTCCACCGCATTCATCGCCCTATGGGGGGAGGGGGAAAGAGAGAGCAAAAGAATGCTGCTCATTGTAAGGAATTCAGGATTCGCGTGCAGTACTAACTTTGCTTTTTGCCAGTCGCTGCGCCATCTCGTGAAGATTTAGACATGTCTTTCTTCGTACGGGTTTTAATTGAGCTGTGAATTATGTTATTCTAAGAGGTGTTCTTGCATCATTTTGGATGTGATATTTGTATGGGGAAGAGCCTTTCGAAGGTTCACGTGGATTTTATGGTTGTTGTGCTTATTGTTCCATAATAACGTCGTAAAAGTTCGATGGCTGATTCATATCGCAGTGTTGTATCTGTTGTTCGGCATTGACGTGTTCTAAAGTCGATCTCTGTATATCGGCCTTATGCGGCATTCCCCTTCATACCGTTGCTGTCTCCAAACCTGGCAGGAGGCGTATTCGGGGGATTAAAAGGTTTATGCACAAACTTGGGAAAAAAACAAAGCTGAAATCTGAAGAACATCAGAAAATCCAAGGCAGAGTCAAAAGTACTAGCAAGCCAAAAAAAATGAAACCGGCGTAGCATCGAGGAATTTGTCTCGCCATTTTTCGTCGAAAGAGGGATTGCTGTGTAAAGCGTCGATATTTCCTCGTGATTTGCTCGTTGTCAAAACTTGTTCTTTTTAATAAGTGCTTTTCCAAGTATGCAAGAAATCACTTTCCATGGTTCAAGTATCGTTTCATATAAGCAAATGGTAGGAAAACGCATCATTTTGCTGGCCGAGTACGGTTTCACATTTGTAGGCCTAGTACGGTTTCACAGTTGTGGGCCTAGTGCAGTTTCATATTTGTGGGCCTAGTGCGATATCACAGTTGTGGGCTTAGTGCAGTTGTGCGCCTAGTACGGTTTCACATTTGTGGGCCTAGTGCAGTTTCACAGCTGTGGGCCTAGTGCGGTTCCACAGTTGTCGGCCTAGTACGCTTTCGCGTTTGTGGGTCTAGTACGGTTTAACATTTGTGCGCCTCGTACGGTATCACATTTTTGAGCCTAGTGCAGTTTCACAGTTGTGGGCCTAGTGCATTTTCACATTTGCGGGCCAAATGCGGTTTCACAGTGCTTGGAGTAGTGCAGTTGTGGGCATAGTGGGGTTTTACATCTGTGTTCCTGATGCGGTTTCACAGTTGTGGGCCTAGTGCAGTTGTGGACCCAGCATGGTTTCACAGTTGAGAACCTTGTGCAGTTATGGGCCTAGTGCGGCTTCACAGTTGTCGGCCACCTACAGCTGTGGTTTTAGTACAATTCCACAGTTGTGGGCAGAGTACGGTTTCACAGTTGTGGACCAGTACGCTTTCGCATTTGTGGGCGTAGTACGGTTTTACATTTGCGGGCCTAGTGCGATTTCGCAGTTGTGGGCCTAGTACGGTTTCACATTTGGGAGCCGAGTACGGTTTCACAGTTGTGGGCCTAATACGGTTTCACATTTGTGGACCAAATGCGGTTTCACACTCCATGGCGTAATTAGTTGTTTGCCTAGTAGGGTTTTACATGTGTGTTCCTGGTGCGGCTCCACAGTTGTGGGCCTAGCGCAGTTTTGGGCCTAGTACATTTTCACAGTTTTGAACGTAGTGCAGTTATGGGCCTAGTACGGTTTCACATTTGTGGGCCTAGTACAGTTTCACAGCTGTAGTCCTTGTGCGGTTCCACAGTTGTGGACCTAGTACGGTTTCACAGTTCTGGGCCTACTGCAGTTGTGGGCCCAGTACGGTTTCACGGTTGTGGGCCTGGCACGGTTTCACATTTGTGGGCCTACAGCGGTTTCACAGTTGCGAGCTTAGCACGGTTTCAGACTTGTGGGCCTCGTGCGGTTTCATAGTTGTGGAGTACGGTTTCAGAGCAGTGGGCCTGGTACGGTTCCACATTTGTGGGCCTAGCACGGTTTCACATTTTTGAGCTTAGTGCGGTTTCACAGTTGTCGGCCTACTACAGTTGTGAGTTTAGCACGGGTTCAGACTTGTGGGCGTAGTGCGGTTTCATAGTTTTAGGCCTAGTGCAGTTGTTTTCCTAGTACGGTTTCACAGTTGGGCTAGTACACCTCCACATTTCTGGGCTCAGTACGGTTTCACAGTTGTGGGCCTTGCGCGGTTTCACTGTTGTGGGCCTACTGCAGCTGTGGGCCCGGTACGGTTTCACTGTTGTGGGCCTATTGCAGTCGTGGGGCTAGAACGGTTTCACATTTGTGGGCCTAGTACGGTTTTACAGTTGTGGGCCTAGTGCACTTGTGGGCCTACTATGGTTTCGCAGTTGTGAGCTTAGCACGGGTTCAGACTTGTGGGCCTAGTGCGGTTTCACATTTGTGGGCCTAGTGCTTTTTCACAGTTGTGAGCCTAGTGCGGTTTCACAATTGCGGGCCTAGCACGGTTTCACGGTTGGTCTTTTCAACTCACTCTATAGTGAAGTTTGATCTTTTTCTTCTTGTGTCACGTGACATTTGTTTCTTGTTGTTGCACTTTCAGAGCTGATGATCTTGGATTTAATTTTTGAATGAAATATCGGATAAAACGAAAATTTTGTCGTGTATCTTTGTAATATTTAGCAACTAGGAATGCTAAAGAAGTCGATTTGATAGCTGCAGAACGACTCCTTCATTGAATAGAGTTTTAATAGAGGGTTCTTTTTTTTTTTCAAATCTGACGTCACAGTAACAATGATTTTTTGGTAGCTTATTGGAGAGAGATTGTGGGTTATCGATTTTAAACTGCTTTATTTGCTTGCGTTGCATATTTAATTGTTCATACGTTGTTTACACGGTTGCTGGATACTGTTAGAGAGATGTTTTGGTGTTCGATTCAATTTGAAGTGCAGATCACATTGTAAATAATACTTTCAGAAAATAACCAAAAAATTTTTATCGTTCGCAAAGAAAGGTGATCTAGGAGGCGAGACAAATTGTGACAAAAAATTTTGGATATTGTTGTTTGGCCGTTCAGTCTCTGTGCTCCGTAACGCGCTTCCTATTCTTCATCTATCTAAGAATTACAAGCAACTAGGCCGTCTTCTGTGGTCACTGAAAGATGTTAATATATATCGCAATGTTAAATTTATTATCAAAATAAGTAAAACGATGGCATTTGAATGAGCGCGGAGACTGCTATGGCTTAGAAACATTTTCTGCGATGAGCAATCACTGGATAAGTCAAATTAACGTTGACGTATATTTGATTCGAATATTTTTCAGATAAAGGTCGACTAACCTACAAACATGCTCAGGGTTATTTCAGCAGTGCTGTTCGAATCGTGGTCTCGAAGGATGATGCTAAACCAGAAGATATCGCTGGACGCTGTTTGTGAGGAATTCAGAATTCGCATGCAGTACTAACTGTGCTCATTGCCAGTCGCTGCGCTATCTCGTGAAGATTTAAATGTCTTTCTTCGTACGGGTTTTAACTGAGCTGTGAATTATGTTCTAAGAGGTATTCTTGCATCATTTTTGGATATGATATTTGTATGGGGAGGTGATGTGCGCATTCAAGAAGGTGATTTGTGCGATCGAGGAAATTGTTAGAACGTAAAAGAAATTACTAGAAGGTAAAAATCACCTCGAAGAGGGAAGAGTAGATGGGCATATGGAAGAGGTATAGAGATATGGCAAGAATGTTACGCAACGAGCAAAACCCGGGAATTTATCAGCTAAAGTGTGTGTGGTCAGCGGCCCAATTGTCGCTAAACAACGATTTATTTTGTACATTTTGTGTGTAGCACTCGGAAGTGGCACAGTTCGAGTGGTTATTTTATGCAAAGTGTTCTTTTCTGTTCAAATAGGTTCGGAAAAGGAATGCTCCGGTTTTCAAGAAATCTCCAAATATTCATTGTTCTTTTTCGTTCCACATGTGTAGCTTACCGCCTATGCAAAATGCGAGTGCTTTTCTCCGCCTCCGTAGTCACTTTGCGTAGGTGGATGGTCTTGAAGAGTTATAATCCAACAGAGATAAGCGTTCCATTCACGTATGCAAATGAGATAACAGCCACTATTGAAATGTGACACTATTTTCGTCCATCTTACTTTTGCATCTTCAGACGGGGAAGCGTTCATTTTAGACTACTTAAGCGCACATTATGTTCCTAAGTTTCGTTGACTTTTTTCGATGTGATACTTTGTTATTCGGAACAATTCTTCTTTCATCCTTTGCCGAGTTTCTCTCGCTTTTCTTGAAAGAGCTTTTCGTGATATAATGGGTGGTCCATCGTACGGTCGTTTCATTGCGGAAGGTGATCGAGTGAGAACAGCGCCTTACACATGTCAGATTCCTATGAACAACTGTGACGGAAAAAAATCTCGACATAGACGTTGCAGAATCCTCTGCTTCGGTGATTTCATATTTCTGGCACCATTATGTCGTCTTAATAGCGATTTCGTAATCTCCTAATTGGGACTTCGGGTCATTAAACCTAGTTCAAGTATTATAAATCCACTTCATATTATGTTTTCTGAAAAGTAGTACTAACCTTCTAACTTTTGGTCATTTTATGAGATGCAGATCGACTCATCGAATTTTCAAAATACTGACCTACGAGAAAAGCAAATTTCAACAATTATTGCGCACTCCATCGAGCAAAGCAGTTGAAGCACGAGAAGGATGCTCGCTCACCTCTGATTATTCCTTCTATTAGCGACTCCTTCACAGATGAACGATTGTCGGCTCTTAACAAATATGACCTCCCCCTTCGTCTGACTGTAACATTTCTACTTTTTCTCCGCAAGTTTCTCGTTCGAAATAGGGTCTATGATCATCTATGTTACAATCCACTAAATCTGTCGTCCGTCTGCTGCACGAACAAATTAATGATCGTAGCTTAAAGGACGTAATCTGCTCCATAAAATGTTCTGCGTATGGTACCATCTCAACATGAAGATACCAACAGCACGGTAGCAAGTCAATTGCCGTATGCTGAGATATCGTCGACTACCATAACGCTCAGCCAGCGGAGATAATCATCGAAGTTCTGTCTCTAGGGAACAGCGTAATGCTTCTCAAAATTAAAAAAGCCCACTCTCATTTATCCCACTCTTCCATCCATTAATTGGTGCAATCGAAATTTCCTCACTATACCACATTTTCAATTCTCCAAAATGAACCTATATTCGAAAAATGGTTCACTATTTGTATTTCTCTGCAGTTCCCTTTATTTACGTTGCTGTAATATGCATATGGCGTGTTGTGTTTTGTACACCTTTGCTACCCAGCGAGTCGGCTAGTCAACATTAACACTTCTGTACGTGCCCATCTACTCCAGCACGTGATCGCATATCAGATAACCCGTCGCAGCGAAACCAGTGTTATACAATGAGGCCCATAAAAACACGTATTTATTACGGTGCGAATTGCGAAATGAGTCAGTGTGTGGTCGTCTCCCACAACAGTGGCACAGAATTTTCAATATTTTAGAAGTGAAATGATGCGTGAATAAAAAACTTCAACGATTTTCACGAATAAGATAATAACGATGTTGATTTACAAGTAGGGAGAGATGGGGTGGAAAGGAACAGCAGAAAGACTTTGAAGTCGCAAATGGTGATCGCCGAAGAATCTGAATTAACTTCGGTGCACGTTTTAGACGAAATGTTGTGTCAAAGAAAACAATGTGCACGACCTCCATCACACGTAAACGATCGACAACTGTGATCGGAGTTCACCGGCATAATACCAGTTTTTCTCTGAGAACTCAAGCTGAATATAAACCTTTTATCTCAACGAGAAGAAACAACGAAATCAACAAAAAATTTAAAATCTTCTGATGCTGATAATTTTTTCGATGGTGATCATCGTTTTGGTCATAAGCAGTTTAAATATAATGTTAACAATGATTCCTTCCCATTACGTCCTACCCGATATACTGCTTTTAAAAAACTGCCAGAGAATAACTTTTAAAAACATTTTTTTAACAAATAAATCGTCTGAGTAAGTCGATGAAAACTGTTTTTTAATTGCCATTTTAAAAAAATGTCGGGATATTCGCCGCTTCATCTAAATTTCACTTTTTTTTCATGCATCAGTGCTTTGAAATAGATTCGAAATTTCACAACCCAAAATTTTTATAAAGTACAAAGAGACTGGCTCATCGAATGGTAATCGTTTAAAGCAACAAGACAAAGTGCGATTACCGTACATGACGAAAAATCATGCGAAGATCCAAAACCCAGTTACTGCAATATGTAAGCTTTCAATCAGTTTGATTGACGCCCAAGGTTGGAGCTTTTGAATAATTTAACGATGAACCACGGAGGCTTTTTGCGCGTCACGCGATTCATATTTCGTTGGACGGCACTCAGGTGGATTGAAGGCGTGCCACGAAAGCGAAAATCACGCCTTTATAAGCCAAGTGACACTTCGAGTAACCGTTTAGATGGCTCTACTATCGCTTATCGTTCTCGTCGTATGCTGGCTGGGCGGGTCGTCTGCCAACGACGTTGAAGAAAATGCGTTTTGCCCGCTTACCGCACTTGTTCCTCAGCAGCAAAAGCCTCTCGCCTACAGTATATGTAAACTAGAGGTAAAATCACCGTTGTTATCATCATTTCTTAAGCATTTGCGAAAACGCGTGGTGTCTATTATTTGAAATTCATAGGTTAAAAAGCACTCCCAAAGTTTCATTGGCCAGATACCACCTTTTTTTTCCAAACATTCCAACAATTTTACTTCAGGCCTCTTCCCAAGGGAAGTGCAGGCCAGTCACCCTTTCTTATTAGTGAATACTTCTTTAGCTCATAATGTTAAGCGTGCTAATTTCGCCTCAAATATGGAGAGCCATAGGCTAAGATGCAATTTATATTTAAAATTTATATTTCAAGTGCTATATTAAACCGTTCATAAGAAACAGAACCAACCTTTGATTGCATTTCTTTCTTTGACCGATATTTAAATGTGCTGTTCATCAAAATTCGCGTCATATTTTGTTTTTTTTTCTTTTTTTTTCTCATAAGAGAACAACCAGTTGCTTCGTTATATTTGATACAGTCTCGCATAACGCTATTTAAGGAATCACTGACAACGAGAAGAGCACAATTCCACGTGTCGCATTAAACACTTTCACAGCATACACCACCTTGTCTTAACGCTCAAACATGTGCCACAGCTGCCGCAACTCGTCGCATTTACTCTCAGTGGGATTAATCACATCGTAAAAAAGCTAAAATCGCCTTATGCGAAGTGTTCAACACTTTTCCACATCAAATATCGCAAATTCATGAGTGTTGTAGTGTTTACGGTAAGAAGCCAACGAATGAAAGTTTCGAGGAACGCACGAAGCGTCGACGCACAGTAAACTCTCCGAAATCGCTTCCAAATGCTTCCATCATAGCCCCAGAGTGCCTCTGGCATAGTTCCAGGACACAACGTTTAAAAGTCGAGTTATATAGTTCTGGAACTTAGCCTCTAAAAGTTGAATCATATCGTATTTAATTTAACAAATAGAAACTGGGAGCACTAACCTTGAACATTTTCCGCGCTAACAACAAATCCTCGTTAAGGTTAATTGTTGTGAAAACTTCTCGAAATTCTTAAGACCGTACTCATGCTAGCGAGAGAGGGGGGAGGGGAGGTGAGGGGAGGGGGTAAAAAGATATAGATTGAAAATCTCATTATTTGTTTGGGGGGAGGGGGGGGAGGGGAGGTGAGGGGAGGGGGTAAAAAGATATAGATTGAAAATCTCATTATTTGTTGAAAGCTGATTAAGACTTCAGTAAATGATATTTTTGCTGTTCTTCAATCTCGTACATTGCAATCTAGAGTTCTTTTCAGTTAGAATCCCCCAAAAAAAATGCAAAAACAGATTTTGGTCACAGTTTAAAGGCACTTTTTCGCATCCATGAAAAAACCCAAGCGATAACTTCAGGTCATTTTGTCCAAGATACCGATAAGATAGAATCGTTACTTCACTCTATCGATCTATGACTCTGAAGCAGGTGACACAGGTGTAGTACGAATGCTATACACGCAAGTCAGTAACCACCTGCCGCAGCTGAATTTAAATAAATGCTCTAATAACAGTTATAACCGCATCGCAAATGTCCTTTCTTGACGACGAAGTGATATGGTTTTATAATATAAATATGATGGCTAAAAACAGCACGCTCGAAAGGTCCCGTCGAACAAAGGAGGATCATCGGTCGTTTCATAATTTCAAATGAGTCGAAAGAAGGGAAGTGGGGAAAAGGAGTGAATTTTTCTGAACTTTACGAACACTCCCCGGGAAAAAAACATGACGAATTTGAATGTTTTTACATGTTTTATTTAGTTGTAACTTTATCGGAATAGAAAAAGTAGGCGAAAGTATTATAAATAAAGTGTTCAGTGCAGCCAAGTTGTTCGTTAAAACTTATGCCGCAAGCGAGCATCGCTATTTGATTAAATACCATTCACAGTTGCTCAAGCGGGAAACAACAAAGTGATGGTTTTGATGTGACTGTTTTAAGACTTAGCTCTGCTAAACTGAAACACTCATCACAACTTTTTTTAACTTGAACGGGTTTTGCAATGGTCATATACTCAGCCCAACGAAGATAAAGTAATTTTCCGATGTTCAAATCATTACTGGAAGCGTGCAATTGTAAATGTCATTATGCAATAACGATGTTTTTTTTTTTAATAAGTGGCATATGCTTAGAGAGAAGCTTTACGTAACAATACCTCTTAGAAGACCAACTAGGCTAGCATTTCTTTACTGTCCAGTTAGTCCCGAACCCTTTCAATAGAACGTAATTAGCATAGTTAGTTTTTTATTCTTTTTTCAAGTCTGCGCGTATCGTTCACTAATTTTGTTGTTGTTCGCAACAGTTTGTTTATTGTAGTTTGAACAACTCTGTGGCAGTAAGGCTAAAATTTTTGAAACGACTTTGATCCGAAAATATATTTAGTTATCATCGTATTCTGTCTTGCACAGAACGACAGCCTAATTACTTTCTTCGTGTCGTTACTGTGTCGAACGCTTTTTGATGTTTTTTTAGTTTACACTTAAGCGCTTTGCATAGAACCTGTATATTTGAAAATCGAAACTCACAACATTCTGATAAAATTCACTGTTTATTTCACATAAGAAAGAGGAATAGAAAACACGTTCGACACAGTAATGAGGCTTCCATTTAGCCAAAAACTTAAAAACCTTTATCATACGTTCGCTTAGAGAATATTCATAGAATTCAAATGATTTACGTATCTAATAGATTTCGTCGATGTGCATACAGGAATAAAAAGCATAAAGCTTAGCAATTGTGACATTCTCCATTGCTTTAACACTTCAATTTTCAGGACTCGATTATTGTTATAGAGCACATTCTCCAGGAACTTATGAGTCGCACAGGCAAGTGCCATCAGTATTTTTCAAAGATTTCGCGTTTCGCATTTCAAACATTGTATTTTGGCGAAGAGCTTCACAATACATAAAAACATTCGTTTGCATGAGCTGTGGCAAAATAAATCTATGCTGGTGGAGGCATGGTGTGCACTGTTTGAGTAAACAAATTTGCTGAACGATTAAAAGACTTTATCTCAATTTTGAGGAAACGAAATAAAAGGGAAAATTCAGCGGAAAAAAAACATTAAAAAACATTACATACGTGCAGTACACAATACCGAAGATGATAGCTGCCGAATTGAGCAGCGAAATTTACGAATAGATTTCCACGAGAGGTATTTTGGATGAAACGCACGCAAATCGAATGCTCGCATTTCTTGTAAAATGCACCAAAAGTGTATGGTGAGGTGATCACGTCTCTGCTTACACGTGTACGTCTGCGATATCGGTATATCTGTGGTGTCTTTACAACTGTGATGAGCGCTGATAATCAATCTGCTAAAACCAAAGATTGCAAAAGGGTGCAATACTCATTTCTATGCAGAAATGAGTTGCGGGTAAACGGAGCTGTTTGCCCCATGTATATTTCCCAGAGCGAAGGCAGCCATTTTGCTCATGTGTGTGTGTGTTTGTGTGTGTGTGTGTGTGTGTGTGTGTGTTTGTGTGTGTGTGTGTGTGTGTGTGTGTGTGTGTGTGTGTGTGTGTGTGTGTGTGTGTGTGTGTTTGTGGGTGTGTGTGTGTGTGCGTGTGTGTGTGTGCATGTGTGTGCTCTCTATGACCAACAGCCAGCCAACAGGATTTCTCATGTAGATCGATCTCGGCTTCCTTATTGAGGTTAATCCAACCGACTGCTCCCGGATGGGTTCCCCCTCCTCCCTTCTGGTTCACTCTCCACCGGTTAAAAACTGCGTCTAACTGTGGAGGATCGTCCCCCAACAAGGACGTCCTTTGAGCGATGATACAGAGCAGTGATAACCACAAAATCAGGATAGCATACATTTCTTCCTGGAAGTCAGCATAACAACCCTTGAGAATTTTCCATGCATCAAGACGTTTAGACGCGGTTTTATGGTATAATCACAGTAGATAAGGTTTGGATAACTAAACAGAACATGAGCGTACACAACTAATAGAGTGCACATTCAAGTAAAGGTGCAACTTCCCTTTATCACTCAAAGTCATCTCTGCATCTCCAAGGACCACTGGTAGACGTCAAAGGGCACCACATAGCTGCTTCAGATGTGAGTTTCTGCATAAGAATTGAGTTTCATGGTGATGGGTGAAGCAGGAAAATTTTGGCGGAGCATGAGCGATAGGTGAGAACACCTGTGATCGCTTGAACAAATCATTTTCATGATCACCTCAAATTGCGTGCCAAGAGTAACAGTTGGGTCGTCGGGAAAGCGAAAACGTATGCACTTTGCCCCGTTTTTCATTTGATTCTAAAGCAGTTTATCGGACGAATTGAATCATTCAACCCAGGATGCGAAATGTGTATATAATGCCAGCTGCCTGATACAGTCTGCGATGTTCTTAACCTTATCCGCTAGGGTCTTCAGTGCGATGTCTCGATGATACTGAGACAATCGCATGCCGAGCAACAGCCATCGCTTCGACTGTTGTAGCTATTTGTTAATACCACCCGCTAGCTGGGCTGTCAGTGGTATGGTGGGAAGCAACCGCGAATCGAACCCAGGTCTCCCTGAATGCGAAGCGGGGCTCTACCACTGAGCTATTGCCGCCCTAGTTTGCGATTGGCTTTTGATAAACAACACATGACAGAGATTTCATTATGATGATGAAATACCAGAGAAAAATTACTGGTGAGTAATGCGTAACAGCAGAAATTTGGTACAAAGCAAAAAATTTATAAAAGAAGAAGTTAAAGCATCCGCATAGTCACATCTGAAAGGAGGAGGGAAGGGGAAAGAGAGAGATAGGAGATGGCTCACTATCCCACTCACGGGTTCTTTCTCTCAAAAATTCTAGAGTGATATCACAAAAAGTAAATATGCGAAAAAAATTAACGTAAAGGTTAAGAGAAGGTAACGAAATACCCAGTGCTATTATAAAAGAAGATGATCTACGTCCCTCTTCTCCTC
>JPKZ01004119.1:267268-303372 GCA_000803305.1 Toxocara canis | reverse complement strand
CCCCCTTCCCCCCCCCCCTCCTCCCCTCCCCCCACCGCAACCACTCACCATCCCTACCCCACTCACCTCGTTCGATGATTTGAAGATATCACGTTGGGTACAACAGCAACCGACGACAACGATCATTCGATGGAAAAGCGAAAAAACGAGTTCATTCGTTTTGGAAAGCGAAAGAACGAATTTATCAGGTAATGTTTGGGAGATTGCTCAACGACGTTTATTGATGACTGCGTAATCTCACAAATGTGTTGATGTCGAATGCAGCCTCATCTTACTCACCTTTATGCAATTCTTATATTAAAACTTGTTGTAAGTTAGACATTCATGATCTGGAATCAATGCCTGTTTTTTCGTCGTTCGGCCATATCCACTAAACACTCGGATACGAATAAAAACAAAAGTGCATAAGTTGCGTAAGACGCACAATTACTCTGAGGAAATATTTTTGTATGCGAAATGATCTAAGGTAAGTACAGCCGAATCGAAACCTGAAACGACGAAAACAGCATGTGGAACGGCCGTGATGGGGGAAATAATTGTTCGCTTTTTTTTTCTTTTCATGCTGAAATAATGCTTGCAGCGTTAAAACTTAGATCAGCACATTCGTAAACGGCTCTTGTTTAAGATGTTCATTTCGCTTTTCGCTACCACCTCGAGTTAGGGCCTTGTACTTCCGAATCATTTCGAGTGCAAAATTACCTTGTCATAGCCGTGGTGCACTGTAAACGAGTTATAACGCATGCACACCTGTGCATGTTTATAGTCTCAACGTACGCGTAAATGCTCCTCTTGGGCCTCGCTCGGGCGATTTTGGATGGTTCTTATTGTATTCTGCGAGATTCCAGCAGCGAACAGATTCTTGACTTTTCTCCTACTTTTTAGTAGGATTCCTTCACATCCCTCCCTCCCTCCTTTCCTCCTTGGCTTAGTCTCTGTCCGACGGAGTCTTTCGGTGAATCGCTTTGCGATTTTTTGATCGGGCTTTCTCTCGAGCTAGCCAATGTGCTTCCCAACGAATCAGTTTTTCCTGATGAATCGTTTTTCGTTGAGATAGGTTTCTTCCTGTCGAAAATCGCTTCCAGCGGAACACTAGCTTCAAGTGCAGTGTTAATGCTTGCTGTGTATCCAGCTTATTTCTTTTCCGCTACTCATACGAATACAAGTCGTCCACGTTGGCAGCGCTGCTGATGGTACAGATGCGTGCGGCACTGCTAGGTACGGCTAGGAAGAGGCGTTGGGAAGGTGATAAAGAAATATTCTTTTCGAAATGCGTCATGCGTCGAATGAGTTCCATGGTTTGATATTATCTACGGCCACAAATAGCGTTGCTCACTTTAAATGTTCATTTATACTTTCGGTCGCTCTGTCATATGCAAAAAAAAGGTTACAAAAACGCCTAGTTCCCGTTTAACGTTTAATAATTCTGCATTTCTTGAGAAATTAAATATTTTGGAATTTTCCACCTTTTTCGTTTCCGTCATTGCGAAATTTTGAAAATCATCATCTGTGGCGTAACAATTTTTCTGTTCGGAATCTATACTCAAATATGTAAATGACGTAATTTTTTTTTTGTCGAAGTTTCTGTCGGTCGTCTTTTTGGCAACAAAACTTCGCTTTGCGTGTCATTCGCATATTTCACAGCGGTTACATCCGATGCGAAAGCGAAATACTTGTTTGTCCGCTGCCTCTCTGCGTTTCTGTTTTACGGCACCACAGTGAATCACATAATTGGCACCCAAATTATGACTCCATAGAGCGCAATTTGTTGCTTTTCTCTTCACTTCAGATGTCAAATGTCAAAATGCATCTGCATAGTAAACAGTTATTTTTTATCCTTAGTTCATATTTTGTGTCAGGGAATGCCAATTTCCTTCCACTGCAGGTAGTTAATTCATCAGCGTACTCCTATTCAGTAGTGGTTTCGAAATAGAGAGAGAAGAGAGCCAATGAAATGTTGACATCCAAGAAGAATGCAGAATAAGGAAAATGTGAGGAAAATATTCCGTCCATCCCGATTTATGAGGCTAAAAATTGCTACTTGCAAGTTTCCAGCTCTCCCTGTGTTCACCTGCATCTCGCCATTTAAGCATATGCGGAAACAGAAGACGGGCAAACTTGTGGTTGGCCGTGTAAACTCCACATCCTCGTTTTGGTTCCACGCGGTTCGTAAGTAAAGCTGTCGTGGCGATCTATGGGTTTTGCCCCTTCTTCCTGCCATTCCCCAGCTGCATCTCCTACGTAATGATGGCGGAGAGGCCAAGGTGTTCACCTGCATCTCGCCATTTAAGCATATGCGGAAACAGAAGACGGGCAAACTTGTGGTTGGCCGTGTAAACTCCACATCCTCGTTTTGGTTCCACGCGGTTCGTAAGTAAAGCTGTCGTGGCGATCTATGGGTTTTGCCCCTTCTTCCTGCCATTCCCCAGCTGCATCTCCTACGTAATGATGGCGGAGAGGCCAAGGTGTTCACCTGCATCTCGCCATTTAAGCATATGCGGAAACAGAAGACGGGCAAACTTGTGGTTGGCCGTGTAAACTCCACATCCTCGTTTTGGTTCCACGCGGTTCGTAAGTAAAGCTGTCGTGGCGATCTATGGGTTTTGCCCCTTCTTCCTGCCATTCCCCAGCTGCATCTCCTACGTAATGATGGCGGAGAGGCCAAGGATGGGAAACGTTCAGTTCACGGTACGGATCCCATGGTTTGATTTTAGTTCTATTTGGTTTCATTCGATAGTCAACAGCCAGTCAGTGGAATCGCTGAGATGGTGGACGAAAAAGTACGGAATAATGAAAGAGCTAAAGAAATTTTGAAAGACCCTTCTTAGGGTGTTTAAGAGTAACCCTGGAAGAATTTCGTATTCGAAGCGGACCCATCTGCCCTAACGGCGAGTCGAATGACGCCGTAGTTGTTATAAAGCATCTAAACTCAGCAACATAGTATACTTGTATAGGGGAGTCTGCCTTTAGATCATCTCTTCAGCCAGCTCTTGGTTAGTCATGAAAAGATTTGATGTTTAACATCACTTCTGTTGCTCACGACCAAATGCAACAATTCATCATTTGCTAGGATAAGCCAACAAATGAGGCCAGGGCAGCAGCGTACATGCTTATCCATACACACAGACAAGCAGACGTAGCAAAGTTTGCGCTGAAAAGTTCACTATGGACTTCTTTCTTGTAAGTGAAACCATTAGGTTATCCTTGAGAAATTGAACCAAAAAACTTTTTAATATCAAAAATTACACCAAAAAACTTTTTAATATCAAAAATTACAAGTTTTGCTTTATGCGAATATTGATTTATGTGAGAGCAAACTGTTATTAAAGTGGATTTACGGAGAATTCGCAACGACGAATATGTGAATGGCTTAGTCATTAAGGTTGATATGTCGTTAGGTTTTTGTTGTTATCTTACTTAAAAATTCGACAATGTACCGTGAAATGACTTGTAAGAGAAACCCTTAATGTTGGATTCAGCTCAGTTGGATAAACGAATGCATAAAATAAAATGATCGAATGAATTATCGAAGAAATATAAAGGGAATACCCGAGTGCCTGCTCATATTATTCGACCAGTGTTGTTATAAGTTGTTATAAGCCATTCGGCCATTTTCACACCGACATCGGTAAAGATGACTAAAGCAATAATAATGTTTATTGCATATATCTAAATCGTTTTGCCCTGTGGATAAGCAATAATCATGATTTGTTAGGCCGACAATTCTTGTCTTATATAGTTCAACGAATCGGTGACTGGCGTAAACAGTTCACTGTCTTTTTATATTATTGGATGAAATAATATAATGAAGTGCATAATGTGACAAGAGAAATAGCGTACAACATTGCCGTGGAATTCTCGAGTGAATATGAGGCGAAAGAGGGCCGATGTGAGATCACACGAGCACTAGTGAATTCGACGATCTATTCGTAACTATTTGAGGGAAATCGTAAATGAATTAAATGTTTACTCGGATCATCTTTTGACGAGTGCAGAGGAAGCAATCGGTGATCATTCGGATCTACCTTTACGCCATGAACCGTTCCATAGTCCATAATACATAAGTCACTTTTCAGTGCACAACATAATGTAAATGAGAGAATTCACCCTCCAGTCGGCTTGCCGTGCACTTCCGCGCACCTTTCTTTCAGAGGATCACAATGCGACAGCCTTGCATAAAATGAGCACTACGACAGGCATGCATTTTCTCTAAACATCGTCGCATGTCGATCACCGTTTGCACAATATTTGCCAAGTGAAAATAAAATTTGCATTCAGCGAAAAAAGAAATAAAAGTTTCTTTTAAGGTTCGGTAAACGAAAGAACGAATTCATTAGATTT
Organism: Toxocara canis; assembly: GCA_000803305.1. Classification (NCBI taxonomy): domain Eukaryota; kingdom Metazoa; phylum Nematoda; class Chromadorea; order Rhabditida; family Toxocaridae; genus Toxocara; species Toxocara canis. The sequence goes on along the minus strand of JPKZ01004119.1, from coordinate 299,034 downwards.
GGGAAGCGAAAGAACGAATTCATAAGGTAAGCCTTCCAATCACTATATAATCTTCCCAAAAAATTACTTATGAGTATGCGAGTGTTCCTTCCCAGTTAATCTAGTTTTTCTTGCGAATTCACTTCGAACAGACATTTTTCTCCTCTGACATCTCATCTGTATTACGATGCTTATCAGATAAAAACTAGTAGACCTGAGAAAATAATGGTAACGATGTGTCGTATTAAAAGTAGAAATTGTCTTACCACTGTTATCAGCAATAACTTGTGTAATAAACGGCAGCGCAAAAATGGCCATGTTGTGATTTCAGGTTTGGCCGCTCTGAAGGCCAGCTCACTGAGGACCACGGTGAGTACTGATTATCATCGTCGTTTCAGTCATGTCTAGGTAGTAGTGAACAGCGGTTAGGGAGGACATGGCGGTTACTGTGAAGCATCAGAAGGTAGTAGGGTACAAAAAATTTTTGAAATACGTTCTCATTTTACTGAACCATTTTCGCCCGCATCAAATCGCCAACTTTTTTGTTGCAGTTCTGTTGTACGTGATTTAAACAGTCCATATCCTAAGGCACCAAAAGGTGCTCCACCGTAGTCACTTTGTTTCCTTAACTACCCGCTTTTACCTTATCGAGACTGTTGATGCTTCATAGTACAGTGATCGATCCTCTTCGAGATGATGGAGCCGGTGACTGATCGGAAGAGTTATTTTGACAAAAACTGCTAATCCTGAGAAATGTAAGTGATAGTGGCGTGTCGCCAACGATAATTTTGTTTGTGAGCCAAATATGTTTCGCATAAGAGGTGCAATATTAAGAAAATTTTGATCGAACCCATTGACATTCTTTTCTACGCCCAACTATATTTAAATTTAAATGAACCCTTTCCACGGCGTTTTTTTTTGCATCAAATAATCATAGACGAATGCGGAGTGTTGATCGCGGGATTAATGCCAGCTGGAGGGAAACAAAGTAGATTTATCTAATCGAGAAAAGGAGAAAAGAAATTCTTCTTAACGGACACCACTACTGACTTTTCCAGTAATTGCTACCAGAGCAAGAACAACCATATGGAGCAAACATCCTACAAAACCAAAAAAAAAACACCACTCAAACTAAGCGCTACCGAAATTCAGAGTAGACAGTATGACGAAGACGGATATTTCTACGGAGCAGGAGGGAGGGGATTACAACATCCTTGTCAGGGTTGACCGCGAAAGATATTCTGCGAAACTGACGAATTAATTTTAGGTGATTGATAGTTTTTTTTTTCAACAAGAGAATCCAGAAGAATTTAAGTGAATAATGAAATCTTAACTGGCTAGTAATGTATTTTTTCCTCTTAGCCTCTGTAATAAGATCACTGGGAACTGTTCGGTTGATTAGTGGATGGATATGCCACTGAAATCCTTAGAGTTGAAAATTTCCACTGAATCAGAACAAAACGCATAAATGCGAGTGAAATTACAATGCAAATACGGTCTATTTGAAAAATTGATAAAAGGAGGAATTTTTTTGCGGGGGTGGGGGTGGGGGGAGGTAGCGCAACGCATCACCAATACGAAATGCTAAAAGCATATAGAAATTTATGCTAAACGAATGCGACTTTGTCACATTAAGCGCTTATCTTAACTGCACTCATGGGAAGCGAATAAAAATGCTCAGCGCTTATTTTATGTGCAAATTTGGATGCATTTAATATAAAATGTGAATCGCAGACAATTTTGAGCGCTGCAACTTAATTGTACGAACATTAACATATGTTTGTTGATTTTAGTGCCTTTTTTTGCATAGATTCTAGACAGGAACAAATTGCAATCGAATGTACGCTCATGAAAACGCTTACAGTAGAAATTCATATGGAAATAAAAGTAAACATAACAATAGCACATACATAATTCGTCTCCCTCTAAGATGATACAAGAGAACGATTTCCGGTAAACAGAACGGCCATTCTAGAGCACCAAAAAAGCATCACGATAAAATGTGGAAATCGTTTGAATGCAAAATGAGATACAATTTAAAAGAAAAAAACCAAGAAAATTGAAGACTTGCTTATATGTTGAACAAAAATGATGCATTTGATATGGTAATGTCACTAAAACGACCAGGTTGCAGCTCTAGGCTTGTGCGATTATAATATTCTATGCTGGTAACATTACTTGTACTTTATGGCATCGTTTCACCAATTGTTCACGTGTACTTAGATAGAATGTAATGATATTGCAATGTTTTGCTATACTTTTAAGTTTTAATCACTAGATTTATGCCAAGTACGTACAATAGTTGATCTGTTATTATATTTTGGACGTTTTTTTAAACGTTCCGCCTACCACAATCATACTTTTTTTTCGCGCAATTCGAATTTTAATATCTTCAAACGAGGCTTTAAACTTTCGCTCGTCTATCCACTTAGCATTTAGCACTGAGCAACGTGAGCAATACGTATGGGGTGTTTTGTTGAGAGATATGCATACCACATATTGCATGCTATCTTAGTTTAATAGCTGCAGCAATAATAGATCGTTTCAGCTTGCGTATAAGTGGCTACTGTTCGGCATTGCAAACTATCGAGGAAGAAATTCATTTTTGAAGGGATGCCATTTAAAGAACTGTTTTGCGATTGAAGAGGTCAAAGAATTATTTTTGCGATTGAGCGGATTCAAGGGTTTAGTTGGAATCAAAAAGTTAATAATATTTTTGGGGTTACAACCTGCAAAAGTTGAACAAAAGAATTTAAGCGTTTAAAGTGAACTAACCCTTCATCAAAAAGATGGTCCCTACTCAACAATTCTGTAAAGTCGCCGTGTACGTTTCATTTGTTGCGGAATGCTCGTTTCATCGCTAAATTCTCCATTTCGTAAAAATCTTTTTGTCGTTTAAATTTCTATCATCGACACAAATTTTGAGGATTTTTCGAAAAAATTGAAATAGATCGCCATAAACGTGATGAGAAGCGAAACGCCCCAAGAGATGCACTAATGAGGCGATTTTACATCTAACCAATCACTGATCGCATCAAGCATTTCGTGACATCAGACTCCAAGTCCAAACTCCATTTAACCTCGTGCTATCATTACGCTGATTTTTTTTTGATTTTTTTAACGGTCAGTTTTTTGTGCCTCTACCTCACTTCAGCAATAAATTAAGGCGAAATTTTCTGTTGCATGAAAACAACAGCAAGCGCTTATCCTAAGTGAAATTAAAGAAATTTACAAAGACATTTGCAGGGGGGAGGGGGGGGGAGGAGGAGGACGAAGTGCGTTCTGTTGGTGACAAAATGCTCTTTTACTTTAACAAAACAGTTCGATTTTCAAATACGAGATAATGCATATATCTCTAAATGAAGCATTTAACTCATTCATTAATTACATTTCCAATATTTCCCCAAAAATTGATGATGCTACTAATACCGAATAGTGCAGTCAAACAGCAAGGAAGGAAGAACTGATGGACTGCTATTTATGAGGTCACGATAGGTTCATTTGCAATGACTGCTGTCCATTTCATTTTTAAAGTAGTAACGGCATAGTACTCGAGATCGTACAAAGGAAGAGCGATGTTCGTGTTAAATTGTATGCATCATACTCAAGATTCACTGGATGGATACGGTAGTGAATAATGAACGCATTACACTATTGACCACTAACTACGATATTAAGGACGATACACAGTGTCAAGTCTAAATCCGACGGGGCGCTTTGCGTGCACAGATCGCTGCTCTCCATCAGCCATCGGTCATGCGTTTGTGCATGTGTGTGTGTGTGTGTGCGTGTGTGTGTGTGTGTGTGTGTGACCGGAAGTTAAGCTGTGTAAAATGATGCGTCGTTTGTTTGCAGTTGAGAAACGCAAGAACGAATTCATCCGCTTTGGCTAGTCTCGAGTTGGCTCGGCGACAGAGACGTAATGGATAACAATTGAAGTGAATGTAAACGAGTTGTTGCTGCTGCGTTTTATGATTGTGTCCGATGATGTAACTAGCTAGCAGTCGTATTTGCTAGTTTGTGGACGTTTCTGGTGTTAAGGAATTGTGTTGCGAATACGAAATACGAATGATTGGTGCTTGTCACACAACAAAGCCGCTCAATTTGCACTGGTTGAAATTGTGTGCTCAGATATCATGTCCCTCGTAATGCCATACATCCCAACACCATTCACATCGCACATACATATATCGCACACAAACATACTCCTATACAGCCAGCATACATGCATGACATGTGTGTTGGTTTAGCTTCCGGGCCAACCCCCCAGGACAACGTTGCATCGCTTTTCACAAATCCCATCCCACTTCAGTTCTGATCCGAGTCCATCGCTCATTTGCCTCGGCTCATGATCATGTATCAGTTTGTTGCTCTTCTCATCCTTTTCGTCTCGCTTGCTTTCTCGCAGAAAACTCTCGCCCGTAAGCGATTTCTATTCTTCCCCTGTTCTATCCTATTCGATTCTGTTCTTAACTGTATGTCCAACTCCATGAACAACATCGATGGCACTATCGATGTGAAAATTTCAAGATTTTTATGTACAGTCCACCTACAATTTCGGTTTTGTTAGCATCGATATATACGATATATAGACTATAATACAATCAATTTCATTAGCCTACCGATCATATTTGTTACGTGTTCAATGTCAGCCAAAAGATTGCTGATTAACCACTCCAATAATCGGGTTAGTTGGAAAGAATTCTCCTAATGACTGTTTGGCAGCAGCTTTTGCATTCTAAAATGAGTCGTCCCAATGACATAACACACCTGCCTAACAACGCGTTATCCACATAACAACATTTTGCAGTTGTTGAATGCGAACATAAAAGTTGTGCGCAGAGAGCAATATGCAATTAAACTATTTGCTATCATTTTCTTTTTCTCAATTTTGCATCTTTTTTGCAAGATTTGCTTACGGAATTTAACATGTAGAATAAAATGGTTGGGAATTTCAGTTAGTCTATTCGACTAAACTAATTGGTGGTCGATTTTATACGATGAAAAAATTGTAAAACTTCGACACTTTTGTATAACGAGCCCTATTTGGGACTCAGGAATCCGAAGAAATCCGACTGGCAGAAAAAAAGTCAGTAAAACTGATCTCGAACATCCTGAGAAAATTACATTTTATAGAATCTTTCAAGGAACTTACAACAAAATAATAACGTTGGAACACCACTTCCGGGGCAACGTATTTGCATATTTAACACAAAAATTAGATCGGATCTGTTCAAAGCCTTTTGTAGTTAAGTCGAAGAGTGGAGGTTTTCTTAACAGTGAAACAAACGCTTCAAATTTTCACAAGTCAATTTATATAAGCATCGCGCCGAAGTGAAAGCGTGCAGAGATCAGTCAAGCAGGAGATCTGTTTATCAGTCATGATTCAGCTTTTCATAAACCTCATAAATTCCGTTGGTCAGCCTATGGTGAGTAATGTCAAATATAGGTAATAAATCGTGATTGTAACTTTATTCCCCAAATATTTTCGCCATTTATTTCATGGAAGTTATGCCACTCGTTTGCGCCAACATGAAAACGAAAAGTAATTGATCGAGAACTAATGAACTGACTTCGAGTATGCAGAAAGGAGCGATCATTTCAGTCTATCGCTAGCAGGCAAATTCTTGCATATTCTTTTCATGCCTCGTCCACTTCATTTGTGGGTATTTCGTCGTAAACAGGTTGCCACTTTGTCGATATTTGTGTGTTACTAATTCACACATTTATTAGCAAAGTTGAAGACATATGGAGAAACAGGCGTGCTAAATCAATCTATCAATCAAAAGTTTCAATGTCTTAGAGTCTGCCCCATTATCATTTAATAAGTTCCTTTGTGTTTTCATCCTCCCTAGAGTTTTTCGCGAAACTTAGAAATAATTGTTCTACCATACCTGGTATACCTCCCGCCTCCACCCTCATCAAAACCCCCTTCCCCCCCCCCCCCATTTCCAAGTTCATCATTACTCCTCCCTCCAAATTTTGGACTTGGCCACTCCGATACCTAAAATATGCGATAAACTGCGCTAAACGTGAATGACGAATATGTTCGTGGAGTGCACTGCGAGCTTTGAGCGATTTTTTAAAGTCAAAAGCAAAACCACGTTATCAAGTGGATCAATTTTCCGGCTTATTCGTAATGGCTTGTCAAATATCAATATACTCATCATTTGACCATTGCTGAAAACTTGAACTTTCTGAATAGAGATCATTTTACATAATTGGCCGGAAATTCTGCAAAATTTAGCACTGAATTTCTTGGTTCGAGTGTAACACATGCTGATTTATTTGTTTTTACCCTCAAAACGAATTTTATCCTGCAACCTATCTCTTTTAAATTTCAGCGATTCCATCATTCACCTAAATGCAAATCTGCCGTCGCATACTATTTTAGCAGATGAATTGTGATTTTCTCTAATGAGATGTTATATTACTTTCTCTTCGAATTACCATGTTAAATTTGAGCGTTACTAAGCGTAACTGGTCGAAACTAGTTAGTTATGCAAAAAAAATAATGGAAAACAAAAAATACGATTCACCTATTAATCCCATGACTCATTTGTCGACACAGCTGACGACTTTTTCAAAAATTTTTGTTTCACATTAGTTGTTTGCTATAATTTTGTTGCGATTAGCTGAGTTTAAGGGACCAAATCAAGATTTCGAAGTGGATTCTAAAGCATTACTCAAAGCATATGTTCGTCATCGAGTGGTACTGATAGCTTCGAAAAGTCACTTACTATCTTAAAGCATATCGAATAAAAATATCTTTTCAACCTGAATTTTCGTCTAACGTGATGAGAATTGCTGAGAAAAGCAACAAAGCTTCGTTTATTGCGAAGACTGAAATTAAAACATTTATTTTATAAGTTTCTTTCCACCTTCTTTGGATTGAAATTTCCGCTAAGTCAAACTTCCATGAAAAAATTTTACCCCTATTGTGCGATGAAAATAAAATTAGCATAAAAGATTGTGCAAGTAAAATTTTGATGGTTGAATTTCGCCTTTTAAAAACTTATTGTGATGTTGCCATCAGATTCTTTGGTGCTCCACAACCTATTTTTGCCAAAATTGTGGTCTGCGTTAAATTACTCCATGAAAACATCAAAATCTTATACGTTGCATATTTTACATTAATAGTTTGGCGTAAAACATTCCAATGTTGTCCTTTTTTTACGCACATTTTCATGGCAACATTTTTTACTTTTCAAAACTTTTCAGAACAGTTTTAGTCGCAAGCCAAGTTTCTTGAATGGTCATTTCGTTTGCGCCTCTCTCACTCTTAGCGAGAAGAAAAAAACACTTGTATATGCAAACGGCGAGATAGACCTATAAATACTCTTTCACAACTTTCATCTATTCTCTTACAAAAGCTTTGCAAAATTTTACCTGAACACTACGAGATCTGATCAGAGAAGAAGCTTAAGTAAAAGAATGAAACAGTCAAATAAGCACTATTCAGAAAGGGAATGCTTCAGCATTCAGTTTCGGATGTGGGATCTCACGATGAAGCCAGACGAAGACTTTCGAATGACGCCAGCAAACAAAAAAATCCTCTAGCCGTTTGAAAAATTTTAAATTTAGAAGTTTTTTTTTCTAAGAAGACCTTTCTGCTACCTGAGGTTCATGGGTTTCGGTGTTACCATGGGCACAATTCATGAGTTCCAAATTACAAAAGTTACCATTGTTTTATTAAGATTCACTGGTCCAAAACCATGTTAACTGCACTTCAGGTATATATACTTATAGTGAAATCAGACGTTTAGAATTCGCTCAGAAACAGATCCTCGGGAAAACTTAATGATTTGAGGTTCCAAAAGCATCGAAGTTCCTCTCGGCGTAATTTCTTCCATTACTACAGGACGTGTAGTCATAAATTAACCGATCGAGCGGATTTCCAGTAGTGGAACACGTTCAATGAGATGATGATTCGAATATGGATGCTTTAAATGTTTAAGAGCAAACAATAGTGAGGAACAAACTCCGGCATTCATCGCAAAGTCGACCGACTCCAGAACAAGTCATTTTACGGACGACAGGAGTTGAATTCAAACAAGGAAAGGGATCGAAATAAAACCATCATTGGCTCTTTATGTTGCGGACTACACATGGACTCCATGAGCACCTCTTACATTAGGAACACACTGCTTTATTACGTTATCACTGAAATTGTACTAGAGTGTTGTTCGGGAAATAGTCATGAAATCGCTTCTAAAATTCCATGCAGCTAAATTTTATGCAGGAACACGACGAAAGAATAGCAGACGTTTATCCAAATTTGAGCTAATGCTGCGAATGAGAACAACTTAACAATTCTGATCCCTTAACCAAAAATGAGTTCATAAGGAATTACTTGAATTTCTTATTTTGTCGATCAACTATGTTTGGCTCCGTAAAATGTGATTTTTTGGAATCTGCTGTTAAAAAATTTTGAACGTTATGAAGACAATATTGAGCAGTGTACGCACATCTCTCACCCTACAATGCGGGCAATTTCTTTTTGTGTCTGTCTTCATTTCGCTACAATCAGTTGGGGTGCGTGAACTTAGCCACAAAAGCTCTGCATCTAAGGACATTGCATTCATTCATTGACAGCCCCAAGAAATGAATGATAAAAAGGAGCTCAGTAAATTAAAAATTTTTGTATGTTAAATTAAGAAACCTATATGTCAAATCTTCTTAAGATAGTATAGGGCGCTGTCCACGTTTTTTTTTTTTTTTTTTTTTTTTTTTTTTTTTAAAATAATTTCTGTCCAATCGTTTTATGTTTCCTGCTCCAGTATTTCCGTGTTGACCTGTTGAGTTAGTTGAGTTGATACCTTCATTCAAACAACCCAAGCAGTAAAGCCATCTATATTTTAAAAGTCCGAGAACAAAAAATAAGCATCGACTGCTCTCTCTCGCTAAAGTTTGCCAATTTTTAAGGGTAGTGGTACCCTTGAGGTAACGTTCTGAGTTCTAATGAATAAGAACGAGAAAAGCTTAACAAAATCTGTGATGGAAAAGCCTGGAAAATGGCTTCGAATGCCTTATCAGTGAAAGAATTTTTCTGCAGAAAGCAAGGGAGCACCAGAATTGATAGAGCCATCGATATATGCAACAGACAGCGAAGTGATAGCAAAAGTTCAAGGACAACTTTTGAGTGCTATGGCACTCTTGGAGGCTATTCAAGAAGGTATATCTTTATTGGATGCTTTTTCTTCCCTTTTTTTGCTCCTCAAGTACATTTTATTGTTAGTGCAATGCGTGGCCTTTCAGTGTATATACATTGTACCCTGTTCTTGTACGACTGACATCCTCTGCTTGTAGCGATTGTGTCAGAGTGTTTTTGCCTTGGTAGATGGTGAAAAAAAAGAAACCTTCTTCCAGCAATCCTTTTCCAGACTCCCGCCAACCTAACGATATGAATTCTCCGCTTATCAGCAAGCTTCTTCGAAAAAGTTTTGAGACTCGTCGACTCCAAAAAGACCATTTTAAAAAACCATTTTGATTTTTGGTATCCGGTGTCGAAAAGACATTTTAGTATCACAATGGTATCGAGTTTTGGTATCAAATTTCTGGTATCAAAAGGATCACTTTGATTCTAACGCCCTTCTTTCCGCTCGCATCCGGTGCCTACTTTTCACAGCGTTTCGACGTAAAATTTTACTAGCATCTCGCTTTGATTTTCAGGTTCAACAACACATATAGAAAAAAGACCGCAAAACTACCGTGCAGTTTTCTTTCGTAAATTAACCCTTAAATGAAATGCGTTCAACAAGCAAATTTTATAAAATTTTTTTGAATTTCATCGAAATTGCTTAAGTCGAAGTGCACAAAAAAATTCATTTCCTGTAAGCATTAAAGAATGACAAACAACACACAAAGAAGTGAGTAATTTGTAGTGAAACGTACAAGAAAAAGCAAAAAAATTTTTTGCTTGCTAAATTCTGATTCCTCTAGCCAATAGTTTTGAGTCAGTAACTTTCGCTACTCACTACAACTTTCCGAAGCCATCCAACAAACAAAGTTTATACTATGGACCATGGAGCTATTACGACGATGGGCAAATTAAGGCCAAATTTAAGGCCAAAACGGCCCAAATTACCTGTACGCAAACAAATACATCATTTTAATAGCACATTCAGCAGTGATAAACTAGCTCACTGAGCAGTAGTAAACTATATGAGTGGGGCCACGATAGTTTTTAAAGCGCACCGCAAAACAAGCCCATAAAATTGAAATAAAAATTTCAGCACGTCTATTGCCCCTTATTCCACATTCGCTCATTTCGTAATCCAGCCGCACAATCAAGCACTATTAGGCGTCGAGTCAAACCTGGCGGCCATAGCCGATAGAATACAACACAAATGCCGTGTGTGCATAATGCTGAAATAGGAAAACATATAATGCGCATGGAAAAGGTAGAAAGCCGCGTAAGCCTTTACGTATATGCATACGTCTTACAATGGTCGATTAGCTGCGGCCTAAACGGGTGAAGTTTCAGCAAAATTTCTTACTCTTACTCAGTGCTATATTACGTGAAAGAAATCAGAGCCTAGATAACGGTAACATGCAAAGGGATGCAAAGGCAGCTGTAATTTCATCGAATCCCGTATCGATTCAGCTGACAACCATACCCACGCATGGTTGTTCTGACCAGTTTCGGAACGCCTGGTGGTCAGCCTGCTGGCGAACCGTTGGGGAGGCAGCCGGGAACCGAACGCAGGTCTTCCCGCGTACGAAGCGGGAACTCTACCACTGAGCTACTGCCACTCCAAAGAAATAACATATATTTCAAAATCCTGACGTTTCATTGCAGATGCAATAATTACATTTAAGCTGTGTTCAGGAGTGTCAAGAATTTTATAGCACCTCGTTTCTATAGGTTTTCGCTAGTAAAGAGAGCAAGGCTTGGAGGCCACACATAAAAATTTTTCATAAGGGGCAGATGCCTACAAGCTTTGCGTCATTCACAAACTTTCAACTGTTCTATCACCCAAATTCATTCACATGTGGAAAAGATCGACAGTTAAAGAAATGTCTGTAAAAACTTTCATATAACACAATTACATTGTTTCGACCTTCTTAATGCGCAATGATTTTGTTTAAAGTATCGTTGAACGGATTATGTTAACTGATCTTCAGTCGACATAACGCTACCCATGGACAGAAAAAAAAATGCAAACACGAGCGCTTGATTCATTCTTGCAAGTGATTTAAAAAAAAAAAAACTCGAATTCACCTTGACTGGAACTATTCTTCGGCAAATGCATTGGTGAGGTCCGAAGGTGTGGGAAGAGAGAAGGAGGAAGTGGGGAAGAAGGAAGGGGGACAGGAAGGGAGGGGGAAGATAGACCACTGAGTATATACTGACATGAAATCGGCATATCGTTGGCAGAAAACGATCGTTTTAGTCAAGTGACCGAATCCGTATTGCTAACGAAGAACGGTGAGAAGTGAAACGCGCTGAGAGCGTCGTGCGTTGAGACTCTCGTCTCTTGCTTATAAGGTGAAAGCATTCCGTATATGGTAACGTCCTATATTTCTAGTTCAAATTAATGAACGTTTTCATATTACGGTCTGCTTTCCCTCCCGGTTCACTGACATGAAATCGGCATATCGTTGGCAGAAAACGATCGTTTTAGTCAAGTGACCGAATCCGTATTGCTAACGAAGAACGGTGAGAAGTTATATATATATATAGACAACTGAGTATATATATATATATATATATATATATATATATACCCATTTTGGATTTTTTGCAAGCGTTTAATCATCAAACTACTTTGCTTCATTCGTTAGTTCAAATTAATGAACGTTTTCATATTACGGTCTGCTTTCCCTCCCGGTTCACTGACATGAAATCGGCATATCGTTGGCAGAAAACGATCGTTTTAGTCAAGTGACCGAATCCGTATTGCTAACGAAGAACGGTGAGAAGTGAAACGCGCTGAGAGCGTCGTGCGTTGAGACTCTCGTCTCTTGCTTATAAGGTGAAAGCATTCCGTATATGGTAACGTCCTATATTTCTTCGTAAGCCTTTTATACTCAGCCCACGCTTTGCACGAGTACATCATACGGTGCGTCAGAAGTGTGTAGCGTTTAACAATCACTATGTACACATCACTGAAATGTTTTTCGTGGCTAAAGTTACGCATCAATGCGTCCTATGGTGAGGCGCTTGCGATTTGCTCCTCTTTCAGGGCCAGCGAAACTTCCGGAGAAGAGACGCAACAAGTTTGAGTTCATTCGTTTTGGCCGTCGATAAGGACGCCTTAAACGCTCAGCATCACTTCATCCGTTGCTTATACTTCTCTTGGTGTTATTATGTAACGAAAAGATCCATAAACAATTTAGTGTTGTTATCTTAAACACACTGCGCTCGTTCAATGACGCGAAAGCCAATTTTTTAATTTGAAATCTTTTTTTAAAAACTTTTCCGAGGAACGCTGGGGGCAGGGGGGAAGGGGAGGGGGTAGAGGAGGGGGGGGGGGGGGGGGAAGAAATGGAACTTATGAGATGGATGAGAAGCACTCCAAGATATTGCCGTACAAAGAAGCTGATCGAATTCACAACTTCCTCGTCCAAAATCTTTTATCGGATTGCCTTAGCTCATCTCCCCCTGGTTCGGTCACTCGAAACTCGAGCTAGCCTTTTAAAGCGAAAAGCAAGTTTTTTTGCATCACTGCTCTTGCATACTGCACATGGTACATTTATTTCTCTTATAGTTCAGTACTATTATTTAATTCCGGGATGTCCACATCACTGACGTTCGCTTAAGAAAACGTCCTTGACAAACTCAAAACACGCACAAAGAAATACGTAAGGCCATGTTGAACTTTGGGATCAGTTCTTCAAAAGAGCTCAAAACAAGCAAAATTTTTTGAAGCTCAGCTTAGAAAAAAGAATCACGCAATCAATTTCACCTCCACGGTCCACACTGTTCACAGTTACGGAATCTCTTTAAAAGTGAAAAAAGAGAGATGTGAAAATTTCCTTCCATGGTCGTATAGCATTCTAGTCCCTCGCACTATAAAAATACTTAGCCATATTCCAAAAGTTACCCTCTCTTTTCACTTGCCTAAAACTATTATTAGTTCATATGTGCTTGGTCCGATAGCTGTTTTCTAAACGTATCCGTACGAATGCTTCATCCTATATCTATGTTCTGAATTATTTACGAGTTTGACTTTTTCAAGGACAAACATTTCTCATTAGCATCATCAATTTTACCTCGATTATGCACACCAACTCCGTTTATACTGATAATTTGCGAGAGAAAAATATATGTGAACGTAAATGTAGTTTTTCTTCCAATAAGGCGGGCAATAAACCTTCAAAATTAAGCTACTCGGCTCAACAGCACCATTTGCCACAATCACTGCTCACTGAAAGCCCTGAAATCATGTGTACCGCAATAATTGTTCTATAACATATTTATCTGATTTGATCGCATACTTCCGCTCTACTGCTCAACAAGAAATGCAAAAACTTTTATCACTTGCCGTGTAGCTGTTACATAAAATGAACCAACCGCCCGACAAAATTTAAAAGCAAAAAAGCAAAGGATTTGACCTATTTATCGAAGAACCACCAAAGTGACAAAATCGAAGACAGAATGAGAATATAAACAAAGTACACATTTATAATGGTGAAGAAAACGGTCATAAAAATGTGCATACACTGAAACGATTTCGAAATAAACTATCAACGAGAGAGTATTATAGAAACAAAGAAAAAGGTTGCAACCAAATTTTCTTCTTTTTTTTTCTGCAAACCCAACCGCAATTACGTTCACTTACAATGTAGCAAATGGGAGGAATAAAATCAGGTTAATCAATTTCGATACGCCCTCGTATATAAACATGCACAGAAATTGAGCAAAACGATAACCGTAACCTGCACACCAAAAATGGATTCACTGCGTAGAAACGAAAAATACGAAGAATAATGCTATCGTCATAAAGGGCGAAGCGGTGAGCGAGGAACCGAATAAGGACGGAGAAGGTGAATTGGCTGGCGCCAGTTGCCCGATCCAATCGCGACCACTTTATTGTAAAAGTTCGTTATTTTCGAACATTATTTTCTGTTTTTAACAACGTCGACTGGTCCAACTGATTGAAGAGATATAAGAGCAGGAAAATTTGACTTATAAATCCAACGTTGTCCGTTGAGCTGATGCAATCGGAACGGTACGTGATCCACTGGATCCATCTCTTACGCAATGAACCGTTCAGTGGTCGACAGTAGAAAACAGATCCGAAAAGTCTCTGCCGCTCTCCTTTCAAAGGACGGTCGTTTCTACCTTCTCGAATCGCCTCTACGCCCACAATTCCAAATTCATTTTTTATTTTCCCAACCTCACAGTCCTGTTCGTCCTTATGACGCTCATTTGGAACAGTACCAGTGCAAAGCATCACGGCTATGAAAAACGGTTCAGTGGATACGATGAGACAAGATGAAGAGAAGGAAGAACAAAAATGGAGGAGAATTAGAAAGAGATTCGAACAAAATTAGATCAATATACAATCGCCTTGATGCATCACGCTTAAGCCATCCGAACTGTGTTCATAAAACATAAGGCTCGTCACCAAATAGCAGATAACATCAGTATAATATAAAGCCGAAACAGAAAGAACAAAAATGGTGCAACGGAAAAGGAAAGAAAGACGTTTCAGATCTCAGCACCCAAACAACATATACATAAGGCCATTTACAATGACTTCGCAGTAAAATGGACAGTCACTGAGGATGACAGAAGAGTACGGTTACCACACAAATATACTACATCATCAGCCTTGCTCGAAAACTTTGATTAATGTAAACCATCAAATTCAGATCGACTCCTCCTCAACGAAGGCAGAAGCATGTTTAAGTCTCCCTTTCCGTTCAGCTGAAATGCCATCAGATACTCGAAAATTCGAATTCGAGAATTTAGACTGTTTTTTTCTCTAGTTCGTTCGAACTGTTGCATATATATCACGCACCAGGAATAAAACTACAGATTGTCAACCAAACAAACAACAAAATAAACGTTGACTGCTCCAGTACTGTACATTATACCATTGCTGTACGGGGAGTGGAAACCCTTTCAGAACTTTACTTATATAGCAGTACAAAGAAATCGTTGCCTTCGATTTTTTTAAGGCTTAGCTCCAAATTATTACATCGTCGTGCCTCAATTTCTTTGACTGCGAAGTCATCGGGATCACCTTCTCTGAAGTCGCTCTACAAACAGCGCTATAGAAAACGTCAAAACTTAAAAATGGGACGGTTGCATGACCGCCAATAGACAACCGAAGTCGAAGCATTAAATTCTAGTTCGTTTCCTAAACGAAGAACAAAATTCATGCATAACACGCTTCTCTTCTTCTCCCCATTCATCTCCAAAATATGGCTTAGAGTCGACGGAAAAAATATTACATTTTTAAAGAAGCTTTTGAACGACGAAATAAAAGACGTAAAAGAATGTCGACTATTTGCCGACAAGATGCTTGCGAATAAATGAATTATGCGGGATGATAGACAAATATAATTCGACACTAACTGACAGAAGCAAATGTACGTTATGCGGAGAGCAGTGAATTTCTCCTGTACATGCTTCAACAATTCTTTAGAAAACTGTTATGTCAGCAGGGCGGCCTCGAAGATTCCTTTCAGCCGTATTATCGCGGAACTCCGACACCCCTCCTCCCCTCTCTCCCCCCTTCCACCCACTAAGAATTTTGATAAAACCACCCTCTCAAGACAAACTTGCGATCCTCACTGATCTCTTCCTGGAAAAAACGCAGTTCACCGAACAACATTACCTCACGAAAAGAGGCACTAAAGCAGCAAAAGACGAAAGCACATTATTGCGTCGTTGCTGCTTTCAAAAGAAGACGTGTGTAAATCAGGCTGGCGTAGTTTGCTGCTGCTCCGGGGAGACCGCCTCCTAAAATTACCGTTAAAATAACCGTCGTTCTACGGCTGCTACCTTTCCCTTTACGAAACATGAGGAGCTAGTTTCTCTCAAGACAAACTTGCGATCCTCACTGATCTCTTCCTGGAAAAAACGCAGTTCACCGAACAACATTACCTCACGAAAAGAGGCACTAAAGCAGCAAAAGACGAAAGCACATTATTGCGTCGTTGCTGCTTTCAAAAGAAGACGTGTGTAAATCAGGCTGGCGTAGTTTGCTGCTGCTCCGGGGAGACCGCCTCCTAAAATTACCGTTAAAATAACCGTCGTTCTACGGCTGCTACCTTTCCCTTTACGAAACATGAGGAGCTAGTTTATTATTTAGTTTTGAAGTAGTAAGACATAAATAACATTTCTAAACGGAAACGAGAGGTGAGAGTATTTTGTGATCTACGAAGTAATGGTGTTGATCACAGTAAACGTTTTCAAGTAAAATGCGTTAATTACTGCCGAGCGACCGGGACCGCATCTTACCCACATTACGCGAATACCGAAATTATTGTACATTAATGAATCGATATAGCAACAAAAAGCTTTTTTTTTTCCCCTAAAGCCAAACGACCGCTGCAACAGTAGAGAAGTTCTAGCGGTCATTAGCTGCATTCCATTTCAGCTGATGTTACAGCGTCGCAAACCTCTAAAAGAGTCAACTCGTATTTCTAGACCATGCGAAACCTCGACAAAAATCAACTCATGCTACCATGCAAGGATAATACACTTGCTCAGCAAATTGAATCTTTCGTAATTTCTTCTTCCGCAAAACAAAGCAAAAACAAAGACCTGTTCTTTGGTTACAACCTTGTTATCTGTATTGACTGGTCGCTGAAGCGATTCACTACGAAGCCTCGTTCGTTTCGTTGCCTAAAAATAATCAACTAGTCGTGTTCCGATCGTGCTTCAGCACAAGCTCATGACAAACCGTCTTTCCCAATCGCCCCTCTACTCCCCCTTCCCCCCCCCCCCCTCTCCCCTCCTCAACTTACACACAGTTCTAACATAAGTAAACCATTTTCTGTTGGCTGTTTTTACAGTATAACACAGTGTTACTTCGTGTGCCTCTGCGATTACACGACCTCACCACCGGTCTCCGAGACCCCGAAAAACGAAAAATTCGAACTCGACGTCTCCGAGAAATTTTAGCTCGAAGACCTGAAGGCGATCATAATTTAACAGTTTCCGATTTCATTAAAACCACATCGTATCTCGAGGTCCTTCGAGCTCATACAACCTGATTATTTATCTCCGGGCTCTTCCCGCATTTTTTTTTTTTGGAAAAATTCTTCAGCTGGACGTGAAAATTCCAACTGCTATGGGCAGCAGCTATGCTGGAACACACTGAACATGCCATAACAGGCAGTCTTAATACGAAAATGAATAAAATAAAATAGCAAACGATGAGTTATCACAGAATAAACACAGAGAAATAACCGCTAATAACTTAAATGATTCAAAATAAAAAACGGTAGAAGAGCAGCAATAATCAGCAATCGCTTCTACAGCTGAAAGTTACGGTTTTAAAGTTAAAATTAAAAGTAGTGGAAAAGATGCAAAAAGCCCGCTGGAAAACTGCATATTTGCTGTGAATTATAAGTGACAAGAGAATATTAACCTCGGTTCCACCCAAAGCAGCTTTGTTGAGACCTGCTGATTCCGACCTCGCACGCACCAACGACTGAGGATGTAGCACGTGAGGAGATGTTCGATTGATGATTCGTTGCTTACGAGCTGGATTAAACGCACCGCACACCCAACAGTGGTAGGAAAAATAATCGAACTCCTGTTCATGCGCCATTCCATTATGTGCATAGCAGTTTGCACATACCAACGCATATCTCAACAAATACTGCTGGTGGTTTTGCTGCGAGACATGTGGGGCTTAAAAGAGAAGAGAGGGCTTGAAAAGTCCACACGAGAAAGAAAATGAAACGGGGAGAGAATGGATGAGGATTGAGGTTCACAGTAGTTTGCTGTTTCCTAGCATTCCCTCCCCCTCCCCCTTCGCCCCTTACAAGAAAACACAATTTCCGCGCTGGAAAACTGAGGCATCAACCCCCCGCGCGCCAATATTTCTTATTCTGCTGACCAAAAACCGTGCACATCTACGTTTTCATATACGTCTTCAACATTTTTACTCTGGTGCTGCGCTTCAATTTTCATTTAAAAAAAAAATTATACCGCCATTTCCGTCCTCTCCTCCCTCTTCCTCTCCCATTCTTAAACAAAGATCCCAAAAAGCGGGGATAAGAGGAAGGAAATGCGCTAAATTCAGCACACAACGTCCATTATTATACCAGCTTACCTGTAATTCGGACCGTCACCAAGCAAAAAGTCGACAAATTTCTCAGCCATCGAGCGTTCCTGCTTTACGAACGGCCTTGGTGGTCTTCGAACAAGCTGACTTCTAACTGGCTGGTCGAAATGCAAAGTGGGAAGAGACTCTGCATCCAAACCATGCCTTTCTTCACTTTTTTGCGCAGATGCTTCGCTTCCAGCTAAAGTTTCGGCTTCACTTTAGCAACACTGCTTAACCGTTTCCAACCATTGCAACTGCTTGATCAAGCACTAATATACTTCTGATCACGATTACATAACAAGGACGATCTATGCTTTACCCTAACGCATACAGATCGATTACAGGCAATCTCTCCACATTCCCATTAACAACGAAGCAATCCTGTATACTGTTTTTTATTAACCTCATATTATGTGCGCAACCAAATTCCAATCTATTTTCTCACTGACCGTCGAAGACCAAATTATATTCACAGCAAGAGTATTAGCAAATGCCTATGTTCATGGATATACTATCCATTTCCCCTTTTTCGCGCCGGTAAATTTGCCAAGGGAACTAAGACTCGACGGAAAAAATTCGACTCCAAGATTTGTTACAAAAAAAAACTGTTACAGATGAGAACGATAACAAGATTTTGCTCTTACGCAACGATTAACGCTTGTCAATGTGACCTGCTCGCGAAACCAATCTGTGACTCCCTGTACATAAACGACATCAAAACGTTTCGACGATTGTTCGAATGGTGGCGTCCTTGCTGACTCCAATCCAATTTTATNNCATGTTACGCACAAAGCCATAACAAAATGATCACAGCAAAAAAACATCCAATAATAAGAAGACACAAGTTATGAGAAATGTCCCACAAACTCGGGTTTGACCATTCTTCATGTCCACGTTATTGCACAAAAGTGAATGAAATGGTTCAGAAATGCCTCCATGCAAAAGGCTCATGCAGACTGAAGCGTGGTTCCAACTCCTCTCAGTTTCACTCGCAAGAAATGGGAGGAAGGAGGGAGAGGGAAGGAATGAAAGGATCAAAGATGCAACCTGGACTATTTGAGGGCAATGGAGTTTTTGTAACGGCGGCTCGCGCCTCTTCGCGGGAACCAGGCACTGGCTCTGAAGACCGCGTTGACGGATCACCATATTTGTCCAAAATCTCTTTCGCTACCTGAAACCATAGACACTATTTGAAATCTCAGGGCAGGCAGAAGTCCAGTACGGGATATGATGACTTCACGATGCCAGTACCTTAAAATCACCGTTTTATTCATGAGATGATATGCGAAGGATAAGCATCGCAGTGGGAAATTCGATGCTTCGAACAGAGATGAATTCATCTGGGGATAGCAAACTCTTGGGAGATGCTTTTCGACACTGTAGAGAGGCGATCGGCTTAAAGGAAAGTCCGTAGGAGAACAATCAATCAGATTAGCTTCGGAGAAATCAAAAACTGGGAACGAAAGTGTAAGCTTTTCCAAGATAGCAGCTTTCAGGAAAAATCTTCAAATACTAAGAAAACATACGGGGCAAAGTGAAATTAAAAACAAATTCCTTATCCGTCAAGGAACATAAATTCTTCGTTCAAACAGTCATTAGATCTTCGTAGCACGCTAACGTTAACAGGATTAAAATACACGCTCGAGGAGAGGTAGAAATTCAAGGAAGGAAATTGGAGACCAATTTTACATCAGCTGCTACCGCGAAGTGACCTTTAAATGAAGCCAACTTTATGGTTTGACGATATCAATGAAAAATGGTGCAATGCTCTCAACTTTGGTTCATAACGCCATCACACTCATGAACTCATTTTTCAACCATATAAAGAACATCGATTATACCGGAGATTAGTGCGACTTTAACTTTTAACAGCGAAATTCAGTTAATCACACATCGAGAGGTCTGAAATCATCATGTTAAGTTGATTAAAACAAAACGTTCTGTATCATACCAGCCTGCTTGTTCATTTAAAAAATTTCTTCATTTCTCCTTGCTTTCAATCAAACAATAAAAGCTCACCCGGGCTGATGGCTTGCCAGCTTGCTTAAAAATGTCTCGACGAAATTTCACCACCAAATTTCATTGCAGAATTTCACCAGAAATGTTTCATAAACTCAGATGGCAAAAACCGATGTCATAATTACGCCTAACTGCGCGCACAACCAAAAGTAAGACCCGGCAAAGCAAACATACGGCTGAATTTCCTGATCCGACGTACACAGTTCATCCTTTCCATTCAATTCTCATTAGGTACACCTCATTCTCCTCCCTCCAAAGTCGTCATACATCCATCTTCTAAATCACGCTGAAGGTAATACGAAGAAGTACCTTGAAAGTTTCAGTTTCTTTAATTTGCTCAAGCAGAGCGATCTTCCTCTTCGTAATTTCGTCGTAAGTTCTCCGCTTTTTTCCAATTAACCATTCGTAATATCCGTTGGTGAATACGCTCGTCACATACATCAAAAGTAAACCTTAAATGCAACATTATTAATTACCACTGTAACTAACCCATACAGTGCACCTGCTTCTTCTGAGATGATCTTTTTCTCAATCTCATTTCAACCCAACGATATCGTTCCGTGCCGTGGCCTAAGAAATGTTCTGAAAAAAGAAGGCATGATTTTGGCTGTTCATCAATACTGGTAAAGATTTCAATATTCCAAACCAGGCAACATCCGCTAAACCGTTGCTTTTGGCGAATTTATGACCGTTCTTGAGCTACAGTAAATGTCCTGCAATACGGTAAAGGTTATGATCAGCATAATCATCGCTCAAAATTCTGCTGCTTCCAAAAAAAAAAATTAAGATGGGTGGCAGGAAGGTCTCCTACATATACATTAGTAGTGTCAAGTCAAACAATTAGTCACGGCGTGGACGAACTGTGGACGCTTGAGCCTACTTTGCAATTTACGAGCTCCGAATGCTGCTATCACAAAACATAACTCGACTACGAAGAAAGAAAGGTGTTCCAAGGTATTTTACATGAGTATGAGGTGAGGAAAATAGTTACAGTGCTCTAACACTATCAGGCTAACGAGATGTTTAGACATCCCATTTCGCTCGATAATGCAGATAATGTAAGTGTCGGCGCCATAACGAAATAGTAAAATGTCATGTGAGGTTCAGCAGGAATAATGTCCCGCTAAAAAACGTGGATTCACCGGCTACATTTCACTTCTAGCACGCTTTCCAGAATGATTTATGTTGTCCAGCACAAACTCCAAAAATGTTAAGAGAAAACAACACACTGTGATGGCCACAGCAACATACTGGTATACGCGCCGATGACTTACAGCTAGTTATTATTAGAAGTGACAGAAAAGAACCTCCACATGCGCTGAGAACTGAATATGCCGTACGGCGTTTTTTGTCCGGCTCGTAAAACAAAACCGTCGCCACAGACAGACCAGTAAGCGCAAATAACGTCAGCGAACACAGCCACTGCATCGAATGCTTAAATTATTTCACAAATTTCAAAAAGTCACGCATGGGACATTCCCGCATGCGTCCTTCTATAGCTGAGAAGGGTATCTTAAACACAGGTTCAACGGGAATGAGGTATAATGCAGATGAAAGCGATTACGCCGAATGCATTCCCGCCAGAATACCATATATGTACTGAGGCTAATTTGAGTATCGCATCTCTGTGCACCAGCTTGCCGAGAACCCTTGCTTTCCCACTAAATGCGCATGTTTGGTTTTATGAGTACCTCATCTGAATTATAATATGAAACTGCCGCAGATACCCACGCATATATACCCATCCCCTTCCTCCCAGAACGCCATTCAACAAGACGAGAGGAAAAAACTAACCTTATTCTGGACAGCTCTACTTATTTCTTGCTCCAGTGACTTAGATCGTTGCTGTATTTCTTCCAACTCCTCTGTGACCACCTTCTTATGACGGAAAAGAATATTGCCCATAGTGTCAACAAACCTTTATACAGGTAAGCTGCAAAGTAATATCAATTATTTTGTTCGACTAAAAATGTCGATTACAGCTATCTCCTGCTGAATCAGTTTTGCTCGTCAGTGCTTAAAGTATTAAAAAACCCTTCTGGTACAGTCGGAACGCAAAATGGTGCTCAGAATCGGTGGCATGCATTAAATTTAAAAAGGGCTGGAATACAAAGAAGTGATTAATTCGATGCGCTCTTGGCCAAATACTACATCCACAAATGGCTCTATTTCCATCTTCATACCACATAGACATCTAGCCAACTTGCGTTTAAATTTACGTTTAACTGCTAAAGACTCGACGGTTGACCGTAACGTTCCAACTCTTTCAAATGCCACTTATGCATGAAGAGTCTTCAGAATGCAATAAGGCAAATTTTGACATTAGTAAAAATCGAGACTGACATCTTCGTTGTTTTTTATCACTCATTTGCTGCCTCAAAATGTACATCGCTAAACTATTCTACACGTAACTTCCATCCGATTGCAATTTTTTTCGTTTTCTAAATTTCTTGTTGTGCTTGCTGTCACCCTTGTAAACAAACAACGTTGTACACTACACAAAAGCCGAATAACTGCACCAACAACGCACACAGTCAACAACTAGGTGAGAACGCGAATTGGTAAGCTGATAAATGGCTCACCACAATTAGACCTCAGCCAACTCCCAGCTGTACTCAGAATGTCACTACCGTGAAAGCGGATGGGCAAAGTGTTGCAAAACGGAAACAGGAGCGTTGATCGGATGGAGAGCCGTTACTTTTGCCTTAATCGTGCAGCACAATAGTTAGTAAAACAAAAGTTGTAAATCATCGGTGAAATTGTAGCCTTTACTAGTTTTTGTTCGTTTATCACCTCGTTGAGCTGAATCATGCATTAGAAATCGGAACCAGATGGAAATCTATTCTGTCCAGCGCATGCGTTTCCCAGTATGGGATTATCTCTGGAGACCCTAAACAACAACGACGATTTGATGCCAGCATTCTAAAGAAGTGCTAGCTAGAAAGCGGAGAAAACTTGATGGATGGCTTTCGGAATAACATTCTCTGAAAAGAGATTTTCCACCTTGAAAATCTCCATCGGCGGGTAACTTGGGAGGCGCATGAGGAGCACTTTAGCTAAAAGAAAAGATAGATGGTGGGAGGGAGGGGGGTGAGGGGCAAAATGTAAAAAGAGTTGAAGAGCGAAACGATGTGCCTAAGGCAGAATTAGTCGGGTAATAGTTTATCTGGGGATGTCCGATATCCCAGTCTTGCCTAGGACAGACAAAAATTCGAGGAATTACCTAAGAATCAAGTGCTGTTGAGATACGAAGCACTTAGGCTTCCGTCGAGAAGGTTCCCGTCTGGGAGCGATTGGACAGACGAGAAGGGGTAGAAGGGCGAGGGGAAGGGGGGGGGGGATGGTGCCATTAGCAAAAGGGCGAGGCGCAATTCAATCGAAGAGAGATGCCGGAGGCGAGATGGAGGGAGGAGTGGAAAGGGTGGGGCAAAAAGTCGACGAAAAATTTGCAGTCCTGTAATGGGGATTACGTCAAGGAACGAGTCCCCAAGGAACAATACTTCAAAATTCAGTGAGCAGAAAATTTCGGTACCATAGCGATTGAAACAGTGCACCAATCGCCGCAAGTTTCTCTACCGAGTTAAAACTTTTCACAGACGTCAGTTATTAAGGCGTTCAAAAATTTTATTGATCGCGCTCCAGCAAAAGCATTGTCTCAAGCGGATTGGAGTCACACATCCCCACCTTATCGGGGTTACCCTCAAATATCACACTTGCTGAGCACACTTGGGACTGGAAAATCACGATGAAAACCCTCTGACAGGTTAAAAAATTATACGTCTTTCGGAAAAATTCTCTAAAAGGCGTTTTAAAAAAAATTCTCTGAAAGGCGTTTAAAAAAAAAATTCTCTAAAAGGCGTTTTTCGCAGACCATTTCCATAATTAAAAGAAAAATAGCGATGTGCAAGATCCGGTCTGAAAATTTTTGGTTAGCAAAATTTAATCTTAAGACAGTGACCCATATGATTTTTGAATCTTTTTTTGGAGGAGGAAAGGGGGGGGGATGACCTGAAGTGGATCATAAAGCACTCTTCTGAGAAAATTTTTTCATTCACTCTTATGCCAGCATTTTAAACATGTCTGAATTGGTTTAAATAAAAGGATTTTTCTAAAATATCTGATTTTTTTTTGAAACGAAGGTTTTCTTTTAATTTTTCGAAGTTGACCCATATTGTTTTGTTTGAAATCACTTGAAATGCTCCTTATCCAGCAAACAGTAGTGTAAGCAAGTATTGTCGTTCTATGTATTACAGGCACATCTGTTTTACAGCCGTCGCCTTTCGTGGGTAAATTCTCACATCATACCGCTTCGCCCGCTTCCAAGATTTGTGCGTCCGAAGTTTTTTTTTCAATCAATTTTTTTTTTTTTAAATAATGAGATTTTTTGAAGCATTAGAGAATCTGCTCAAAACGTTAGCTCTTTTTATTCTTATTCATTAAATGCCTTCCAAAACAGCAAATGTCTCTCTATTAAATACTGCAACATTCCGAACAGTTGAAAAAGACGCTATAACAAGCAGAGAACGCAAAACGCTCGCCGCATATTTTAATGCACACTGCGCATGTTTTACGCGACTATACATACATCGCACATAAGAATTGAGTCGTATGCATAAACATATGGCCGGCGATTCGCGTCGTCGATTTCATTCGTCACTTGAACAAAATTTTTTCATTCAAGCGAGGGAACTTTTTATTTCTGGTGGACTTCAAGAGTTGTGTTTTCTGACGTCTCCGAGCTTGCTTTTCAGGCTAAAATTTTGAATTCAAGGTGTGCATTTCCGCAACAGTTATGTTTTATTTTTTATTACTTTCGAGCGGTGGAGAAGCTTGTCAATTTGAAGAAAAATATTTTCAACTTTTATTGCACTCGTTTAAACGTTTCACGTAGTACGACCTAATTTAATAGATATCAACAATTCAGCTTTCCAGTCAAAATATTGTAACTTTGATTGACAATTAACCTTTTCTAGTCAAAATGCTATAACCTTGCTTGCTAATTAAATTACTTTAACACAGCTTGTTAACAGAAGACTTTAACTCGCCTTATAACACCGCAAAATATGTTTCATAACCAAAACATAGACGTTTTGGCGATAATTTTGCGATATATTGACCAATGAGTTAATTAATGAATGTC
Source organism: Toxocara canis (assembly GCA_000803305.1). NCBI lineage: Eukaryota > Metazoa > Nematoda > Chromadorea > Rhabditida > Toxocaridae > Toxocara > Toxocara canis. The sequence continues at coordinate 273,657 of JPKZ01004119.1, read as the reverse complement.
GATATTCATGGTGCGACTTAACGGTGTGCGTGTGCGTGTGCGTGTGTATGTGTGTGTGTATGTGTGTTAAGTATATGAGATGTTTTTGATTTGATTGATATGGTCTTTTTGGCATACATGACACGTAGTCTTGATGTTCTCGATTTACTACGGTCCATCGTATGGTAGTTACGTTGCAATTTTTTGCGGAAGTACTTCTAATTTTGGAAATTATTGTAGAAGAACTTCCAGTGTTGTAAATTTTTGCAAAAGTACTTTCAATGTTTGGAATTATTGCAGAAACAATTCCAGTGTTGTAAATTTTCGCAAAAATGCTTCCAATGCTGGAAATTATTGCAGAAGTGCTTCCAGCGCTGCAAATTTTTGCAAAAGTACTTCCAATGTTGAAAATTATTGCAGAAGTACTTCCAGAGTTGTAAATTTGCAAAAATGCTTCCAATGCTGGAAATTATTGCAGAAGTGCTTCCAGCGCTGCAAATTTTTGCAAAAGTACTTCCAATGTTGAAAATTATTGCAGAAGTACTTCCAGCGTTGTAAATTTGCAAAAATGCTTCCGATGCTTGAAATTATTGCAGAAGTGCTTCCAGCGCTGTAAATTTTTGCAAAAGTACTTCCAATGTTGAAAATTATTGCAGAAGTACTTCCAGTTTTGTAAATTTGCAAAACTGCTTCCAATGCTGGAAATTATTGCAGAAGTGCTTCCAGCGCTGTAAATTTTTGCAAAAGTACTTCCAATGTTGAAAATTATTGCAGAAGTACTTCCAGTGTTGAAAATTATTGCAGAAGTACTCTCAGTGTTTTAAATTTTTGCAAAAGTACTCCCAGTGTTAAAAGTGTTGGCATAAGCCCTTTCACTTCAATCCACTCGGAACATATTGTCAAAAACACTAACGCCAACAAAGAAGTATTGATCATTTTTCACGCAACTCAAAGAAAAAAGTAGTGATTCAGAACAACCCGACAATCGAAAAAATTTTCTAGAAGCAACACAAAGGCAAAATTGATGGAATGAAGATGTCAACAAGATTTGTGCGTATTGTAAGCGAAGCAAATCCCCACTGAGTTGATGGATCGCTACAAACGCACTGAGGTCCATATGTAAAGCTGTCTGGGCGTACATCGTTTGGCTGTAGTTTAAGGTCATCTCATCAATCCTTGTATTAGCAGAATAAACAACAGTATTGTCAAAGCTCACATTTGGACCATCTCATTACAATTTTTCATAGTGATGTTGAGACCGAGTATGATGAGCGAATTTTTGTTCACATTTTGCAACGATCCAGTTTCATTTTCTTTATTTTCTTAAAATCTCGTGTGCCTTTTCGTAAAACGTGTGATAATTTCGATGATCGACCCGGGCGATCAGAAGGGCACGCCGATTTGCCATTTGGCATATAATAATTTGCATTTAACGTTTTTCTGTATATTTTTGACAAATAAACAATTTTTATTATTAACATATGCTACAATATTGTTATTTCACTGCAGCCTTATATCTCTGTACTCATTCTTTCAGCAACAGCGGTTTTGTAAGTGTAAAGTGTTGCAACTTCTTTTAGCTTCCAAACCAGTATTCAGTTTCGCTCATCTCCGTTGTGCAGCTATACCGTGTTCTCCTGAACAAAGCCCCTGGAATATCAATTGCTCACATTCCGAGAAGAGGGTTGTTCGAGGTTTTTGGGGGGAAAAGAGGCTGAGGAGATGGGGGGTCAACTAGGGTCGAGGCTACTTTTGCCGCATTTGCTCGACAGTTTTTTTAAATATGGAATGCCTCAGAAAGTTGAGGGGAAGGCTATTTTTGAACAAGCTTCCCAGCCGAGGATGGGGACACTGGAGAGGCTCTATTTCAACAGCAAGCCGACGCTGTACATTGTACAGGTGAAAAAGCTATAGGAAGAGGCATAAACTTGTTCCAAAATTCCAACGATCAGTTTATCGTTTCGCTTTCAAATTTTGGATGTACGCTTATATGCCAGTACTGAATACATAATTTTCGAAGCGGACACATCTTCTGCAGCCTTTACCTGCCGTCTCAATAAACTGAGGATAGAAGGATGTTTACTGTAAAGTTGATGGAACTACATCACTGAATGCTACGTATAATGGAAAACTGGCCTACAAGTTTTTGTGTATGAAGAATTTAGAAAAAAAAAACAAACAAACAAATGCAACTGATATTTTGTTCGCGTAATACTCCATGACTATGTTCATACTGCGTTTTTGCGATATCCGAGCGGTACAAGAAGATGTCGATCGAATTTAAAAATTCTTTTGGATGAATATTCGCACCCTTTTCCCGGACACTCCGAAAAGATTTTCGGCAGGTGGAGAGTTTTCTTTAAGAAAATAACTTGTAACATGCGGCATGTCGAGCGCCAAGTCACTACTGAGGGGAGAATGATGCTTGAAGGGATCACATTCCGAGTGCCAAAAAAAGCGGCCGCATGAAATGTGAGAGCATGTGGACAAAAGATGACTGTCAACCACCGCGCCGCACCCTTTTCGAGAGCACGGAATTTGCTGAAGGCGTCGGCTGGGTCTTTGTTTTGACTGTGATCGCAACCCTGGCAGATCCTTGAGATTAGCGCCCAAGCAACTGCAAACAGCCTGCTATTTGTTTGAGTATACAACATATGCACTCTGATGACCAGCGAACATCGTGAGTTGACTCATGCTTTCGAAGCAAATCTGGGGCAAATAAGTTAGACTTTTTGGTATTTGAGTCAGAAATAGTCAGCTCCAATTAAAAAATTATGATCAATGTTTTGCAATCTGCAGTTTTTTTACTACTGTAGTCGGATGCGACCTCCTAGGCATGCCATCATCAACTGCGGTAGAATCGCAGGCAAGTTCTGATGCTTTGAAAATGGGTTGCTTACAAATCCTCGCAAAGAAAGCAAAAATGCAAAATCTCCTTGCAATCACTAAGTTGGCACAACGAGCAGACAAAATGTTATTATCGGTTAAAATTGAGCGCATTTTTGGGTTGTCTGTGTGACAGGTTGGCCAGTTGTTGCAAAAAAGCGCATTCGCACTAGCCCTTCTTAACGCCTTTTTCCGCTTGTTTTTATAATGCTTTCTTGGATTGCTGCCGTCGCTGGTCAAGGTAATGAACGTGACGGCCGGTCACTGTCGGATTGCAAATGGCGAATGCAGTCACCGTACTGTCAGTAGAAAATGAAGAAACTGCGGTGACAAAAAAACACATAGATGCGAACCTGTGAGATAAATGTTATGCACGATGATTTCACTGATTACAAATGAGGCAAATGCACGAAAAGATCGTCGAAATGGGCCCACTTTATCTGATTTTCATTTATGTGTTATCGACTTATGTACCTGCATGATGAACGAAAACACACTGGAAACGAAGGTCACCGTACTTGTTGAAGTCGGAGGTGGCTCGATGCTATTTGCAAGTGCTTGTCAAAAATTTTCGTATAAAATACCGAGTCGAAGATAGTAAATTTTTGCCGACTGTATTGTTTGTCAAAGAGTTTATTTGGGTGGCGTCGACTAAAAACTTCCTTTGACTTGCAGCAGCATAACATCACTGAGCCACCGGTTCCCGGGAAAAAAAGAAAAAAACATCGACTAGCAGCCAGAGTTATTTGCTGCATCAAAATTTTACTTGCAAACGATATAGGGTTTATTGCAGTTGGTACATAAACTTAAAATCGTCAACAATAAACTAGTAGGTTTTGTGTCACTTTTAAATCTCTTAAATTACTTAAAGTAATCTTTACCCGTTACCAGAACATAACGGCTTTTGCGTTTCATAAAGTGCTATCTACGCGGGATGGAAGATACTGTAACGATTAGCCAAAAAAAAAAGAATACTGATAATTTTAATTTCAGTGTTTTTGTTTGCGATCACAGCGACGTTGTGTTCGAATCGATGGACGATACGCTGCGGTCCATTTTGGAACCGAAACCAACTAACGCTTCTGTTCTTGCAGCAAAAATTATTTGAACAAAAAGTGTAACAACTATCCTCCACATAAATCAATCCTTCAGCTTAACGAGTTTTTATGCCTCTTACGACAAATGTAACAGCAGCTGCTCTTTACACAAAAATCACTTCCTATCAGTGAGTTTGTCGAAAGCAGACATGGTCAAACACACTTATGGGAGCACATTATTTGTGTGCTAAAATTCGCCGTGATCTTATGCCCCTCAACCGATCGCATTCCAATTTCATGGCCGTTCCACATTGACACTCCCAAGCGTCCACCCACTTCGCTGTGCCATTTTGTCATTTCGCTTTTCACTTATAAAATTGACCAAATATAATGTTTTTATGGTGTGCTAATATTTGAATTTCTGGCATTTTCAGGTGAATAAGGACAGAAAGAAAAGAGTTGGATGATCAAAGTAGCTTTATCTTACATTAGAGCAGTAACTGAGAACAGTATAGTCGCTATCTCGTTCCTGCACAGTGTAAACTTCACGGCACGCACTTTTAGGTGTTAAATCTGCCTCCTTTGCCTTATTCTGTTTTCATTTTTTTTAAACGTTGCTTACTGTACCATAGTGATGGTTCTCTAAAAGGGCGGCTAAGCAAGTTTTCCTTTGAAAACAAATTAAGCTTTTATTTCAACCATACAGAATTATGTACAACTGCCGAATGGAGCTTTCTTTCCGTTTAGTAGATTTAATCGTTCATTTTTTATAATCAAAATTTTGTTGTAATCCTTTTGATGAGAAAAATGTCACTTCTCTTGAAAATTTTTTGACGGATTTCGCATAAGTTTACAAAAGTTTTCTCTCAGTACATACTCATTTTTGTAACAACTACCGAGCAGATTCAAAAATGTATCAAGCATACCTTTTTTTCAAAATTTTTCAAAATAGTATGATATATTTGATGAGCGTTCATGTAGATGGCTTTATTCGATCCAAAAAACGTAATAATTATACACTTTAATTTTAAAAAACTTTATAACCTGCCATCCTTTTCGTTGTGTGGCTTACCAATCTTTGTATTCTTCAGTTGTTGATAATGATTATTTTGTTTGAAAAAAAGTTTTTCTTACTTTTTCATTTATCATTAATTATAGAATCTTCCACGAAAACATAATCTGATCTCCCATAAACGAATTATGTTACTTTTTTAATATGAAAAATAAGTTTTGTAAATAAAAAAGAGAAAATTTTTTCTACTGCGAGAAAAAGTGGCTTTTTCAAAATTAAAATTTACGATTCGCAAACCAATCGAAAGTTTCGTGGTTTTTATCGAAAGTGACCCTGACACGTGTCGTTCAAACAATCAAAATAGAATCGACACAAAACGAGCAATGCCATCAAATAGCGTAACATGCGCATAATACGGATGAACAATTTCCTCAGCAATTTTTTTTAGTAAAAAAAAGGAAAACGAACATTCCTAATTAATACATTTTTAAAGGTTCAGTCTTGAAATCAAGCAATTCCCTTAATGCTAATGTACACGTCCCCGTTTCTCTCGCTGTTCCTCACAGTTGTTATCAAAAATAACTATAAACCTATTTCTAAGAGAGTTCAGCTCGAAAGAAATTCAGGAAAATTGAGTGGTAGAGCTTGTCTATATGGAAAATTCAACGCGGCTCTATAAAAAAAAAGCAGAACACCGACTTTTTCCACTTTTTTTACTATTGTAAATTTTTCAAATGGGCAACGTTCAGAATCCAGTACTCTAGATCCACGTCAGTTTCGACTAAATCCCCCCACTTAAATCACTGCCGCACATGAGTGAAAACTTAAACACACAACCATCGTGATCAGCATGTATTTTATTGGGGATGATTGAACTGCAAAACCGTGTATTATAAAAATGACGAGAGTGGAATATCGTTCATTTATCAGCATCACGAGCCGTAACAAGTCAGTAACATAAGACGCGCATAACCTGTTTGTGCGTACGGCACTTGTCTTACGCTTTTCACTTACCAAATTTCATAGGCGAAATTATTCACAAACTATGTACTCAAATCACGACCATTTCATGCGGTGATCTTCATAATATTCAACCTTAACGAGTATAATGACTTTTGTAGTTAATTCCCTTAGATTGATTATCTCAGTGCCGAATTGCTATATCAAGCAGTCTTTTATCGAAATGAAACCTTTGCATATCGCAAAGAAAACTTGAAACGTTAATCAAATTACTGTGGCCTTGACTTTACCGATGCGTATTTATGTTTCGAACCAATTGATGGTTCACTGACGGGATGTTTTACGAATGAGAAGCGCACATGGCGCACTAAACGATGGTCGACATGAACGGAATACAAATACCCTTTTCACAGTACCTTATTTTATATTTTGAACCATGCATGTTTAAGCTTCATTTTGAGCACTCTTGTTCTCTTTGACCGTTGCTTCCACCCAAACCACCTAAAGAGTTGTGT